>JACAXG010000002.1:6334262-6403843 GCA_018881555.1 Amblyornis subalaris | reverse complement strand
CCCTTCCCTTCCCTTCCCTTCCCTTCCCTTCCCTTCCCTTCCCTTCCCTTCCCTTCCCTTCCCTTCCCTTCCCTTCCCTTCCCTTCCCTTCCCAGATAATACTTTTTTTACCCAAATAAAGAGAATAAATTTGGATAGTAAGATTATAGAGTGACAGATGATAGAAAAAAATAAATACATTCATTTGCGATGTAATTGAACTTCAATCACTAGTTACAAAGAACAAGAAAAAATTGTAAACAGAAGCTCTTCTTTCCTTTACGGTTCTCCAGATWAGTATAGAAAGTGTAAAAGAAGGTCTTTCATACTGCAGCTTTGCAAAAACTTGTTATGATTGAAAAAAATATATCTAAGAGAAACAGTATACAAATAGGGAAGGGTAAAAAAAGCATGTTTTGGTAACTTTAACTAAAGTTCATGCACACCATTGCTTTTAGCTGTCACGTTTCACAGCCTGACATCTACAGTCACTACACCCCACTTCCTGTGCTTTGAGTACTGCCAGTCCTGACAACCAGGGTGAAACCCATAAGTGCTGGAAGGACTCAGAGACTACTTACTTCACTGAGAAGGAAAATAAGGGGAGGTATTGAAAAAAATTTAAAAAATAAGGTACCGGTAGGAAACTCCTGATAATTGACAGGTCTGCTATAAAATGCTGGCTGTGGCTGTGACAGTAGTGAGCAGTCCTACATTGATATGGCTGGAAGGTATTTGATAATATGCAACCAGGTGTTAGTAATTGTAAGCATAAGACACATTTCAGTCACTAAAGAGACCCTGTCAGACTGTCTGATTCTGCTTCCTCTTTTCTCCAGATGAAATAATGACTAGAACTACTTTTTCAATAAGGAAATCAGGGAAGGGGCTTGACTTGTCCAGAAGTACTGGGGGAAAAGCTGTTGATGGAAGAATGAGTGTAACACAAGTGCTGCCCAAGGTGCATGGATGTTGGGTACCATGAGGTGATCAAAAGGGAGGTAACCATTATGTAATCTGAGTACAAGGTGTGAATGATGCTTAAGGAGATGATGAAAATGACAAATTTAGGAATTGGGAAATTAAAGGGACAAAAATACTACTTTAGACAGGTGTATTTTCATAACTGTCAGTGTCAGGTGGTTGTGAATTTGGCCTAGCACTTCCCCAGACTGGTTTGCTATACTGTATACCCTTTGTGCCAGATCTGTCTCCTCTTCCTGCCTCTGTTTTCAGTGTTTGATTGGCACTCAAAATAAATGGTGCTTGTACAAGGTTGACAAAGCTTGCTCCTTCTAAAGCTAATGCTTGCTCCAGTCATTACATTGCACTGTCAGCTACCTAAAGTAGATCTATCTAACAAATAAATATGTATACATAGCTTTCAACAAAGAACTAGAAGTATGGTTCAGGTGGGCAGAAAGAGGAGTGCTGCCAGTTTGGCAGTCCATCACTTTTGAATGTGGAGGTGGCTTTCTTGATCTGAAACTGCACACTTGTTTCCAGATAGGCTTAAAAGAGGGCAGCAAAATCTGTCACCGCAGGATGCTTGCCGAGATCTCTGACACAGTGCAGAAAGATGAGAAGTGTGAGTTAGACCCATGTGATCTAGTTTAACTCACATCTGGGGAAAGAGCTGTGTGCAGAGAACCTCTGCACGCAGACATGAGCATCCCGTGAAGCAAGCCCGAGTGTGACCGTTCCCTGTAATGCCACTTGCCACAGCCCTGCACAACCTGTGGCTAACCTCCAAGCTTCAAGAGTTAGAGTTTTACATCATACATTGTTGTGAAGCAAGATGAGCCCCTTTGCCTGTCAGAGCCATTGCAGGCCGTTCTGCAACCTGGGCTGATTTGCTGCAGATGAATTTCTGGGAATACTCAGGGTTCTGGACCTTGATCTTTTCTTCACTTAAATTATCAGAAAACCCCCTGACATAGATCTGTCTAATTTCAATTATTATTTCTCAACAATTTGTGAACACAGTCATGGGTAACAAGTTTAAGTTACCAATATAGGTGTAACTATCATCATATTCATATCTAGAAAGCACAATATCATTTAAAAGTGCTAAGTACAAAGGATTTGTTTGTATACCTGAATAGTGATGGTTTTTTTGTTTGCCTGAAGAGATATGCAGTTGGATTTATTGATATAAGAATTATTTTGCTCAAAATTATTCATACTGAGACAGATTAGTTTGTCTGTAAACTTCCTATGTTATTTTTGCTAAGTTATGTATATCCTGAGGTTTTAATAGAAGTGAATTGAGAGGTGCTTTTTTGTTGTTGTTTTTGTATGTTTGTTTGTGTTTTGTGTGTGTGTGGTTTGTTGTTTTTTTGGGTTTTTTTCCCCTTCCCACATCTTAAGGTATGAGACAGAACAGTCAAATTATACAGGAGTAACAGGTTACCCTGAGTTGCGTGTGTGATGGTAAGGCACAGAACTTCAGGAGTAAAAGGAGAACAGGAACAGTGGTTCAGGAAGTTTTCCACCTTAGCAGTGGGTATAAAACAAGGCACTCTTGCTGAGCTCAGATCTATTCATTTCACACTCAGTGTCTTTCTGGGTTTGAGCCCATTAACAGTATTACGCCTTTTCAAAGTGAGATTCTTATTTGCTGGCAGATATTTAGGTTCAAGTAATTTGTTCTCTCTTTATGTATGTGTCTACACAGGTGTCACAGTATATAAGTGTATACCCAGTCCCACAGTCCATAAGTAATTGTCACTTATTTGGCTGCTACTCTAGTGGTTAGATTTAAAAAGAACTTAATGAAAAAAAGACTTTTAATGAAGCTGAGATAGCTGGTTGAAAACCGTCTTCTGTACTTCAATTGCACATGAAGATATTGATGGGAAACTTGCCCTTGAAGCAGGAAAACAAAGATGCTGTGAATAGTTGCCTAGCAGTATGTGGGAGTTGTTACTGGGGTAAGAAAAGCATGGCAGAAACCCCTGGATTTGCTGTGGCAGAAAGCAGAGGTACAGAATAAACTGTCACTAGAACTAATGCCAAGGGGTTTTGTTTGCGCTGTTCCCAGATGAAGAATCCTGGCTCGGTACCCTCATGCTCCCTGTGGGAGCTCTGTTTGGCAGTCCAGCACTACCACCTTGTTCTCACGTTGTCCAAAACCAGTCCTGTTTATCAGCCCATCAGAGAGGAAGCAGATAATTACATTTTTTGAAAGCAGGGCTATTTGTGTGTAATGCAATACAGAGAGCCGCTGGTTAGTCAGCAGTATCACCTCTCTGCTACCACAAGACAGGAACAAGAGGCCCTGTGCTCCTGATGCAAATGCAGGGCCAGTGATCTACGTGACTTCTCTGGTAGCATATCAGTGTATGATTTTGTAGTGTGACACCATCAGCAACGTTGTGGCATCCAGGAAAGCTGCAAATCTTCCTTTGCTCTTCAGGGCAGCACACCAGGACAAACCCATTTCAAACTGCCTTTCTCTCTCTTGTATTTCTTGAACAAAATGCTCTGCCAGCTTTGATTTTTGAGAGGTGAACCTGTGTTCAAAATAGGATAAAATGGCAGAATTTGGCTGAAAAACTGACCAAAGAGAAATACAATCCAAGAAATGTGTAGTTCTTCTTGACAAGTGAAAGGAAAGTCACTTTTGGAAGCCACTTTTCTGCTAACTCTGTTTCCAATGTAGTGATGCCATGGCAGAAATTTTTCAGTTCCCTTTAAGGTGTTGCTGGGAGCTGGCCTTGTGTGGTGGTTTTGACCTCAGTGGGAGTTAAGGACTCTCAATAAATCATTAAATCATGTCCTTAGAAAGAGGAAAATATTCTATCTTGCTAAGCATCCAGAAAGCAAAACCAAAGACAGTTTTAAAGGTGAATCAGACCTGGGACATAAATTAAGTCATCATCCCATTTTTAATATAATCCACTCCTTATCATAAATCAGAAAATGTATTTCAAGATAATTACAGATTTTTGAAAAGGTTAGTTTTAGGAAAATATAATACAATATTCAACTAACAAGGACACTTAGGAAAAACAAAATGGATAATCTTCATATTTTAAATAGGGAATTTAATGTTATTGGCCTTTGTATGTCACTGTAACTACACACAGTTTAAACACACATTTACAAAATTATACTGGAGATTTTATCTCTGCTTTCCAAGAAGGCTCCAATTCAGGAAGTATCTGAGCCTGAGTTTTGGGTAGGCTCACTACAATCATAATGGGCATGTGCAAAATGTATTTATCAGGGTCTGATTGTAATTACACGTACATTTTACGCTTCCAGAGAAGGTTAGGGCAAACCTGCCTTTGGACTCTGGCCAAAAAGTCGGGTATGTGACCCYCTCCTGAGAACATCTGAGTTGGTGGCAGGGATGCATCTTAACTGCCTGCTGCCCCCCAGAAACGTGGAACTAGTAGACACTGTAGGGGTTAAATGGTGGGGAAAGTGAGAGGCAGAAAAATAGTGGATGTGGGGGCATCCAGGGAGAAAAGAGAAAGATCGTGGGGTTTCTAGAATGGATAGAGGGGACTCGGGTTTGTCTGAAGCCTCTCAAAACACAACCTTTCATCTGGGCTGTACATCTCTGCTCTGAGGAGTCAAACTGGAGGCTCTCCTGGGTGCTCCTGTGAATAAAGCTGCTTGTGTATGGGCTGCTTTGAACACAYGAGTACCTGTTCTCTGTTCTGTGTTTTTCAACACAGTGTTTCTGTTCTGATCCTCTCATGGAAAAAATGTATGTTTGAGACAGAGATGAGTGAACGGTGAGATTGATGGAGATAAACGTTTCATTCAGTGAGCTAGCTCATCTGCGGAAGAAATTGCTGAAGGTCAAACTCATCAAAATATGGTTCACCATTTGATTTTACAGTGTGAGGTACCTTCATACCTTAATAAATCTTTGCTGATTTAACTGGCATGAGCAAAAATGCAGCTTTAGTCTGAGGTCTGTGAAGAAGACTTTCTTCCCATCTCTATGCCTGCCAATGAATGGAAAGAGTCTTCCAACTAACTCTTGGCAAGGGGCCTTTGTCTACTCATCACAGCTAATTAGCAAGTAAAAATGAGGATAAACTTTACGAAAAGAATGTCTTAATTTTTCTTATAAGACTCCCAGTTTTCAGATTGTTTCCTTTCATTAGTCAGACTTCTTACACAGATTATCCTGTAGGTAAAGGATAATCAAGCTGAATTTCAGTTGGGAGTAGCTTTTGTTTGAATTTGTTTCTTTGTTTGTTTGTTTTTCTTTGTAAGTTTTTATCCATGTGTGAAGGTCCGTTTCCAAAACTGGACTTAGAATAACTGTTCTCCATGTAGTGGCCACAGTAGACTTCACATGAATGAGTTTAACCTTTGCCCACGTTCATGAGCTTCATCTCCTATGTTAACCCATGGATATTCAAAATACATCTCCTGTATGCTAGAAATTGTAAATCTGGCATCTCTGTTGCATCTCTAGAAAGTGTAATTTGATCCCTAAACCTGTGCTTTCTATTTGATGAATTGTATTACCTGTGTGATCTAGCTTTCCAGCATGAATTTCTTTTAGTAGCTTGAGCGTGGAAAGAGCTCTGAACCTCATACACTCTGATTCTTAAACACAGCCTCCCTGTAACCCCCTGCCTTTCTTCAATTTTGTGGAATTCTTCAGAGCTTCAGATTTGGAAAGGCATAAGGCGTTTGTTTAAATCTTTCCAGTTATTATACATCGTACTGAGATTTACTGAAGTAGAAGGGTAAGTGCTAGTAATTAATCAAGGCAACCTAGCTGTGCTAGTGCCATGGAAGTGAATGAGTTCCCAATAGGGGATTTAAATGAACAACATTAAGTTTCAAAATGAACTGGATGAAGTCAGGGGATTAGAACATAATTCTTTCAATTCTGGCAATTTAAAGAAAGGGAGAACTCTTCCAGAGGAAGGAACTGCATAATGCATTGATGGGCCATCAAGCACTAATTGCAGGCTATTAGTTAAAAGTGACACCTGGAGATTTAATATTGGGCGTTTGCATGCAGGCCACAGAATAAAGATATGTTCTGAGATGTGAGTGGAGGTGAATTTAAGTCAGCAACCCTTCTTTGGTATGAATGACAGCCCAACTGTATTTAATTGGAATGAAAGATGGGCCTGAAAGTACATTCAGGGCACTTTGTCTATTCAAAAAGGCCCAGTCATGGTCATTTCTTCATAGAGGGAGGAAATGTCACAACCACCCCTACCACTGAACATTTCCCTCCTCTCTGCTTATCACCTGGGTGTCATTGCTCTCACTGGTGGTTTTGCAGACTGCACTTTGTAAAAGTGTGCAAAGATGAAAGAACATTAGAGTCACATACATTTTCAACCAGTCATATTTTCCCTCTGCACAGCTCTTTTGCTTCTTGAGGCCCCTGCAAGGGCAGCAGAAGAAAGCGTTGGCAAGAGGAGGACCTCATTGTGATCCTGCAAAATATAATGGACTGAAGACACTTGTCAGTGACAGTAGAACACTTCTGTTTGGTTATTCCATATAGCACTTATACAAGTGTTTTCAACTACAGCTGTGGAGTTACACTTTTAGCATATTTCCTTTGTATTTATAATATTTAGGAGTATGATGTGAATTCCAGTATCCAGTGAGGCTGATGTGAAACACATTTATCCTGCAAACCAAAAACTAGACCCATTTTCCACCACGTAGCTGTTACGCAGCAATGCACATTATAGACAGAAACACAGCTGCTGGGAAACACCACTGATAAGAACAGGCACTTCTGAGAGATGAAAACAAACATTCAGCCTTGACCTTTTGTTTTGCTTATCATGCAAACAGAAATGTCGTCGTCTTGAGTATTTATAGAACACTGACTTCAATTTTGAATCTCTTTTACGCTTTTAGTGAGAAATGGTGAGTGTCTGTCACCTGCTGCTGAGGATGAAACTGCAAAGCCAAAAGGAAAGAAACAAGTGTTTGTGTCTTTGCAAAAAAGAAAAATCTTGCATCTTATTTTGGCTGTCTTGACTATCATATGAGATTTTTCAGTATCTTCAGTAAGAATGATGTATTAAATTTCTGTAATTAAAAAATATTTCTATACTGATTTTTTGTCAATCGGGGGCAAACTGTGAAAGGGGAAACGTTCTGTAACCGCCTTGAATGCTCAGTATAGCAGTTCCAAAAATAAATGATTTGAAATCATGACAGTAAGTTATGCATAAAAGCTGGTTGAGCAGAGGTTATATTGGAGAAAGAAGGTTCAGCTCTTTTCATCATTCCCTGCTTGAAATGTTTTTATGCACTTTAGCTCATCTGTCTGTAACTTTTTATCTTTGTGTCAGTCTTTTTGGGACAGCAGTACAGTTGTTAGGACAACAAGACCAAAGCCACGTTTATTCTGGATTTCTGTCTCAATCATCAAGAATGGATGCTTAGAAAGAGTACAAAAAGCTGTGCCATATCATGTAACTCTTTTGTAAAGACAACTTGAATTTTTACTATCCTGATTAATTTTATATCATCTGTAAATTCATGACTTATCTCATTCAGCCGCTCACATATGAATCTATTGAACAGCTTTTGTTTGGAAACAATTCCTGAGGTGATTTCTTTATTTTATGCCCACTCAAAGTTTTTAATTAGTTAAAAATATGCAATAAGCCTTTCTTTTTTACTTATAGCGTGACTGATTAGTTTCTTACAATTTCATGAAGACATGCCTTGTCAACAGTTTTCCAGAAATTCATGCAAGTCTGTGAATCACATTGTCATTGTCAATATATCTTCTGACCCTTCAGTGAATCCTAATACCTGTGTATGAGAGCCTTACCTCTCTACTGCAAAAGCTGCTCCAGTATAACCAGGACATTAGATTTTGAGCAGACTTATAATTTCTCATAGCTCCACATGCACAGAAGTCAGACTTTCTGCTGTACATTATTTGTGCCCTCTCTCAATCCCGCTTTAAAAGGGGGTTTTTACAGTTGATGCTCTCCATTCCTAAGGAAGTGTTACTCAGTAGATTATCACTACAGAAGAAATTAACAGTCTCATATTTTGATTATTATACTACTTGGTGTTAAATGCAATGGAACGCAAGTGATTCTTTAGCATTTATTTTATCAGTCTGCTCATAAATGTTCCCTGCTGACCTTTTTGTGATTCACCAAACTTGACCCTTCTAAAGAAAGTGTCTGTGAATCTCTCTAAGCTTTTCTTAAATCAACGTGGATAAAGAGAATTCACCAACTTTTTCATTATGACTCAAAATTTTTTTAGTGCTATTAGATCTGCAGACTGTATAAATCTTCTGTCAGGGAGGAAAGTAGTTCTTATTTACTCAAATTAATCTTCAAAATCTGTTTTCATCTGCCTTTTATGCTTTTATATTTGTTTTATCTGAATTTATCCTCTTTTTTGTTTCCCTTCTTCACATAAGACTTCTGCATTTTGGAGGAAATCTTTTAACTTTAAATGCCTTCCTTTATTGTTGTTCAGTGGTTCTGACTTCCATGTCTTCCTTTTAATTTGTTTTTAACAAGCTTCTTCTTTTTTTGTTGTTGTTCTTTTTTTTTTTTAAATTAAATCTACTTCATTCTTGCAAATGCTAAATTTGAATATATAGTAGTCGTAATTACAGAGGAACTCTTCAAAAGTAACATTGCAAACCACATCTTGTCTGCTCAAGACTAAGCCAAACTGCTTCTTCCCTTGTGGGTTTTCTGAGTAGTAAGTTTAACAAGTGGTCATTTAAGATATTTAAAACTTGTACCTCTATATCATTTCTCACAATGGCATTCCTTCAAGTTTACATGGGTATAATTGAATTCTCCCATGTTTATTATTTGTTCTGCTCTGGCAACTTCTCTGATTTCTGTCTAAACAAGTTAAAGTCACATCACTGCCTTCCTGGCTGGCAATATCAAGATTCCTATTAGGGAAGACTCTGATAACTGTACAAATTGCTGTGTTCTTTTTGGATGCAGTTAAATTGTTTACCATACTTTCCTCATTTAACAGGGTCTTCTCCCTGTCAGAGAGAGCCAGTGTGCTTGGCTCAGTGACCCAGAGCTGGGACAGCTTCCAGCAACTGCCTGGTCCTCGCCAGGCAGGGCCTGTCTGACCATCCCGGCAGAAAAGCAGGGCAGCCAGGAGGCACCATGGCTACCCCAGCTTTGGGCATCTCCGTGGGGATGGGGCCAGCCGGGCTGTGGACCTGGCACGGTGGGGAGCTGGGGACTGGCCCCGCTGCGCTGCCAATGGGGCAGGGGCCCACAGCCCTGGGGGACTGGGCGGGGAGTGGAGCCCCAGGGATGGGCAGGGGCAGAGAGGGCTGGCGGGGACCATGGGACCCGGCTTTTGGTCACAACTTGTTTCGCTTTGTTCTTCCTTCATTGACCTCCTGGGGCAAGTGTCAGCACTTTCTCTGTTGCTGGCAGGACTCTAGTCCAGTTTCATAGTTAAGAAAGCAATATACCTTGTTACACCTCCAGTGAGATCTGAATATCTCCTGCCCTTTTGTGTGGGCTGACTGCCATTTATTTGCTTTGCTGATAACCATGAAACCTTCAACTTTGGCCTCCTTCACTCCATATTGATTCCCTTCTGAAATCAACAATGGGCTGGGTCAATATATGATACACACTAAAATCCTGAATCCTTTCTGCTCCTACATCCGTATAGATTAATTCAAAAAAGGAAGCTAGTGGAAGTCAGAAGTTTAACAAGTGCATATAGTACTGAATTTGTAAATTGCCTTGATATTTTTTCTAGAAATAACCCCACATTTTTCCCTTGCTCTATGGCAAGGAAGAAAGATCTGATCCAATTTTTTTGAAGAGGCCTTTAATGACAAACATACATTGTTTAGTAGGAAATTACAATTTTCAGATGAAGTAGGAAAATCAGTTTTTATATGTAAATTGACAATAAATTCGACAAGAATATGCTTGTTTAGACATTGAAGAAATCTTAACTGCTTTCTACCAACATCATGTATCAGAAAACAATGCTCATTGTAGCCAAAGGGCTTCAGATTGTGTAAAAGATAATATTGTTTTTCTCTACATTTCAGAGAACACTGTGTGTAAATTCCGTCACTGATGTGTTTGGAAAGATAACAGTCTTAACTATCCGTAGGTTTCTTTTCTCAGTTAGTGTATTTGAGTGGTAAATGAACAGATCCATTTGTGATTATGATCACACTTCTCCTCAGATGTGCCTCAGTTTTCTGCTTTTAGCTTCTTCCCGAGTGTTCGTTCTCAAATCAGACCATGTTTAGTACTCTCAGGGTCACTGTTTTGGGGATTGAGCTGGCCAAGTGAGTGTACCACAAAGATGGCTCTTTCTTTCATATGGATGTTATAGCTCATCTTGCATGCCTAATTTTCCACTGACTTTGAGAGTATTACATTGGGTTCATATGCAATTTCTATTAAGATTATTTTAAAGCAGACTATTTAAAATATACTGTGATGAAATTCTCATAGCATTTCTATTTGGTAGCAGCTGTCAATGAATTTTGCTGTTCCCTCCTTTTCACAAGCAGCTTTGACTTCCCCTAGTTCCCTAGAGAAATTATACTTCTGCTACTGTGACAGAATTAAMGTAGTTCTCGCAACAATCCATTAGGGTCTATTAAATACTTTCCTCTCATCCTGCAATGAATTGTGAGTTTCATACAAAGAGTGCCTATGTTTCCAAAGGGGAAGTTAGAAGCTGGTGGTGCAGGGTTTTTTTGCTTATATGACAAAGACCTAAAGGCATCCCTATAACTGAAGAACAAGACAAGGCCTTTTTGTCGTGTTCAGTTCTATTAGCTGCTCTGACAGTCTGTCTGTTTATTCCTGAAAACATCCATTAGCCTGGTCTGTAACACAGTTAATGTTTAAATATATTCAATTGGAGCATATTGCTGAGGCAAGAAATGGCTTGAGGGTCTCTCAGGATCGATGTCAGTGCTCATAGACTGTGTTTATTACTGCCCTTTGATAATTCCTCATTCTTAGCATATGAAAAAGCCCACCACTCAACAGCAACAGCCTTGCCATGGTGATATTCCATATAGCACTCTGTCAGCTTAAAATTAGCTCTGGCACATGGAGAACTGCATGGCCACAGAGAACCAGGAGCTCAAAAGCTAACTTGGTATCTTTCAGAGAATTACTGCAGCATCTCCCAAAAGTCTCACAGGCAGGACTCTCTGTAAGCTGGCATTCTTACCTATTGTATATAAAACTTCTTGTTGACCTTTTCAAAGAAATCACTGTTTCCTAATATGCTGATTCAGCTTTGAAAGGGCAAATATCCATCGAAAGCCTGTATAATTTTCAGTGTTTTGCACAAAAAAAMCCCCATAACTTTAACTTCAGATAATATATTATCAGTAATAGTTAAGTGAAGGGAAAAAATAGAAATAGACTTTAATAGGACTAAGTTCTTGTTACAATTATACAAATTCAACAGGTAATTTTTTATTATTGCTTCTGCTGATGAAAACCACTAAATACTTCCAAAACTGAAACTCTTGTACTTCTCAGAAGGGCTAGAAAGGAAAATCTGACCTCATATCTCATACTGCTTCTTCTTTAACTCTTAGAAGTGCCAAATGCAACCTTGGACTTTGTTTTGATGTGGGAAGATATATGAAGGTGAGGTGAAGGAAGGAAATGGGACTTCTTTCTACTTGCTGTTGCCATAGCTTCAGCATGCTTTGACAGTAACAGTGCTGCAATTTGTTCTCCCTCTCAAGGCACTTTGTTTGTAAAAAATACAACCCTGGAAGATCACTGTGTGTTTAGTCAAAGTGGAAGTGATCTTCAGAGGTCCTTTCCAGAACATCAACCATTCTGTGATACCCTCCTAATAAGCCCATTTAGAAACCTGCTAGTTCCAATCTCCACAGCCTCACTTCAGCCTCTATTTTTTGTTGCAAGTTGATAATTTAGGGATTTCCCCATAAAACACAGCTTTTCCAAGTGTATTTTCAGTGATGTGCCTATTTTCTGTCTAGATAGATAAAATCTCACTGGTTTTGGCATAAATTTTTTCATCTGAATAGGAAAGATCTAAATTCAATACTCTGGAACATTGCCCTCAGTTTCCCTTCAAACCCGAAACTAAACGCCTATAGTCGAAACTTGACTGGGTGTGGGATTCCTTAACATACAGCACATTGTAACCTTTTTGACAAACTCTGTTTCATGATTCAGCATGCTGAGGTCAATATTTTACAGTAATAAGCACTAACATGACACCAGTTTGTGTGGGCTGCATTAAATTTGGGCTAAAAAAAAGGAACAGTGAACCATATAATTACGTAGAAATGGGATTCACTGTATGGGCAGGAAAGTTTCATCAGAGCTCCTGAAATGCAGTCCTTATGCATTCTTTCTCTTTCCTACAAGACCATTCATCTCTGCAAACAAAGTTCTTCAGTGACATATTTGCGAGGCTGAAGCTGGGTATGTTCCTTGGTAAAGATGCACTAAACTCCATATATACAGCAGTAATTAGGTCATCTTCCATTTGGTTTTGATTGGAGCATAGAGGATCAGGTTCTAACGTATTGGAGAGCTGAGTGTTAATGTCTTGGCTGCAGCTGAGACTTCTTAGTGGTAGAACAACTTGTGGCAGTTCCAGTTTCCTGATACAGCTCGATGCTAGGCATGTGGCYGAGTACTGTGGCTTAACAAGTTATCACCATCAGAAGTAGACAGTGGCTAGCAAATTGGTAGGGCTGATGTCATGTTTTGAAAACATGAATTCTCTTGCAGCTATAGTTACTTCTGCAGTTCTTGTTTGCCTGGCTCTGGGTAATTGCTAGTTGGGATGGTTCCACCTATGCTCATTGTGTGTTTGGTTTCAAGATGAGCAATAAAGTTTAAATCATTGACCTTGGCTCCAACTTAGATGATGATTTTGTAAAATGTTCTCTTGCTCCCTCACCCATTTAGCAACCTCCTTGACCTCTGGGGGCTTGATTTCACTGAAATGCAGAGATAAACCTAACTTTGTTTCCTGGTGGTGGAGTAAGTCATGTATTGTTCTCACATAATTTGAAATTATTTCTGCTTTCTATCACTGTTCATGGAAACCTTCAAAGTTTTCTTTAGTTCTCCATTCACTTTTTGTCTTTTTCAGTAGGAAAAGCAGAACATACTTCTTAAAATTATTAGAAAATAGAAACATCTGCTTGTTTTTCTCTGGCACAATTCTCTGTCAGCATGACTTCAAATTACCTCCCCCATCTTGCCTTAGATGTCAATCAAAAGCTGGTGCAATTCTTCCCCTACCCCATCTCTCTCTTGCCTCTGAAACAGTTTATTTTGTTTCTCTGTTTGAACACACATTTCTGTGTTGTAAAATGAGGCAAGTTAAATTGATTTGAAACTTTCTGAGGGACAAAAAGAACCTATTCAATAGCATGTCCCGAAGCCTTCCTGATTTCGGCAGTAAGAAGAAATCAAAGGTAGCAGTTCTGCTGGCACTGAAATGAATTGCACGGAGCTTGCAAGTTTGAGGTATCTCTATCCAAGACTACAAAGTGCGGATTAAAGCTGCTTTGTTCCACCACTCTCCTCCCACAGAATAGCTTTTCCTTTGTATCATTTGCCATTTATACATTTGTTCATACTAATAATTACCTTTTCTTTTCAACTGTAATTTCCTTGTTGTTAGTTACTCAGAGATTACGATACAATCAGATATTGTTTATGAAGTGTTACTATTTGATCCACTGTCTCTTTTCTGGACAACTCTTTACCTAGAGTAAATCAGGACAGCTTTGCTGTTCCTGGTGAAACTATGTTACTTTGTGTTGGTGCTGATCACATTTTCAAGCTTATTCCTCACTCTCTACTTGATCTTACACCAGCGTAAGAAGGAATGGAAATCCTGGCCACGGAAAACTATTTTTGCAGTTCTCTTTTAATAGATGGTTCTTATTATATATATTTTCTCAACAACTCTTGATACTAAAAAGGAATATTTTTAGGCTCTCATTAGTGGCAAACATTACTAACAAGAAGAGATCTAAATTCTTTGCACCAGGGATTGCACTTCCCTCTGTCTTGCCATAGGGCTTGCACAGGAATGTTATTATTTAACTTCGAAAATTATTGTTAGCTAACCAAATGCTAATTGTAGTATTTGTACCTGTGGAATATGTTGAGAGCTTTTCCCCGTCAACTATTTCACAGAAATTATATACATCTGTGACAATCAAAAAGGGGTAGGAAATTGTGTGCTACAACAAGGTCCAGGCAAGACTTGTTAATTTGCCTCATTAGTTAATATCCAATCCTTTTCTGCGCTCCTTTAGTATATACTTATTCTTCCCATTTCAAAGGTAGGTGGAAGTAGTTTCTAAAACTGAAGGTGCTGACTTGGCAAGAAATCCAAGGAAAGAGAAGCTGCTAGTATTGCCACAGTTACATTGTTATCAGTGATGGCACACAACACTTGCATGGCATAACACAACCCTACTGAAGGATGCAGCCAGTTGGGGTGGCAACAGGGAGCCARCAAAATGAAGTTTGAGTGAGACGTGTACTGTGCCAAGCTCTACAAAAAGAAATTTCATTCAAAAATGCAGGATGTCAACAACAAAATTGTTAAAATTCATCTGGAGCTCAGTAAACAATGCTGTTGCAAGAAAAAAAGAGGCAACTTTTACTTTAGTGTCTGACTGATGAGAACACTATGTTCTTGCCCTTGGAAGTGACAAAATCTTATCTGGAAGGCTTTTGCCCACTGAGCTCTTAGAAATGGAGAGATAACTTGGATAACAGCAAAAATTTAAAACACAATTTAGGGTGTGAAAAAAAAATGAATGAATCAGGTTTCTTTGGGGGACTGGCATGAACTTTCTGTTTGGAAGCAGCCATTAATATTGCAATTTAACAGTGGTAGGTTATTTTCTATAGCTGCTGGAGAACAATAAGAAGACATTTGACAACTTGCACAATGGGTTTAATTAGGATTAGTAGATATTACTTTTTTAAACTGTTTGGCAGGTGAACTTTCATTCTGGAGGATTTCTGAGCACTCATGTTTTTGAGAAACGCTCCAAATGTGTTCCAAGTAGCAGGTTTGAGAGTGTACTTTACTGTCACCTGGAAATTCAGATCTGACATGTCATCTTCTGGGTTTGAAGTAAATTTTGTTTTCACTCTGCCTCTGATTTTGTTAGTCCAGCTGTCAGCACAATGACAGTCAGGTTTAAGATGGGGAACAGGTAATAATGAACAGAGATATTTTTGTAATCCTTCAAGTTTTATGGAATATGATTTTGCAAGGTGTTAATCTTTGCAGATTTGTAGGAAAAATTACCTTAAAATTATGCCTTCCCTATCCATCTTCTGTTTTCTGAATCTGTTCAGGGAGTTGCAGGCACATATTATAGTTTCTTATTCTCTCTGTTGCTGCAGCAAAGATGAAACTAGTAAAAGTGTGCCTTTTTGTTCCTATAGTCCTTCCCAGCAAAGCTCAATTCTGCTTTTCTAATCTCATGGCAAAGTTGTCCTCTCACCTTCTTATATTGCTGTGTGTGCTGGAACAACCTTTTATACCCAGATGTACAAATAGCTCACCAAGACTTGAAGCACTTGTTCTGACTGTTGTTCTGTAGCTTTCCTGTGTTTCAAAAGCAGATCTCTGAGATCAGAGATCCATCACTGCCTCCTGCTCCAGTCTGGTTGGGTACCTAGGACTGGAGATGGCATGGCACACAGTGAGTGTAGCATGAGAGACTGCAGCTGACTGCGGCTCTCCCACCAGATGCAGGGCCATGAATTCAATGCCATTGCTTTTAACCAATACAGCCACAGAGACTCAGTAAGCACACAGTATTTTGCCCTATATACTTGGTACCGTGGGATATAATTGGACGCAATTGCAGCAAGAGGGTAATTTACTGTTTCAGCAATCAGACAAGCAAAGTGTAAGTAAATGTAGGCAGTACTGATGATTTAGAAGAATCTGTTCTGGTCCAGTCCTCAACCAGTTCTTGTATTAAATGTCTGTAATGAACAAACTAATTTCATATTTAAGGCATCACAGCAAGCCTCAAAAATTTGTCAGGGATAAATCTGACACATTGCAACAGCCACAATGTCTGGGTTATTTTCATGTGCACATTAAAATAATAATTTTCTTTTCACATTAAAGTTATTAAATTCCTGCTAAAATGACAAAGCAACTGAAAAAGATACGGCATGAAATAACAACTCATCGGAAATAAACACAAGGATAACTAAGTTGCTCTCTGTGTCTTGGTCTTGCTGTGCATGGGTTTAGCACAAGGACATGGAACATAACAGCTCATTCTCATTTGTGGTCCTTGTAGAACAAGGACACTGCAGTGACTCATGGCAGCAATGGAACAGCAGCAGCAACAGAGAACCGAGTTTCCTCTGCTTTGTTTGTTTAATTGTATCTGCATTTCCTCTCACCTGCCTTTTTGTCTTCCTTCATTTTAATAAGGAGGGGAACATTTAGTAATAGTTGAAGTGTCCTTGCCTTTTGCAACCGTGCCTTTGTAGTTTACAAATTCAGTGTATCTCTGTCTATTAATTTCCATTTGCTAGATATGGTTTGTTTGTGAAAGTAGAAAGTGAATGATAGTCATAAAAAGGTATGTACTTGAAGAGGTTGAAAGAACTGCCAGCAGGTTCTGAGTGCAATGCTATTTTAGAGGTGAGCACTGTTCAAGCACGAGTCCCTGACTCCATCTATCATGACACTGTAGTCAACAGTAACAATTTTTTAGGGTTATGTATTTGGGTAAATAGAGGCAAATACTTATCATTGGAAGGCGATGATGCCCTTTTTGCAGTAGACAGTAGTGAGTGTGGTACATATTTGCTTCTGGTTAATTGACCCTGAAATATGTTAATATGTTTCTCAAGGATAAAATTTCCTTTAGTTATACTTAGTTCTATATTTCTCCCCCCATATCCCACAACTGGTCTTGAGGGTATAATGTTTAGGCACATAGCCTGGTGTTATTCAGTATATTCAGAAATACATGCAGCTGATTGTAAGGAACGCACTGTACAACTTTGTATTTATTTAAAAGAAATTTAGTTTCATATATCATACTATTTGCTTTGATAATATTTGGGTCTCAGTAGCAGGCAGAGAGTATTTCCTCATGATCTACTCTGCTATCTTCTTTGGACTGATTTTTCTCTTCAGTTTTATAGCTGGTCTTAATGTGTCACCCACCTGGGTCTGTTACCCATTCACTTTCATTGTTTATGCTCTAATGTATGGAGACATTTGGGACATAAGAACAGACCTAYCCAAGGAGGGAAAGCAAGGTCCGTAGGAGGCCACACCGAAATTGTAAAAAAGATGTCTATTTTCAACCTTGTATTTCTGTGAGCTCGCAGTTTAACTCAGTGGTGGTTCAAAACAGCACTCCTCATAGCGAAAGCCCTCTAGTTCACGTCCCAGGTGTTCTGGCACTGGGCTCCCATGGATGTTAGGACTGCCTCTACTTTTTTTGACCCTCTGCAGTTAGAGTGTGCTCTCCAAAACTCCTGCATCTGACCCAGCATTCCCAGTGCCTGTGACCTGTGAGAGTTTTTTACATGAGTTCTGAGAAGTTCTGAGAAATTTTTTCTGATTAAAGTCTTTGCCTCAGCTTGTCATGGGTACTTTTAGCATCTGAGTGCATTTTGTTTTCCTATGGCTGTGCTTTTCATAAGCATAAAGTACCTCCTGTGTGCAGTTTCTGAGTCATGGTTGTGTTAGCCATTGCCTTTTGTGGAAATGCTATCTCTGGACTTGTGCTGGCTGAGGAACACATTTCCCTTAGCCAAGTCATAAAAGGGTCCCAAAGAACACCTTAAAAGTTGGATGGAGAAGGTCTTGGTGGAAAAATTTCATTTCTGAGAAGTTTGGTGAAAAACCAAAAAAATGCTTCTCTTTTGATTTTTTTTTTATTTATGAAAAGTGTTCACAGCATGGGAGAGTGTCTGAACCACATACGGAAATACCTTGATGAGCAATTTGGGACTTCATTAAGGCAAGGATTAGTGGGAGTTTGTAGCCCTGTGGTGATTACTAGTATTCTTCACTAAGCCTATAGCATTTTCTTCACTCAAAATAATTACATTGATGCAAGGAAGAAGGAAGCTAATCCCACTTCTAAAATGAACGCACTATATACACGAATCATTGTGTGGCACTGAGAGAGCAGAGGAGGTTTGACTAACCAAGTCAGTCAGGTTAATCTGCTCTAAAGCAGCAGGCTTCAGGCTGAAGGAAGATCTACTGTTGATGCAGCATAATAGTGATGTTAATACAAACAAAATTTAGGGCAAAAAAGGATGCATCAGTTAGTGACCTGCATGGTATTTATATGGTTTTAATTTCTATGGCAGGCATGTTATTCACCCTTTCGTGTTCCTGTATAAGAGTACACATTGAGTACACTTTTAAAAAGTACTAGGTATCAGCTTAGCAGGTTTAAATCCAGTAGTTTGAAAGTAGGGGTAATTAGCCTGCTTACTGAATTATCTGTGCTGTTTCTCATATACTGACTTGGCCTATTTTGAGTTTGGTATCACTATCCTGTGATGCATTTGTAGCTATAGAAATCTAAATGTTAACAGGATGGCAAAGAAAGATACAATACTAAGAACAGTCTTAGGACAGATTCTCTGACTGATGCTCATTGGGTAGGAATTCCCAAAGAATGTTGTGAATTATGTACATCTGCCTAAAGCTGCCTGAATAACCTCACCCATGCCAGGAATATTTTAAACTCTGGATTTTTTACACTTCTCTGGAAAGACTGCATTTCTTTAAGCAGACAAAGGTGACCTTTCCCAGCATAAGGTAATGGGGTATCAGAAGTACTTATGGAATTTAATATCAGGCATTTTTGGGGACTAACCATACATGAATAAAGGAATCTTGCTTGTAAATGGTTATTTCTCTTACCTAGGAAAGTGTGAAAAGATAAAATTCAGAATATCATTTCAGACAAAGAATATATTCAGGATTAAAATTAAAAATGAAAATGAAAGACTGCTGAATGGCCCTTTACTTGAAGCAAAGCTTCCTTTACTACAGAAAAGTATTTAATTCCAAATATCCTTGGACAAAGTACCCTGTAGTTTTAAAGTTAAGTACATTTACTGCAGTGGGAACAGAGAAAGTGTGCCTATGTGTGTTTTTCTTTGAATCATGTCCTCAGCTGTACTGAAAACACAATATATGTCTCTGATAGATTGACTCTTCTGTTTCATATTCATGGACAAATCAGTATCCAAAACCAGTGGAAAAGCTAGTGATCTTGTAGATGAAGAAAACGTCCTGTAATTTGCAATGGGCATCACAACTGTTGGGATTTTAATCTTTATTCAAAAAATACATGTATTTAAACCCAGGATCTCCATAAAAAATGTTCAGACCACATGTAGACAAACACTGACTAGACAATTTACCGCATCCTATGCAATTCACAACTCTAAAAAGACATTTAATCTTTTTTCTTAATGTATTTTTCCAAAAATGCTTTGCTTCTAGTTTTAGCAGTAAACCATTTGTTTGGATATGAGTCTAGACATACTGTGATTTGAATGGAACAGGTACACTCTACATGTCCTACCAGAAAATGTATTGATTCCCTAGTTAGTGTCACTGCTGGAGAGAGCAGGCTAAACAGAACAACTCAGTGAGTGAATGGATTAGCTGTGCAGGGGAATCTGACTCTCTGGATGGGAGTGGACTGCTCAAACTAGATTAAGAAATTAAAAAATCTGCTAAAGGAAGCTTTTGGGTGTCTCTGAAGACATTCTGCCTGAAGGCTGATGTTTTCATTTCGACTGCCACACAGGTATTAGCAGACAGACACAAGCATTGTACTTTGCCTTGGAGTCTTCATATCAAATGACAGCTTGATGTAAAAAAATAAGCAATCTCTTGCAGCAGAGTTTGGCCCTCAGGTTTTTCTTTTTTCCCAGAGAGTGCCCTAAATGGTTTGGCTGGAAAGTAACATTCCCGACCTACTAAATATTCCATTCCTTTCCAAAGGTGGAATGGCTCCAGTAGAAAGAACTAAACCCACCACATTTTCTTCAACCCCAAATAGATCTGCTAAGAGAGCACTCTTCCAAGCAGTGAAGGAGGACAGCTTGAACTTCTTTTGCTGAACACAGCCTAGGACCCAGGGTTCTCACATTCTATGTGAGCATGTTAGTCATGGAGTTGTTGGTTAAAGAAAAAAAAAGAAAACAACCAAAACTCAAACGGCTGTCCTATCACGTTTTAAAAGAAACCTATAAAGTTAAGCTTTCAAGTCACAGGGTTGGGAAGGATTTAAGAAATAATTTCGCACACTCTCTGGTGGCCTTATGTTGATGTTCTGCCTCTCTTTGGGTCCCAGTCCTCCTGCAGATTTATATACAAACACTTCCTTATTGAATGCGAAGACAGTCTGATGAAAGAGGGCTTGAAAAATTCTGATATGCTCAGTGCTGTCTTTCTCTTGTTCTTTCCTCACAAGGTCTTTTTTCAGGCCTCCAAGTCCCTGTGCAAAGTTTATGGGAAAGAGGTACAGACTATAGTAGAGAATGATCACATTCAGGACCAAATAAGGGAACTAGATGTATATAAATCCATGGAGACTGCTGAGGGGGCTAACTATCCTCTTCAAAAGGTCACAGCAATTGAGAGAGGTTAAAAAAGTAAAGTGTCACACTTATCTTCAAAATAAACCAAATAAAATGGCAAAAAGGAAAACCCAGGGAACTACAGTCTTCACCTCAGTCCCTGGGAGCTTCCAGAAGTCATGACCAGGCACATGAAAAACAAAACAGTGAAAGGGAACAGCCAGCACAAATTCATCAAGGGAAAAAAACGTGTCTGGTTTACCTAACTGTGTTATTTTATGAGAGGAAGGCAAAGCAGTGGATGGCATTTCCATTGCCTTTAACGACACAGTCTCCATAGTATTGTTGCAGTTCAGCCAGTGGGATAAGAACTAGATGTGAATTACAGGTGGGTGAAACCTGGCTGGACTGTTGGACTCTAAGGCTGTGATTAGTGGTTTGAAATCCAGCTGGCTGTTGAGTACTGGTGACTTTCCTAAGGGGTTATACCTGAGGCTGACACTGCTTGGCACTCCTCACCAGTGACCTGGGCAATGGGACTTCCAGCTCAGAAAGTTCCCAAAACTACACTCGTGATTTAAAGGCTGCAGGTGAAAGCTACCATGTAGCAGGACCTTGATGATCTGGAGGTGACCAGATGACCTCCACAAGTCTCTCCCATCCTAAAGTAGTCTGTAACTCTTTCCCACACTGGGAAAAAGATTTCCAAAAGTGTGGTGATGTGAAATGAGAGCAAGATCCACCTGACATAACTGAGATGAGATTAATTTGCTTCTGAAGGGCTGCATTTGGCTGATTGTCAATCTGATACTCTACTGGGAGGAACAGGAAGACAGCTGGCAGAAAAAAGTTACAATGTAAAATGTAACATTTCTGCATGTATTCTGTTAACTTATTTGATAAAGGAAAACATCTCAAAATCCATGTATAGACCAAGGATACAAAAAGAAACTCAAGTCCCCATTTCCACAGACATTGTTGGAAGGAACTGCTTAAGAGAAAAATCAATCTTGCAACATTTATGAACAGAGCTGACATAAAAAGTGTCCTAAATCAACCAGTGAGGGGATTTTTTTAATATTTCAACCCTTTATTGAACTAGTCATATTAAATTATTTCCAGAATATGTAATTCAAGAGTGATCTGACCAGTTTTGAAATAGGTTTTATTTTAAATGCTATGACTAGATCATACTTTGGTGCCCATAAATTATGTTACTTTGAAAGGAGGACATAAAACATCAAAAGGAGCTTAATAAAAACATTATGGTGTCTTGCAAATGACTAGGTGGGTATTTAATGTCGGGATGTAGATGTAGAAAGAACAATGTAGAAAGTATTGATTATTCATTGAAATTAATGCTCATGGTCTGGTGTGTATTATTAAACTGTAGAAAATAATCTTCATAGTTTTTGAAACAGTCTCATTCTGAAAGATCATAAAATCTTGGTGATTAAATGAAAATGAGATAGTAGGTATATAATGGCAAACACTATTAAATTAACTTCTAAAAGAAATTCACCAAATGCTTAATACTAACACTGGGCTGAGAGAAATGCAGCTGCAAAGAATTTAATTAAAATGGCAATGCTCAAACTTTAATTTGATTTTAATGGAAAATTTATGAAAGACAGCTATTAAGACTAAATGGGGGAGATGATTGCTATCATTCTTTTATTAGTATAACCAAGGGGCTTAATTTTCCTTAGCTCTTTAATTGTTCTTTAATCTTCTTCAGTTCCATGCTCTGCTTCCTAAGAACATGTGTTTATCTAAACATATTTAGATTTAGGTAAGAGTATAGACTTTAAAACCCAACTATTTTATTTTCAAATTAAAACACTCCTTATTTTTACATGACAGGAACAAGTCTGTTTCTCAGTGGTCATGGTCAAATGTTATTACCCCACTAGAAGTATGTACACCAATTCTACCAAGAGGGTTATTTGTATTTTGAAGTTATGTCTGTTGTCCTGGATGTGGGGAATTGGCCACTGGCAACCAGTCAGAATCATTTAAGGGAAGTATTTGCTCATCAGTTTTGAACTTGGAAATTGTGGGTATTGAACATCTCATTCATTAATTTTGTTACTGATGACTCAAGACTCACCGAAATATTTTATTCCCACATTTACTGAATTGTGCATTGTACCATTTTGTAATGAATGTGCCAGATTTCAGGGAGATGTCTGCATGAAGTGTTCTAGACACTACTTTCTCTGTGCTTAAAAAAAGATGAAAATTTAGAAGACACTTTTGTTCACTGATGAAAAAAAAAAGGTACAAGAAAAACCAGGTATTTAGCATGAGCGAATTGTGGAAATATGAAGAACAATATAAGATACAGAGCTGTGTTGACTTTAGTTTAACTGTAAATCTTAGCCAGCTCAAAGGTGAATTGCAGTAGCTCATATTCAGCCTGGGACTGCAGAATGTCTCCATAGCATGGAACTGCTGTGAAGTGGATGTGTTTGCCTGAACTGGGGAATATGAAAAGGACCTTCTGTTAATATAATTAAGCAGCTTTAAAAAACACAACTGGGACATTTTATAGCCCATAAATAACTGAAGCATAGGTTTTTCTCTCTCCATTAATACTAGCCGACATAGCAGGTCTTCCCTGCTTCACATGCTTTGAATGTGCAGTTTAGTCCTCCATAATGAAATGGTTTGAATTCTCTCATGCTCCTCCAGAGATGGCCATAGTCCTTGCTTCCTTAAAAGAAATCCAGGTAGGTAGAGTTGATATGTGCGTTGTGACTAGTATGCATCCTTATGAGAGGGAGAACTGTACTCTTTTGCAGTGACTTGTGTTAGTACACTGCATAAATTATGGAGTTTGTAACACTTTGCTTTCTTCTTGTACCATTGTATTTCTTCTGACACTTCTGCCTTCAATAGTCTGCCTTTTCTAGAAGACTAACCACACTCTTGTCACAAAATGCTTGTTTACAGCATATAGTAGATTTCTACTAAAGAAAAATGTTCAAAGAACAAATAATTTCCCAAATTAGAGAACAATTTATAAGTTTCAGTAGTGTAGACAGGGGCACTTTTAAGAAAAAGTTTTAGAAAAATGTTTTTCTTTTAAGAAAAATATCTGTTGAAAAGTCCTTTGAAATTACTGTTTAATGCAGTTCTACATTTAGATACACTTTGTCTGTAAAGTGACAGACATAACTATGCCAATGAATAAGGAGAATGACTGCTATACTATACGTTTCCCTGGATAAGTCAATTGTAGTTATTCAGAGAAATTAGTTTATGGGCCTCAGATAAGCAATATTCAGAGTATTTTCTACAGTTCTACCATAGCTTAAATATAGATAATGCAGTAAAATTGGATTTAGCGGGATGTTGTTCACATCCCTTAGGTAGGAACAAAAATGGGTGCAGTTGCATTTATTTGGAAATATCTTTGCTCTGAATGTATCTATCTAGAAGCAGTGTCAATTCATATCCTAAAAGAAAGCAAGAGGGYTGTGTGTGTGATGTGGGGCAGACAACTGGACATGGACTTGTGGAAATGACTTACAACTCACAGAATTGAGGCCCTTTAGCTGTAGTTATAAAATCTGCCATTTGAACTTTTATGTGAAATTTACACTCCAGTTACCAATAAATCAGTCTGCATTTCCATGTTCTTCCAAATAACCTTCAATGAGGTCATCCAAAAAGAGATAAACAACAATGTTTCATGGAAGTATGTGCCTCTGTTGTTGCAATGGGAATTACAAAATGAGGCATCTCTAAAAGATAACTTGAACACGGTATTTCTTTTTTATTTTTCAATAAATGATGGCTTGGAAAACGACTTCTCAGCAGAAGCCAAAAGTGAACAGTAAATCATATTTTTTCTTTATGTAATGTACATGCTGGTTATGTGTTTGGGGAGGACTTGGAGTTTTTAAAAGAACATTTGCAGTATCATACTGCAAAGTTTGAGAGACCATTAAGCAAATTGGAAATCTTATACATGGAGGAAATATTATGTTCAAGGCTTCAGTGCTTGCTATGATTAGAGTGCTCTTTGTGGGAGATTTGTTAATATTTCTTCATCCTGGACACCTGCCAAGCTTAAGGCTTTAATGCTCTGAGACTGAGTCACGAAAGTGGGGACTGACTGCTCAGAGCTCGTTGACTTGCCAGGAGGTGGGTGTGGGAGGTAGTATGCAAGTAAGAAAGAAGAAGGGCATGAAAAATAATCTTGAAATTCTGTGATAATATTTTGTTTAGAAGAAATAAGTCCATGGCTTCAGATTTTTTATCTATTTTCCAAGCTTGCCAAAAAACTGGGACATTTTAGAGATGTGATCTCTTTTCCTGTTTCTGAAAGAATGTCTATGTGTTTGGTAAAAAAAGAAAGGGGGGTTGGAAAAATAAGGATTAACATGTCACTGAATATTGATAACTAAATACAGCATCTGTCCATGATAATTATCAAATGAAATGAATAATTTTGACACAGCAAATAATTGTTTTAGCTTCTTTCATCTGCTAACCACTAGAAATCTCTTAGCAGATCTCTGCAAAAACTGATTTAAGCTTGCTGAAAATAGACTAGATTTTCTGGATCATGTTTTATGGATCTGGACCGTATAGCCCCTGAGCCTCTTTTTGAAGCATATGCTCAAAATTATTAGACAAACAGATAGTAAGAAATAACAGCACTTATGAGCTTCTTTAGCCAAATTAGATCAGTGTAATTAAGTGTCCCACCTTTCTTAGAGTATAGGAAAGGGCTAATATGCAATGTTTTTGGAGGGACCAATGGTAACTTGTGGGTTTGGAAAAAGCTGCTGAAAATGGATATGGCTGCAGGGTTACACACAGAGCACTGGATCCTGAAGTCGTTCAAAATGAGACAAATGCCTGGAATACACCCATCTTTTATATGTTAACATTCACAAAGCCTGACTAGTGCAGGCTTCACAAATACTGGTTTTCAGCTTGGACATGAGGACTGAAACCTGGGGAGCTACTTCATCAGTCTCACATCATATAACTGAACATGTCTATGCTTCAAGTGGACTGAGGACAAAGAAGCACAGGTTAATCTAAATTGCTCTCAGTGCTGGGCTTGCCTTTACCCTGGTATTCACTGCCTGTATTTATACCCCAGCCAATATTGTCTTGCTCAGGAATTACAGTGGAGAGGAAAATCTAATGGTCCTTTAGTGAAAACCCTCTGACTTTCATGTCCCATGCATGTTTGTGTCTGATGTAACATAACTACATGAAGTTCAAACAGAGGTCTGGGAAGCTTGCACAGTTTCAACTATTTATCAGGCTTGCATGCAAGTTGACCTGCATATGACTTTTTTGTGTGTTTAATTCCATGTTCAGATTCAGAGGTGGATGTAGGCAACTCTGTAGGATGGGTTTGATTTSTGGCTGTCGATTCTCCTGTGAAAAGTGAGAAGGTAATGACACTGGAAAAAAAAGATTATGTGTGTAAATGGATTCATATATAAGGCTCCCTGTGATCTTGCATGGAAAGATTAATAAACTTTGGGAAGAAATGGGACCATTAACATTATAAATTTTTATGTCATTCAGAAACCAGACTGTAGATCCAGTCCATTACCACACCTACTCCATAAATGAATTTTGGTCTATAAATGCCTGGTGTATATAAAGGCATGGCAACAAACAGCACTAAGGAAAACAGCTTTTTCCTTCAGTGGAGAAGGGGAAAATAGCTTTGTATGTCCAGGAAGAGCCAAGGAACAAGCTCGAGAACTAGATTCTAGATCATCAGCTGTTAGTTTGCTTTCTGACTCTGCGCCAACCGCCTTTCTCCTAGACAGCACCTAAACATGGTTGATGTCACATTATACCACAGGCACTGTTCCCAACCATTGGTATGAGTGAAAATGCAACAAATTTATCTTCCTTTATTCTACTCAGTCCTCCACTTCTACCCCCAAACCTTGTCACCATCAAACACGTCCTCTTGTCGGAGCCAGAGCATGCTCCGACTCTGAACATAGCCCTCTGATTTCAGAGACCTTAGATGGAGAAAAGAGAAAAAAATTATAATTGTCTCTTAAGAAGTCATAGTCCTAGCAGAGCTGTGCTGTAATGCAACGTGCCTGCTAAGCCGTACTGCAAGGCCTCACCAGCCACAGCCATCTCTCCCTACCAGCCCCAGCCTCTGCCAGCTACCTTCGGGAAATGTTTTTGTGCTTCTTTAGTTCCAGATGACAAATGGCACAGCACAGATGGCATACTGGGCTAGCTCTTGGCCTGGTGTGGTGATTACCTCTCTGAGGGTCACTGAGGGTACAGAAGTGGCTTTGCCACTGATGAAACTCTTGGGTCCTCACACCAGTCACAGCTGCTCTTCTTGACACTGCATTATCCACAGACCACTTTCCTGTGAAGTACGCCCCCTGCGGAGTTTTTAACAGAGAATATGGCAGGATAAATTGGTGCTCTTCTCTGCTGATTTGAAGTTTCCAGAGCCTGTCTCTGCTGGCTGCCTGCCTTTCCAGGTGTTTTGCACTTGAAGGAGAAAAAAGACTGCAACGAAAACCCTCAAAGTCCAACAGTTATCATAATCCTTTTAATACCCCTGAATTTGAGTGTTATGTCCTCTCCCTGCCTGCCAGCCACTATAAAAAAATCCCAAGTGTTTGTAATCCAGACATTATTTCCTGTTGGGCTAGGAGTTTTAAGATAGCCTGACATGAGGCTCAATAGCAATAAAGTAAGTTATGGAAGGTTATGGGGTATTTCAGAGGAGAGGAAGGGCAGTGATGTTCACAGATGTTATTGATTTAATTTTATTTATGAATTGTAGAGAATTAAATAAAAATAGAGGAGAAACAACTTGCTAGTTAAAAGGAAAATTGTATTTACCTAACCATCTGTTTCTATACTGCTCTAAGGGACTTACAGTGAAGCTGGAGGAATCTGTTCTTCAGTAAAGCAATGCAAGAATTCAGTCTTTTCCATCAGAGACGGAAGAATTGGGGACATACTGTTTCTGTTTCTTCCGGTGCTAATCTGCCAGCCCGTACCCCAGTGTAAAGTCTCATTTTACTCATTTAATTTTTGGAGACTTTGCAGTTGAAATGCTGCATTGCCCCTGTCTGAGTCACATGTGATTGCAGCCGCTCAGAATATATATGCATGAATTCACTCGATTTCAGTAGGGAATTTTTAGGCCAAACCCTGCATATTATATATTAAAAAACAAAAAACCAAACCAAACCAAAAAAAACACAGAAAGAGAAAAAGGAGGGAAAAGGAACGGAGTGAGAAGACCTAAAATGTTCCCTGAATGCCATTATAAGATGAAGGTCTATTTGAAGCTTCTATAGACAATAATGAGGATGTTTGTTTTCACTGCACCTTTTCCATTTTAATCTAAATAAACATTGCCCAAAGGCAGGAAAGGAAATGATTCTTCCTTTTGATGGTCTCTGAGGTAAATCTTTCAGTATGCTGCCCAACTCTCTTTATTTCTTTTGTTGTTGTGGGCTTTTGTATATATATTTCCAAGGCAAATATTTTTACCTATCAGGTTAGGACTTTTGATTTGTTTATTGTGTGAGAGTGTCCTGGATTGAAGAGCATCCATCAGCACTGGGACAAGGGCAAATAAAAACGAATTTTTTTTCACCCTAAAGAATGTGGACTCAAACACTGGGTTTTGCATTTAATTTATTGAATGAGATAAAACCTTTACTTTTAGGAGTATGAAGAGCAGAAAAGATGCTATTATATGTATGTAAATATGTATGTAAATATGTATGTAAATATGTATGTAAAAGGACACATTATGTGTATGCATCTATACCAATGCACAGGCCTATTCCTCCTTTCACAGGAACAAAGGGAATTCTCACATGGATTTTATTTTATATAACAGGGGCACTGTTACAACAACCTAAAACAAACATTGAGGCATTGACTGAAGTGTTTAAGCATCTGAGAAGCTTGTTGAATTCATGGGGCTTCTTCACATACTTAGAGTCTGGCATGTGTGTAAATACTTCACTGTAGCAGGGTCACAAGACCTCAATTCAGCTCTTATAAAATTCAGTGGAAAACTTCCTTTTGATATTAAAAGCAGTTGGATGGGTTTGCAGTGTGTATTTTTTACGCTAATGCAGTGCGAGCCAGCCATATTGCAGCAACATTTGGTACATGTTAAAAGTCTTAGAGTTTGTGAGCAGTAGCAACCCTATCCTGACAACGTTTATCCAGATTGATCAAAAGATGTGAATAAAAAGGCATTCCCAGACTGGCAGAAGGCAGCGAGCACCTTCCAGAAAAGGCAGCATGGAATGAGCTCTGGCTGGGGAGCCGTCGGTGGTGGCAGAAGGGTGCGGTGGGAGCCCACAAGGATGACTGGAGATGATAAGCTCATTCCTTGGACTCATTGGGGAGACAGCTGTGTGGTCACACCCCGTGTACACCTGGGAGTGAGGGGGTAAGTCCTGCTACAAGGAGCTGACCCCAGCTGGGGAGGAAGAACCACATCCATCCATCTCAGAGACTGGAACTTGGCACTCAGGCAGGCCGAAATTTCTGGAGAAGAAACAACATGCAGTGAGTTGTTGCAGCATAACTGCAAATGTAAAACTATCACTGCTTTGACAACAAGCCTGCTGAAAAGGCTTTGTCTACAATTGTGTTAAATTATCCCAAGCAGACTATTATGATCTAAATTTCCATTGCTTCACAGTTGAAGGGCACTGGCTGAGAGGATGTGATGGAGGAGAATGCAGAGAGGCAGCCCTGGGAGATACACTGCATGTGTCTTTCTGATAAGCGCTCAGGGAGCTGAATGGGACCTAGAAAAGTGAGGTGACACTATTCCAGTTCACACTCAATTGTTCCTGGAATGCTGCTTCTAGGCATTTCTTTAGCAAGAAAACTTGCATGAAACCTGGAGAGGGCAGTGCAGTTGTAATGCGCATGGTTTGGTAAAAATGACAAAAATCACAGGTAAATAACTCTATAGGGAGACCTAATTACTTGTGGCATTCAAAGGAAATGGATTGCAAGGAGTCTCAGACGAGTCAGCTACAGATATAAAGGGAGGTAATCAGGAACTGGAACTGCCTGAATATTTTCAGAATTTCAATCTGGGGAAATGAACAGAAGAAAAATCATTCTACTTTGACCTGTTCTGTTGGCAAGGACAAATGTAAGAGAGGGGGAATGTTTAGGCTGGCTGATATAGAGAAAGTCTGTTCCCAGGAGATCGATCATAAGACATTTAATAGAAATAAATGGCAAACATTTCACTCTATTGCACTCAAAATAAGACTCAGCAAAATTGAAAAATAGAATGTAGGGGTAGGCAAAGAATGAGAAACAAACCAAAAAAATGTGCAGGTGCTTGATATTTCTATTTGATTAAGGAATCTTCTAGGTTTCTGTGCATTCATTTATGTAAATTTTAGCTATCTTTCCCTTTATATATGCTGGATAGTATAGTCAGGTTTTTTGGTTTTTTTTAGTCTCCCCAGGCTGAAATTCAGCCTTAGTTAATACTTGACTGTCAGGTGTGTACAGCACTCCTTTGGGCTGCATATTGCCATCTTCTTATCCTGTATGATCTCAGTTCTTGCTAGGAGAACATCTGCCTACTCTTCCTCTGATGAATAAAGCACCCTTTTCTCCTGTCCTTTCATATATGAAAATGTTATTTTCTTTCATCCCATCTTTTCTGTAATATATCTTGTACTTCAGCTGTTTCTCAGTGCTTTATGATAGCCTATCTCTGACTGACATAAAACTGAGAGCTAGTTTCCTAAACAATCTTCTTAAATATTTTTCTTCAAAAGATACAGTAACATATAATTTGATTCCTTTTTTGTTGAAGGCTCAAAATTTTTGCCTGTATAAGGGTGGAATATAGGAAGGTCAAAAGACAAATAGATATTGCTCACTGAGCAATTTTTTAAACCAGAAAACCTAACCCAAAAATAGCCCTTGCCAGAATCACAAGAAGCAATGATGTGTGCTCCCTGCCTGTGTGTATGTATCCCCTCCTAGCCTCTTCCATCTATTGACATGGACCCACAACATCCACAGTAAGCTTTCATCTTTTGAGCCCGTTTAGTGCTGCTTCTTACTTGTTCTTATCTACAGCTCAGGAGTCACTTTTGTTCTATTTCCTAATTATTTCAAGTTTCAGTTAGGTTAGCTGGGACAGCACAAGGTATCTGGTAGACTGATAGCCCCAATCTACCAGGTGGTGATATTACGCAACGTTTGCTTAATTGCCTTGATGTAATTATGCTGTTGATTTTGTTACTCAACTAGGAAGGATATGCTGTTTGAAGTTTAGATATTTGGTTGATAAGTGGAAAGATAAACGTAATAATATTGCCAACAAGACAGGGTAATCTAAAACTGCATTGACGAAAGGACAGGTACGCTACATAATTGTGCTGACTGGGAGGAGGAGTCAACTCTTTTATTACCCAGATATGTTGAGATAAAGAGCACCAGCTTCACTTTGGGAGAAGCTGAACTGGTTTTCCCATCCTTTCACTCCTGGGTGCATATGTTACAGGTTTACATAAAGCTCTGTCTGGGCTCCGGCCAGGACAGGGTTAAGTTTTGCAGTAGCCAGGAGAGGACATGGCCAGGACCTGGAGATTATTCTATACCACCTTATGTCATTTTCTGGGGATGGGGTCCCTTCTGGCTGAGTAAGTGTGGCATGAAACGAGCAGTCGGGTAGTGCCAGTTGCCTCTGTTACTGATATTATTGCTGTTCCTGTTCTTTTTTCTTATTCCATTGCTGTTTCAGTAAATTGTTCTTATCTCAGTCTGTGATCTTTACCCTTTGTGCCTTCAATTCTCTTCTCCATCCTGCCACAGGGGGAGTGAAAGGGGAGAGTGAGTGAGTGAGCTGTGCGTGGTTTGGAATGCTTCAGTGGGAACACTAAAATGGAGAATATCATTCCTAAATCACGGCACTCTTATTTAAATCTCTTTCTTGACTCTTATGTCAGCATTGCAAAACACTGCTGCAGAGACAGATGAATAATCTTCCTTAAAACTCTGTGAGTCTTGGGATAGAATTTACCCACTTCAAGCAAAAGAAACAAGTGAGTGGACATGGGATTTGCTCAAGATGAGGCACAGAGGCTATTGCAAAGGTGGGGCTGGAAACCTTGAGTCTTTAATACCAGGCATCTGCCTGTGTTTGGCAAGGGAAGATTTCTTGCAGGATGTTGGAAGATTTCTTGTTGGAGGTTGGATGCATTCTTAACAATTCCCAAGTTCCAAACATATTTTCAGGTATTAGTATTTAAGTGATTAACATTTAAATTTTGTGAGCACAAGCTGTTTTGGCAAGAAAAATGCTATATAGCTTCATGGTATTCAAGTGAGATTTATTCTTCTTGCATGAGGTACTAGTAAATTGGCTGTGGGCCTATCTAGCTTTTTGATAATGAAGTCATGATTGGTAAGTCTGACTACCTTGATAAGAGCAACAAACCTGAGTTTCTCCTGATGTTTCTGAAATCCCCAAGTGGATTCATTTATGCTTAGGATGTCCAGTTCTTTCAAGGGTGTGCCATTAAGTGTGCTGTTGCTGAGGTAAGGTCAGAAAGCTTAGAGCTAAGCTGCAGGTTTTCAGCAAGCTTTGAACTCCCACAGCATTGCTCTGAAAGGCAGCTGGAGGGTCAGTGCTCAGAGCAGAGAACCACAAGTTGCTACTCCTGTATCTTCACATCTAGGCAAAATTTCATAGGGGAAATCAAGAAAAAAAAATTGTATTTTGACCTTTTCTATTAGAAATGACAGAAGTCAGAGAAAGAAGTTCTTTATGCTGCTTGGTACAGAGCCATCATCCTCTTGGCTAATGCCCTCACACCCTGCCCTCAGGATAGCAGTGTAGATATATGCTGGCTGGTGAACTAGTGAGGACAAACAAACTTACTCTTGCCTAAGAAGAGAGACAGCAGAGACCGACAGGAACCACACAGTGCTTTGTTATGCTCCCTATGCACTTGGGTTAGCTGGGCCTTTTTTGTTTCCTTGCTGTGCAGCCGACTTGTTTTAGGATGGTAGATCAGCTTTGTAGGCACTGAAGAAGAAAAAGCAGTACCCAGGAACCAGCAAGACTCTTCCAGCTCCTGGGTGGGGAGGAAGGAGAAGACTAGAAAACAGAGAGGGGAGAAAGTCCATTTTCAGATAAGCATGTTGAAAGGTTGAAAACAGGGAGAAGTGTGCTTTTCTGCTCGAAGTTTACTTATTGATAGGGACATGGTTCTTGGCTGCTTCTTCTTGGCTGCATACATTTAGAATTTGTAGAGCTTTATGTTCTACTTTAGCAAATTATCATGTCAAGTGGAGAAAATGGTAAACTATTAGGACACTTGCAGGGGATGACATCTGTTACCAATATCTTATAAAGGGTTTTATTCAATTTTGTCATCAGGAGCCCTTATTATTGCTTCGGTGTTGTCAACATGTGAGCGCGCGCACGCGTGCACACACACACACACACACACACACACAATCTGTATTTGATTATCGATTAATCTACCTGTCTTTATACACCAATTTCCTGTACTTTGTAGGATCATGGAACTGATGTGACTTCAATAGACAACTAAAACGAAATCTCACTTTACAAGAAGAAACTTCATGCTGAAGACCTTCCTGATCTGCACTATTGGAATTCCTTATCTCGTGCTTGTGAGATATTTTCCTTTTCAAAAATAGTCTTCAGTTCTGTCAAAAATGTTTGCCTTCCTCTGTTACAATTAACCACACACACTTTTGAAACAGCAATGAATACATATTTTCACTTTTTTTCCCTCTCTTGTTTTTGCTTCATGATGCTGTAGTGCTTTGCATGGTTGGTTTATTGTTTTCCCTCGATGTTCAATTCCTTGTTTGTGCTGCTTTTATCACAGCAGCAAGAAGAAAGTATCTTCTATAATGAGGAGACGAGAAAATGACTACTAAGCCACAAAAACTATATGACACAGAGAGAGGTGTTGTACATGAAATAGTTTGACCCTAAACTAGAGTTTACTGACACTTTGGCTTTTCTATATTGTGATTTTGGTTCTTGTTATTAGAGAAAAAGAATATGCAACCCATGACAGAAGATTATAACATTTCTTTCCCAGACTTATGTTTTCCTAGATAAAAGGCACTGAATTTTAAGATGTATATCACTGTACTCCACACTGCTTTTGCCTTCTTGGATCAGACAGCAATTTGGGTAATAAATTTACCAAATATTAAGATGACTATAAAAAAGCACATACATAAAAAATGTCTTCTTTGGACATAACAGTTTTGACTGATTACACTTTACTTTAACAAATGTCACTGTGAGAATATTGTTTAGCTTTAACCAGGATTTTTAGAATTATGTAACACTTGTCAGGAAATTCATATAAGTTTCTTAAGTCTAATAGGTTTCCTAAGGCTAATAATGTGATCCTTAGTTCTTGTTTTTCCTCTCCTCCTCTGTAAGGCTTCAGAGAGCTGGAAGAGTCCTGTGCTTATAAACAGCATGTCATATTCATTCAGGACCAAGGCTAAAGTTTTAACATCTCATCCCAGAATGGGATTAGCAAAACATACGAGACTGCTGTTCATACTTCTCTATCTGTTTTTTATTACAAAATTTGAGTAACAGACTAGTTTTAATGACGCTGTGTTATAGTTTTGGATCATACTTTCAGCTACACTTTCGGACATTATAAATTAATGTTGTTCCATGAAACATTACATACAGGTGGTGCTGTATGTCGAGGGTCCAGATTCACTCACCCACACACATCTGGTGATATGAGGTACATTCAAGGAGCCTGTCTGGCCTCTGGCTGCCCTTGCAGATGGGTGCCCGCTTCCTTCCCATGGGTCCTGTGTTACATCCACGAGCTCAAATGACATCTCAGATGACACTGCACGCCTATGGACTGTCAACACACCAGTCCTGCCTCCTGAGAGCTTACTTTATAACTTTTTGAAATTGGAGAGGAGGAATGACTAGATTAAAATACGTGTCTTCTGGAAAATCTTTGGCGACTGTTCTTGCAGTGATTTTTTTATTTAAAGCCACCTGTCTGTCCAGTTTATATCCATTTTGACCTGACAGCCATTTCTCTTATTTTTCTTACTCTTTTAAAATGCATTTAGTGGGTAAGTGCTGGCAAAAACCTGACCTACTTTCGCCAAGTACTGCCATGAAGTCTGATGTATTAACTGTCTTGGTTAACCTGCAAGGGGAATTGGGAGATGCTCTTCCCTACCTGTGTCATATCCCCATTAACCTATACTGCTGGAACACAGCATTTTGTAATATTTCTCAATAGAGTGCAGAGGACATAGTAAGGATATTCTTGCCTTCAGTGGAGAAAGAAGAATTACTAAGCCTTAAAACTACTATTCATCTTCTCTTCTGCTAACATATTTCCACGTCACCTCCTCCTACTCTCTGTGAAAGTTCTAATGTTGAAATTGACAGTATAAGAGAATAGCTTCTTGTGCCTTTTCTGAAGATGGGTAGAACCAGATACCGAGAAGAAAGTATTAATGATTAAAAAATGCAATAACCTCATCTGATAGATGGGAGTTCCTTTCTTCCCTAAGAAAAGTGGATGATAGGAATAAACTATGAAAAATTTTTTCATACCCTTTCCTATACTTTCGTAATACTGACATTAATTGTTACAACACTGGATATTTTTCTCTTTCTGAAAATATATTTACTATTTCAGTTTACCTAGGTTTTTGGCATCATTGACATCCTGGAGCAATAAATTTCAAGATCAAATTTCATAACAAGATTTATATCGACTACTTCCTGATACAGGTAAATGCCTTGTTGCTCTTATTCACAAGACAAGGAATAGAAACATAACTTCTCTGAAGTTTTCAAAGACATATGGTTCCAAGCTTTGTAGCTCTTCCAGTTTTAATAGTTTTGTTATTTCTGTGACTATTTTCTGTCATCTTTCTCCAAGTCTCCCCTAACTGCAGAATCTGCACTCATATTGCATGACCTTAATCCTAAATATTTGTTATATATTTCACTGTTATTTTTTTTTACTGGATTGCACTTGACCACTCATTCACTAGTTGAGTGGTTTATAGATTACTATGGAACCTGGGCTTTGTATCTGATCTCAATCAGAATTCTGGCAGAAGTGTAAAAAAACATGCTGAATAATTGTTGGAAAGTTGTCACCAGCAGTTCCCATATGTTTTCTTTGTCTTTTCTAGTTGACTTAGTAAGATCCTCGAATGTGTTCAGATATCCATTGATCTGTTTGGGTTTCACAGTTATAACTCGGAAATGTGTATTAATAGGTACTTTAGCATTAGCCAAAGAAAATTGATTATGACATAGTTAATAGATGGTGCATGGGTAAAATTCTGCTTTTTACTTAAAATGTTTGAAAGCTAGAGGTCCTAATTTGTTTTTAGAGGTCCTAATGACGTTTTAAGCACTTAACATCATGTAGCCTTGCAGTGCTCTGGCCATCCTTGCTAACAAAATGAACATGGGTATCTTTGTCAACTTAATTATGCACTCTTTGTTCTCAACCATAGATCAATATTAACAAACCCCTGCATTCATCCACAGTTTAAAAGAGTCAGGCACCCCGTGGTTGCTGGAGGATGGCTGCTCCTACTGGGAAGCCCTGTGGCCAGCAGCCTCAGATCGTGGTGTTGGAAGCGCTGAAGGGGGAAGAGTGATGCCTGCATGTGAGCACCAGCAGAGGCCCATCTCTGAGTTACCTTGTTTAGCAGAACCAGTGGGCACCCATGAGGAACAAAGAGCTATTTCAGAATTACACAGGTCTGAGTGCAACACTGGCTTTCAGTGGAGTGGTATGGATCCAACTTGGCCATATTTAAATACTTGCCTAGTTCATATGAACTGCATTAGAGTGATTCCTTTATTTTCTTCATATCTTACTGATGTTTTTTTGGGGGTTGCAAGTATAGTTCAACAAATATTAAGACAACTAGAGGAGAACTCCTGAATTTTCAAGGTGTCTTTTCTGCTACCACAATAAACACATTTTCATCTCACTGATTAAAGGCTCAAGATTGAAAATAAATTGGTTTTCTTCTATTATTATTTCTGTAGAGTATCAGCCTTTAGGTAAAAGACTGTTATCTGATTCCTTACAATACTTCCTTCACAGCTAGTTTACACCCAGTTCTTGCGGATGAGCTGAGATTACTTCTGGGACTCCTCTGTTTACCTTCTGGCACTGTCAGACAGCAGTCCTTATCTTGCTAGTTAACCTCCTGTAAATATTTTCTTTGGCCTTCTCCCCCTGGGGTGGCTCTTCACTTTTCAGACATCTCAGGACCCTTCTCTGCACCTACCCCAGCTGGTAGTCCTCTTTTCATGATCAAGGTATTTCAGATGAGAGCTTAATGAGCATGATTAGCCATTTGGTAATGGAAATACCTTTTTTATTGCATTCTGGGATTGTATTTGGTTGGGGGTTTATCGTTTGGTTTTTTGTTTTTTGTTTGGTTTGGTTTTTTGGTTGGTTTTTTTGTTTACGTTGTTTTTCAAGATTGCCTTAAGACGACAACACACATCTGCCCTGAGATCAAGCAATGTATTCTTTCTCAGCTTTCTCTTCAGGCTATAATTTGTTCTTTGTCTCTTTCTGCTTAAATTATTCTTCCTTTCAAAACAAGAAATCTAATTTCTTCTGTGGGGAATCTGCTCAGATCCTTTCCTGACAATGCACCACCAGTTTGTGTAATTTATCTTTGAATTGTTTAGCTTGGAAAAGACATTTAAGATCCAGCCATTAACCCCTCACTGCCAAATTCCAAGTGCCGTATCTACACATCTTTTAAATACATCCAGGGAAGGTCTTCACCACATTCCCGGGCAGACTGTTCCAGTGCTTGACTTCTTTCAGTGAAGAAATTTTTTCTAATATCCAAACTAACCCCCTGCTGGTGCAGTCTGAGGCTGTTTCCTCTTCTTCTATCGCTTGTTACCTGTGAGAAGAGACCAACACCCATCTTGTTACACCCTCCTTTCAGGTAGTTGTGGAAACAGATAAGGTCCCCCCCGAGCCTCCTTTTCTTCAGGCTAAACACCCCCAGCTCCCTCAGTTGCCTCTCATAAGATTTGTGTGCTCCAGACCCTTCACCAGCTCCAACAGCTTTCTCTGGACACATTTCAGCACCTCAGTGTCCTTCTGAGTCCTTCCCCCTTCTCTGAGGGGCCCAGAACTGGACACAGCACTCGAGGCACAGCCTCAGCAATGTCAAGAAGAGGAGGATGTTCGCTGCTCCAGTCCTGCTGGTCACACTATTGCTGATAGAGGCCAGGATGCCATTGGCTTTCTCAGCCACCTGGGCACACTGCTGGGTCATGCTTAGCCAGCTGTTGACCAGCACCTCCATGTCCTTTCCCTTCTGGCAGCTTTCCAGCCATTCTTCCCTAAGCCTGTGGTGCTGCTTGGGGTTGCTGTGACTCAAGTGCAGGACCCAGCGACTTGGCCTGTTGAATCTCAACCAATTGGCATCAGCCCATTGACCCAGCCTGTCCAGATCCTTCTGTAGAGTCCTCCAACCATGCAGCAGATCAAACTCCTATCCAACTTGGTGTCAGCTGCAAACTGCTCTGCCCTCAATCCCCTTGTCCAGATCATCGATAAAGAAAACACTTCCTAACACGCAGGGCTACCCTACCACTTCTCCTTCCTTGCCTGTCCCTTCTGTAGAGTTTAGAGCAACCCCTTGCTGCACTCCAGTCATGTGAGTTATCCCACCATCTCCATAATGGCAACCTTGTCTTAGTTTTGTTACTGCTCAATGGCTTCCCACTCTTTCTGTTTGTTGCTTATGCTGTGTGCATTGGTGTAGATGCACTGCAATTGGGCTATTGATCTTGCCACCTTTTGAGGGGAAGTATCCTTAATTTCTACATGAAAAACCTCAGACACTGCCACAATTTCTAACACATCAATAACCCTTGGGGTTTTGTTGCCACATAGATCTCCATTCCCTACCTCCACTGAAACAGCAGACCAAAGGACCTTGCAAGCACACTGTCCCTCAAACACTGGTGTGTTGCCCGCAGGCTTATGACTAATGAGCTTGCTTTTATCTCCTTTCCCCTGGAAACCTAGTTTAAAGCCCTTTCAATGAGGCCTGCTGACTCCTGCGCAAAGATTCTTTCCCCGTTTTGAGACAGGTGTACCCTGTCTGTCACCAGCAGCCCTGATGTCACGGGAAACAATCCTCGAAGAAAACCCCCAAAACTCTGCCAGTGGCACCAGGCTCAGAGCCAGTTATTGATCTGCTGACTCCTTCTGTTTCTTCCCTCACCATTCCCTGCATCTAGAAGAACAGAGGAGAACACTACTTTTGCTACCGAACATGATTTCTGAGTAGTAAATAAATAAACTCACATGGCTTTCTGTGCATTCTGGTATTCGTTAAGCAAAAGGAATATATCTCAAGCGCCTGGTCAACAAATGCTAAACAAATGACACTCTACATTTGCATTACTTTTAATGATGACATCATGCCAACACCACTGATTTCTGAGCCATGAGCAGCTGTTCTGGAATCCATCAAAATCATTAGGTGAGATATTAGTATTAAGAATTTTATGGTTTCCATTCAGCACCTGAATGGGCATTAACACTGAGAGAGTTGTCCAGCATTTGGAAGGGGCTGCCCAGGGAAGTGGTGGAGTCACCATCCCTGGAAGTGTTCAAGAAACAACTCAACATGGCACTTAATGCTGTGGTTTAGTTGGCATGGTTGTGTTCAGATAAAGGTTGGACTCGATGATCTTGGAGGTGTTCTCCAACCTTAATGATTACAGGATTTTAAGACAAGCAAAATGTGTTTTCCACATGTTTACATAATTATTTTCCAAGTAACCCGCAAGATCTAGGAACATTTTGGAAGATAATTTCTACTAGTTATTTCTGTACAGTTTAGTTGAGAGAGGGAAAGATATTCTTCATATCTGCTATCAGTAAAAAGGGCCAATGCACAAGGCTGTGCTCTGTGAACATGAAGCCATAAATATTTAAGGAAGTTGTCAAGAGATCCTCTAAAGAACATATTCTGCTTATGCATCTAACCACCCATTCATCTAATAGTCAGGGATAAACTATTTATTGTGAATATTTGTTAGGCTTAGGCATTTCCCCTTTCTTTGCAAATTATTCAGGAAAGGATTATGATTTTTATGACTCGTGCACATTTACTATTTAGAATGAAGGTTAGGATGTGGCTGAGTGCATGGCTTCTTTCTAACTATTTTCTAGTAGTCGTGATTTCTAAGGAAAGAGTGAATTGAGCAATGACATTTTGGGTGCTTCCTCTGGTGGCAATTCTTTGGAAGGTGGGAGCACAGACAAAGAGCAGGGAAAGAGGGTTATTTGCAGAAAAAAATGTGATCCTAGAAGATACAGGAATAGACTCACCTCACCAGCTAGAAGGGAGAGGCTGCCGTTGCTTTTCCCATAGGATAAAAGAGAAGTAGGGTTTCAAGAAAAAGGACCTTTGGAAATTGCAGGGAGCAGGACCTGGATCTTATAACAAAGAGTTTAAGAGGGAACATTGGATGTAAGGGGAAAAAACTGACTTTTACATGAACTGTCACTGTATTTTACTAGACTAGGGCTCAAAAGAGGTGTGTTATGGTGTGTGGATAGAGAATGGGTGGCTGGTGGGTATTCTAGGATGTCTGATAGGTTTGTAGGCAAACAATTCGTCTTCACTGCAGTAGCCAGCTGCATTTATTTTTACTTCCTTCGGTGTAGTTACACTTGTCCTTGCAAACCATGGGAACACTGCATGTGTTCCCACCTGTGACGGGGTCCCCTGCACAGCCTCATTTTCACTTGTCCAAGGGCTCAGCAATTCCTTGATGCTTTTTCTCTTGAAATAAACTGTTTTCTCTTCTCACCCTGTGCGTGTCAGGATGTCTGGAATGTGTGAGTGTACATTCTCACAACACCCACACAGTTGCATGTTTGGATAATAAACGTGAGACTCTTATTTAAATGTTGCGAACTGTTCAGGAGTGTCGTTTTTTGCTTTGTTTGCTGAGCCATATTTAAGAACACTTTCCAGGACCCGGAGCAACAACTAAAATGGGCAGCCCTTTCTGCAGTTCCCCTTGCCCGTGGCACGCTGTGGTTGCCACAGCCTCGCAAGTCTGCAGGGTGCCCAGCGGCAGTGAGACACAGTGGGGAATAAAGGGCAGTGCAGCTTTTACATTTTCCATGCTCAGCACTATAGCCACAGATTTAACAGCATGGAATTACAAACGGAAAATAGAATGTTTCTTTTCTGTCTCTAAATGTAATTTTTTTATATATTTTAGAATAACCTTCTGCCTGGTTACCACTTTGCAACAGGCAGGTGATACGTCAGAGTACCAGAAGCCATTGTCCTGTAGTGAACTCTCTATCACTTACTCAAGCCTAACAGTACATATTGTATGACATCAGCAACCCAATGACTCATACACCAAGATACCATAGGTGTGTTCCTATATCCTGGAGATCAGAAAAATCCCACGCAGAAGACTTGGCTTGTTTTTCCTGTCTTTTTATGGAAACTGCGTGCATAGGCTCTATTAACATTAAACAACTGTAAATGAAGTTTTTCTGTTTCTTATCAGAAGATAACCTGCCTGTTTAAAAAAGGTGTTGCCAAGCCCAGGAGAGCCTCTTAGAAGGCTACAGACTTCTGACTGTAGCTGTCTATGGGAGATTTTGTATGTAAAACATTTTAATATTTCCACAGTGAACACCTGTAATCCTGTTCTGAGGGAGAATCCAAACAGTCTGAAGCATCGGACACATCTGAAGCTTGAACAAGCCCAGTAGTTTGATATATAGCAAAAAATGCATAAAAAAGGATACAAGCTGCCTAGGTGCAGGGTGACACTACAGCTCCTCCTCCTTCTGCAAAAATAAAACTATAGACAAAGAGTCCTTATAGGCAGTTTAGAACTTTTATCTCTAAAAAACAGCAGCAGATAGTTTCACTGAAGGCATTTAACAAAACACTGTTTTCCTTCAATTCTCATCTACTGAACGTCTTACACATCTCATTCTAATTAATTTGTAGGATAATGACTTTTACCTGCTTGCCTCTTTGATCTCACTGATAACCTTTTCATGTAACACCCGGTTCTGCTCCTCTTCATGGCATACAGAGATGGAGGAGGCATTAGGGTGCCTGCTGAAGCAGGCTGGAATAGTTCCACAATACTTCAGAAGAAAAAACCGGGGGAAGAAAACTTGAAAGTTGAGTGTTGTGGACAATTGGCTGCCCCCAAAAGACTTGGTGGTTTAACAGAGGAAAGACTTGCTTGGTTACCCAAAGACCAGGCTAAGAACCTTATAAAAACAGGCTAACTCAAGAAGTTTCTGGAATTTTCTATTTCACATCAGAAAAAGGGAAAAAACCCACAGCCTTTCATACGGCATTTCAGTATTCTTGTTTCTATTCCCTGCTGGAACACAGAAGGGTAGAGTCACACACAAATCAGAAATAATGACAGCATTACAGCAAGAGCGTGCTGAATCTCACATAATCGGTCTAAACTTCAGGAAAAGTTTCACAAAGGCGGCAGCAACTGAATTCTGCTGTTACCTGGGTCTGCTACATCTTGTGCTCTATGGTGCCTTTGAGCTGTGAACCAGTGGAGCCTGTGGAAGCAGGAGGTGCTTTGTTTGTATTTGTATTGCCATGGCAATGCAACAAAGGAGTTGTTTGGTCTCCTTTTCTCAAGAGCTCTGCCAAATCACTCCACTTTATAGAGCAAGTTGGAAGAAGGAATACAGTTGTCATTCTTGTGGAAAATTTAACCTTTTTGCAGCTTCATGCAAGTTGTAGATATCAATCAAGTGTTTAATAAATATTATTAATTACTAAGGATTTAGTGTAATTTTGTATTGATGCTTTAAATGCTCGGTTGTCTGAACTGATTCTTGTCTCCTTATGCATTTTCTCATTTTTGTGATATGGAATCATAGAATAGTTTGGATTGGAAGAGACCTTAAAAATCATCTATTTTCAACACCTCGTCATGAGCAGGGACAATTTTCACTAGACCAGGTTGCTCAGAGCTCACTCCAACCTCACTTTGAACACTTCCAGGGATGTACTTGAATATAATTCTGAAGCTTCATAAATAGAATATTTTTAACGCTGGATGTGAAAACCCTTTATAAGCCCTGCTATAAACTTGTGAGATAGACTGGGAAACTGAAGCTCCAGAGAGGTAAAGAAGATGTTTGCAAGTCTCTAATATTCAGAAGCCTTCTAATGACAACTGTGTTGGGAGAGGCTTACTGCGACCTGTACACTTCCTGCCTCCAAAAAGCATGTCTGAGGGACACAGAGGGGTAGTGGTATCCATAGATTCGTCCTCAACTCCCAGCAGTTCAATAACACAGCTCTGAAGAGCCAACGAAAGCCAGGAGAAAAAAAATCTACCAGCTCACACTCATCCTTCAGTTGCAGAATATGTTACATTAAGTATGGTGATCATATAAGGCAGCATAGTAGACTTGCAGAAAGGGAGGTCACACCAGGGCATTCGTACTTTGTCCAGGCATTTAAGCGGAACAGCTAACTGAGCGAGCCTCCTTCCTCGGCTGACTCAACGCAGTTACACTCTTGCCGTGACCTATCCTGCTTTCCTTCATGGGCTGCTGCTGAGGTTTTCTAGGATCCTATGTCAGGTGTATATCTGCTCTGACACTTCAGCTCTCATACAGTAATTGCTGGTTGCGTGTGCTAAGCACAAAATTGCAGCATGAGGAATAGCTGTGATTAATCCGGGACGTTAATGTAGGAGCACACCGTTTTTGGAGCTGGCTTATTTAACTGAGAATCTCTTGCTGTACTTCTGATTTGATACTGAAAGTAATTTGGGTTTGACTGAAAGGCTAGTGAAACCAGCTGAAGTCCTTCTCTGGGTTTCAGTGTATGTGAAGGTCTATACGAGAATGAAAGAGATGAATTTAAAATGCTGTATAATATTTAGCTGATACTGTTTAAATGCCTGAAATCCAGAAGCTGAGGGTGTGAGTCAGTTAATGGATAATAAACAACTCCTCCTTGTGCCTTGAATGATGGCATTATACTTTATGATGGCAGGGAGAACATGAGAAATGAGAAAAGCAAAATTTTATCTGATGTGTGAAATGTCATGAGGGCAAGTATCACATACAATAAGTATGAGCAATAAAGTGGATTGACGGACAGAAACTCTCCATTTCTGTGATAAAAAGGACCACATTTTTTGCAAACAACAAATATGAAGTTACTTTTGTTTTAGAAATATCCATGGCTGGTCTAATCCCAGGCAAAATGTTGTATCCTTTCTTTCCCTGCAATCCAAGTTTGAAATAGAAAAGTATGAAAATTTATTCCTCTTTGTCTACACTAAATAATTCAACAAAATGCTGTAGCTGCCGTAAGAGACGATGGTCCTGTGGACCATTAGCTTATAAAATCAGATGGATGAGCTAGCAACTAACTGCTTACAGGGGAATAACAGAATTTTTTTAATTGTAACTCAAAATTCCTCATGAGAGCTGTGAGTGTAGTCACAGAGAAAATGTAAGTTAATCAGACTGGTGCCCATTACATTTAGATGACTACATCTAATTTTTATTAGTGTTGTTTTATACTGCCATTTTCTTGCCTTTTTAATCACCTCAATCACATTTTCACACTGAAATTCTTAGTAATTAGGGTGAGAGGGAATCCTAAATAATTTCAGTGTGATTTTTATTAGACAGTCCTTCAGACTTTCTGCCTTGTGTCATTATGCTACTACTCCTATGGAGTATCATGTCTGTGTGGAAACGGAATATGGAAGAAGCTGCATAGCCTCAGCAGGTGATCAGGGCACGTGTAGCAAAATCACAATCCCATCCCTGAGTGAATTTGAGCTAGAGGTTACAAACACTTCCACAAGCTGTAACGTTACTACAAAACATAGCACTGCTGACATCAATAGGGTCACTTACTGCCTTGATGGTTACATGTAAAGTTATGTAAATGTCTAGAACTTGCAGACACAGAATAGAACTTGTTTTGAGTGTCTAAATCACCACAAGTACTAAGTGGAGCATGCTACATTTGGCTGAATTTGTTCAAAGGTGATGCTGATGATCCATTTGCTTTTCTTTTCTGGAGAACCAGAAAGATGAACCAGTTTATTTCCTGTCAGGATCTCAACCCTGAGTTTTCAGAACTCTGGCACTTGCTCATACCAGGCTTCAGCCTGGTCAGTCATGAGATTCATTTGTGAGTTAGTTAGTGAGTTACCAGCTTTTTATCAGCTTGGACTAGCACTAGAACAAATTGCATTAGTCTTCCAAGGATCTTGGAGAGAAGTTGTGTTTGGCCATATAGACCAATGTTGGTGGTAAAATAGGGTAGCCAGAAAGGTAAAAGTACTCGATTAGATGCCTATAAAGGCAAACTAAGTAATACATCTTGCAAGCAGAAATTTCTTCTTACTGCAGCAGTGACACAGTACTGCGTAAGTACTTTTCCTCAAAACAGATCTTTTCTATTTCATTTTACAACAGGTATTACATACGTATTCAATATTTATTGTGGATATATTAATGCATAGTATATATTTCAAAGTCTAAAATAACAATGTCTCTCATATCTTGCTCTAGAAGTGATTCAAAACCGGGAGATATTTTTGATCAAATTACACTAAATTTTTATGCTCATTTCAGAGAAAATATTTTATGCTTATTTTGGGGAAAATATTATCATATAATTTCCTGGATGTATCTAGTTCATACATAGCAGATTTTTTAAAAATAAATTTTGAAGTTGTTTGTTTTGCTTGTAAGCAGTTCCCACTAAATCAGATCCAAATCAAATCTAGTCTTTCCCAAGAAATGGTTTTCTGGATAACACTATATTTTGAATTTGGAGATTAGGCTTAAGATCTGATTGCAATACTTGATATATTGCTGTTAATGCAACCTGGCATTTTAGAGTATTTTTTAAGCTGTTAAAAATTTAAATATTGGAATCAACCAGGATATAATATAACAAATAGCATCACATGGACTTACAGAAAATTATGGATGAATTTCATTAACTATAATAGGAGAAAAATCTGTATTTTTAAAATGGTCTTTGAACTGAGATTTGAGCTAGCTTTTAATTCAGTCAAGTAGAGAAAGATAACTAGAAAAAAAAAAAGAGTATTTTTCTCTCTCTTAATAAACCTTGTTCTACTGATGCCCATGTGTGACATGCTATTTTTAGATGTCAGGAAAGCAGTGAAGCATATGCAGCACAGTGGAATGCCCTGTTCCCATGCCTGATTCTCCATATATAGCTACTGCACTGCACTGTTCTTCCCTGGCTCCCACTTTGAGGGCTTAACTTGAATTTTCTTGTCAGAATTGCCTCCTCTGAGAGCCATCTTCATGATAAACACTCAGGCAGCTGCTACTTCATGGCACCCACCTTCCCATGAGGACCCACAAAGGCTGAGAATTGACTAAACTCAGTGCCACTGAAAAGATGTGCAAAAATCATGTGCAGTGAATCTTCAGCCATCTTTCCTCTTCCTCCCTCTCCCTCGCTTCATATTGGTGTTGGTACTAAGTAAGTCTAATTTTCTTTTCTTTTCTTGTTATTTTTGGAACCAACTTTCAGACTTGAGAGACTGCCATGCACAGGAGATATGTTTTGGGTCCTCTGCCAGTTGCATTCTGTGGATGATTAGATCAAATCCAGGGGCTGCCAGATGACTAGTCAACTTGTTACAGAATAACAGGGCTCACTGGAGAATTAACAATGTCTTTATAGTCTCCCTTCAATGAATTGTCTGGAACTTTCTTAGCTTACAGGATAGATCAGTTTAAGATTTTCCAGTGTTACTCCAATATAATTTTTAAGAGAGTTTTAAAACCAACCCACAATAAGAACAGCCTCCCCCAATCTCTGGCATTTAACTATTTTAATTTTACTTTGGGTTTAAAGGCCGTCATTTAAAGAACATTTTGCTCTGCATTATGTGGTATTTTATGCTTCGGTGTATTAGTGGGTCTGGGAGCTCTGGTAAAGAATGACTGAAGCATATGCAGAGGTGGAAGTGTGGTTCAGATGGTTAGAAATGTGCTACATAGAGCACTGTGGCAGTACAGTCTGACACCTGTAGAAGTCTACATTTTTCTCTCCTGAGCAGGCCAAAACTTATGTAAAACTATGTACCTTGATGCAAAAGAAAGACTATGATGCAGAAATCATATGTTGAAACCAGTGGTTCAGTTGACAACTCTCCGTGAGTGTTGTTATCGTAGCCACACCCTGACCTTAATCCAGTCCAAAACTGGATGATGCAGTTTGCATTTTTTTTCTCTGTGCTGACTTCAGACTGACTTCATCACACCTAACTTCAGAAGTTAAAAATTAACTGTCTAAATCCAACCACGTCATGCAGGTCTCCCTGTGTAGATAACGAAGAGAAACAAGACAGTACAGGTTTCTATTCTTGATCCAGTCACAGACACACACTTCACTGCCCTGTATGGTCTCATTTTCAGAAACACCTGGTTTTCCACGATTTCTGTGCTGTAGTGAGGCAGATGAATGCAGCTGGTTAGACATGATTAACCTTGCTTACCATGCTGTTCCAAGTATCCTCCTGTGCATGAGCCAATCTTACCCTGGTTACAGCACTGGAACTACTGTTTCTATTGACAATTTATGCTCCCTGCATGCTTTGTCTGCAAAAACGGAGCCTAGGCAAGGCAAGGAAGTATGGAAAGACCCTTGAATGTTAGGAACATGTAAAAGGCAAAGGTTGGCATATTCACTCACAAATCCAGAAAATAGCTGCATGGTTTTAGCTGCACTTGTTTTTGTATTTGGATCAATTCCAGTCATCATCTTGGCCAGGAACTGTGTCTGATTTGGATATATTTGTTGAGCCTCTGGAGTGTAAAATAAATATTTTAAATAAAATATACCTCTGTGTTACAGCTCTCTGACCAGAATGATACCCCCAAAATACTACTTTCTGAAAACACAGCTTAGCAGCAATTAGATTTAAACACTCTCAACAGCTGCACTAATGACCTATTTTAAATAAAGCCCATATTTCACACAACAAATCTCAATCTCTAGCTATGCCAAATTCAAGTCACTTTGCATGTGGGAAAAAAGCAATGTATTTTGAAGTTTTCTTGTTAATAACTTTTATTATCATCTGCAGGGCATTGGCTATTAGCAATTGCTTTCTGATCACTTAGTGTATTTATATAATATCAATATTAACATGAGATTAGGTGGAAAACAATTGTTGCTGAGTGACTCCTAGTGCAAATTGAACTGCCTGTATTAGAACAGTATGAATAGTGTATTTGGTGTATCATCAAATCGGACTGCTGAGATAGGGGAGACATTAGCAGGGATCTGCATGTGAAACTCTGCCAGAGTCTTCATTTGCAAAGGTCTTTAACTCATGCTGAGCACAAATCCAACTGTGCTTTCCATGTGAATATTAGAAAAGCTCCAGACATTACTGCATGATGGTAATATTACTAATTTAGATCCTAAAAAAATCACACCATACAGTGTAGCAGGCCTCACACTCTGAACTTCAGTCATGAAGACGTGTCTCTCATCAGCACACATACTCTGACAGCAGAACCCACAGAGATGCTGATCGTCACTTGGAGTTTGCTTATCCTTTTTCAACCTAAAGGTGCACTGTTGTAGCAGTACTTTGTCATGTTTTTCATTTAATCAGTCTTAGTGAATATAAAATTGAATCAGTGGCTTATTCCTTTAACTTAATTACTAGATCTAAATAGTCTTTTTAACACAAAAGAGAATGCTAATACCATTATGCTACACAGCAGGGTTGAAGGCATTCTAGGAAGAGCAGCTAATTATCAGTTTCTGGGTATTATCTGAAACAATGCCCTATGTATTGAATGCTGTCTGGATTCTGTTTGTTTAGTTGGTTTTGGCTTCAGTTTCAGTAACAAAGAGCCCAATTCTCATTTAATGCTACTATTATGGAGGTTTCTTTGAGGAGTAATGAAGCTGTGATTTATAGTTAATGTGAGTCAGACTCACCATAGCATGTGCCCTACATTCATCTTGCTTTAAAACACCTAATTACTGAAGACACTTTCCCTTTCAAGTGTCATGGGTAGGTAACTCTACTGGGTTCCTCAGCATATGGTTCTGCTGATATTCAGTGTAGTTCTATCATTTTGAGTGTCTCCCAAAAGAAAAAGGAAAGAAAACAAAAAAGGTAGATTGTAATTTTGAAATATTCCACAAGCAACATACTGCTTGATTTGATGCTATAAAAGTTGATTTGAACTACAAAACATGCCAAAAGCCTGTTCTGTACCACTTTAAATGCATGTGATTTTTTAAGTATTTTGAGATTCGAGTGATAAAACCTAATATTTTAATGCTGATTTTGAATGTTTGAATGGAAATCAAGTGTTTGTTGGAAGCAAAAGAACAAGGGCTGTGAAGAACTCTTGTATGAAACACAAGGGTAAATAAAAGTGGTGGTTGAGTCAATATTTCCTTTTATTTTTCTAATTTGTTCAGTCTATGAACATGATCCATGAAAAACAGACGAAAATCATGTTATTCTCATACTAGAGTTCCAGTTCATAGTTTTGATTATTCTGTATCAACAGGAAGTTAGGATGAGATGGCTGAAACCAATTATACAGATAAAATTTGGACCTATTCTGGTTAGTGTATCATTAAATAGTAGGCAGGTAGAGATGATGAGATCTTAAATTCATTTGAAGATAATTAATTTTTAGTGACAAAGAAGCTGAGTTGTACTACATGTATTCACATTTAATTTCCTAATTTTCAATAAAAACCTGGAAGAATTCTATGGTTTTACTGAAATCTTCCTTTCTCATATCTCAGTTGCTAATATTTTGATTTGGTTTGTTGTTTCTCTCACTTCTTAACTGTAATATTTGTGAAGTAACATGTTCTGTAATGCTGCTAGAACCGTACACCAAAGCCCACCCAGAGCAGGGTCCTGGGACAGTCACCGTCACCTGTCGATGACAGTACTCACAGAGGAATTTGCATTTACAGCCTCAGAAAAAACAAGGAGAATTACCTGTGATACATATCCTCTGCACAGAGAAGAGAAGGAGCGAAAAATGAACTGCCTAAGAAAACATATGGTGCAGGTATGAGAACTAGAATGAGATGGGGAATGTGTACATCTGGCCAGAAAAGGCAAAGAATACCTTGCTCCAAATTGACTATATGGTTCAAGGAGCTTGAATTTAAGGTACACCTGGCTTTTGAAAGAGCTTTCTGACAAAACTGTGGGCTGTACAAGTAGCAAGGGCAAGCTTTTCTCCATGGTGTCCACCCAAGTTAGGTGACATGCTTATGGTACACTACTCCCCGGCCAAAAACCTATCTCTGTGGAAGCTGGGCGCTGGACCACTTACTTTCAGGCAGCCAGGATTTCTCTGCCTGAGCTTCTTTCCCTCCTCACATTTTTTTTTCTCTTCTTGCCTGTATTTTTCAACCTGATAAGGCAGCTACATGAGGTGGTGCTGCACCACGGTGACAGCACTGGCCAGCTTTTGCTGCCTGGGCTGTGCTCTGGGGTGTGCTGGCTGCCTGCTGAGTGCTTGCAGTGAAATGATCTAACACAAAAAGGACGTCTGAAGAGAGCCCTCAGGTTCTCCTGTAAAATTAATCCTACAACAGGCTGATATGTGGATAAACTTTAAAAACAAACAATCAGAAAAGCCATTTCCTTGGTTCTGCTTGAATCCTGCTTCCCAAAGGTGACAGAATATATGAAAGAGCCAGCAACACATGAGAAAAATGTCCTAAGGAGGAATAGAAATCTCCTGTAAAAGCTTTGCATTCAGCAAGTTGCTGTTTAGTTCCTGTATGAACAATTAATCTTAAAACAAATATTTGGCCAAGGGGGATTGAGCTCCGGGAGGTTTCATAGCTAACTAAGGTTGAATGAAAACACACGCTGCCTGACTTCTTCAGGCCGATTTTTCTTTTTCACCCTTTCCATAAAAATAACTAAGAAAAAGTATCTGTTACAATGACCCAGGTTTTGCCATTCAAACCTCCCTAAATTACAGGCTTTCCCTTTGAGACCATTTACCATGGGGTATATAATGCATGGCTGTGTTACACCCTACTGCTCTTTGAATCCAGTGTAACTGGTTATTACTAAGTTAAAATGTAGTGGTCTAGTTCAAAGGCTTTTCTATAAATAAATATCTTCCTTGCTGGGCAGATGACTATCCCTACCAGTAGCTCCTGTGTTAACAGCTCTCTAGTTTCTAGCTCTTCGGCTGAGCATTGCTGGGAACTGCTTCGAGAAGTCTGTGAATGGTTGGCAGCTGCAAGGTCTTGCAAAATCTGAACAGGATCAGACTGGAAATCAATAACCTTATTACACTGGTTCTTATTCTGGTTAGTATTTCAATGGGGGTACTTTTTAATTTCCTGTTGTATACACTTCCTGAGTTATATTTAGTTTTAGACAGAGGAGGAGAGAGGGCATAACTGTTCTGCTTGGGATGCAAAGGTTGTATGCTATGTGTGTGCTGTCATGAATGGCCTATGCAAACCAAGAGAGGAACCCCCACTGGCTATAGGAAACCCAAGGTACTGCCCCAGTAGCAGGTAGATGCCATCCATTGTATCTTGGTTATATTCTAGATTGTGCTGTATGTGTATCTAACCCCTGGAGGACGGCTTAAAACATAGCCAAGGAGTATATAAAGCACCTATAAATGCTGCTGTGCTTTGCTGTGCCCCAGCAGTCAGCAGAGCCCTCTGCTTTCCCTGCTTCTTGGCAGCTCCTCCTGGAGTAAGTACTCAGCCACCCCTGACAACCTCTTCCAGTGAGTGATGAGTGCCACCTCCCTTTGCCTGCTCGAAGTCATGTCCCCTCTGAGCCTCCCGGGCCATTTTTGAATAAAACAAAATCGATATCCCTGCACTATCAAAGATAAGTGAAACAGAAATGCCCCTTGAACAAGTTGATCATGGCAATCTATTTAGACTGGGGTCTTTAGGGAAGAGGTTTGCTTGTGCTATGTGTAGTAACTAATGAAACGGTCTTGTGATTACTGCAGGCTTTCTGACTACACAGTAAAACAAATAATAAAGGGATATAAAAGTATAAACAATATGTGGCACTGTTGGCAAACAGTGCTTTCCGTTTTCAAAGCAGTGTGAAATAAATACAATGTAATTCCTCCTTCTGGTGCTAACTAGCACTAGTACTCACCTCATGGGTACAAAAAGCATAAACTGGATTTTCACAAGACTGAGTTGCAAGCATTAAGAAATTCTTTTAAAAGAAAAATGCAGCACATTTTCTGGTGTTTGGTTTGGGATCTTTTTGTGTTCATATTCTAATTTTTAGTCTTTATATTTTCAAGACTTTGTCTGCAGTGTTGGGAAGAGGGATCCAACATTTTTTCTTATAATTGCATAACTCCAAAGGGTGACTCTTTATTGAAGCATAAAATATTGCATTTAAATAAGGAGAAAAGAAGACATATAGTAGTTAGGGAAAGAGTACAGTACTTCCAGCTGGGTGAGATCAAAACTCATGAAACGTATCCTAAGAAATCATGGGTTTGCTTTAAGATTTCATGAGAATCAAAATATTTTTTACTTTTTTAATTGCCTAAAGGTTTCTGAAGTCACTTCAGACTCTCAAGTGTTCTTTCAAAGCATGAAAGCTGGCAATTTACCTCATTTTAATGAAAGACACTTTCAGTAAAAGGTGATTTTGAAAACATTGAATATCGGAAAAATTAGTGATACCGAGACCATGATGATTTGGTTGCTTCAAGCTGCTCACTCTAGACCTTTTTTTCATAAATCATACCATTTTTCAAATTGTTATGAAAGTATATCATGGCAAAGAACCTTAAAAAAACAAGTTATTGCTTCAAAGGATGCTCAGATAAAACACGTATCTTCAGCGGGCTAGACAGAAACTGTCAAATTGACACCAGAGTTCAATGAGAGAGACAAAACCACAGAGTTTTGTTTCCTTTTTTTTCTTCTAATTGAACTTTGAGTACAGTTCTGTGTATTTCTTTTTCGGATTTTAACGGGCTGGGGTTTTTTTTGAATGCCTACTGGGAGCTTCTAACTAGTGACATCAGCTTCTAACATAGCAACTACTGTACTTCTCTCTAGTTTGTACTGCTCCACTAATGCTGCATGAACTACTACAGGGAAAACAGATTCCAAGGAACAGGAGATTTTAGCTGCCTCTAAATTACTGGAAATGTTGTGCTTATATACCATAATGAAAGGGTACACATATGGGAGATGCTTCAGCAACTGCAATCTGCTGCAATTATAGCAGATACAACTACACCAGGAGACCAATTTAAGTGAACAGCATTCAAAACACAAAGCCAGACGGTCCTTGGGGAATTTCAACTCTTTTCTTCTTTAAGGACTAGTTTTCCCAGACATTCATGGCCCTGTCCCTCCTCTCTGGCATTTCTTTTTGATCTTGGTGAACCTGTCCCGACTTATAGATGAAATTTGAAACTAAGATCTTGATCACTTGTGGTCGCTGAAAATCACAGGACATTTACAGTAAGAGCAGGGTTCCAGCATCACAGACATATTTCACTGGGAATAAAAGCATTCTGGGGCTCTTTTGGGAGACCCCTTGTGTCAGGGCTCTCCAGGCTGCATCTGCCCCATGGTACAGCCTTACAGACCTGGTAACGAGGGAAGGGAGTCTCAGCCACCCACCCACGTGCCTGGGGATGCTCCACTGAGCATGGGCCTTCTGAATTTGATATGATTAGTGAAAAAAGGTTATTTCTGTGCAGATGTACAATGTGTGCTCATAGCCACTAAAATTTCTAGTTCTGCAGGAAGGAAAGGAGAAACCTTAATTTAAAAAAAAAAAAGTATTTCACTGTGGCACCTTTGAATTGGTGAACATCTAGAAAAGTGGACTTTTTATCACAGAAAACTTCTAAAATTTCTAACTTCATAGGGCAATCATAACCATCCTTACTTGGGGTTATTTTTAATATACTATTCTGCTATAAATAAAAAAAAATAATTTAAATCACTTACAAAGAGCTGATTTATTTGTCCATGAAAGTGTATAGGCATAGAAGAGAAATTTTATGCTAAAAAAATTGCCTTTTTGTAAGTTGTGAATGAGGCAAAAAAGAAAGAAAATCTTAAAGAAACATATGTTTTGACAGACATCTACACATAATTCAGAAATACTTGACAACATTTTGTTCAAATTTTTAGAATTGTCTCTGGGCTGGCATCAGATTTAAAGAATTTTTAGTCCCCAAAGTGAGTTTTTTCCCAGAATGTTATGGGAATGTCAGCAAAGGGATTATTATAGCTGTCACTGTCAATAAGAAAAATCTAAAGTATATTGGTCCCTTAGGGGGAAAAAAGTCATATACTACAAGATTTTGCTACTGCATTTAACAGGTGTGAGAAAGGTGTTTCAATTCTATATAATTCTCCTTCCTTCCTCAGAACTGAAAATATGTTTTTCTTATTTCCTTTGCTTGTTCTTTTATTGCAGGATTATATTTTCATTGCTGGAATTTCCTGCTTATATGGTGACGTGCAAGCCAGGATTTTCTTGGCTGTTACCAAACTATTTCATTTCTTGTTGAAGAAGTGCAGAACAAATAGTGGTTAGAGGCTGGTCTTGGGCTGCTCATTCCTTCACATTACTTCTCTTGCAAATTTGTCTCTCTTCAATACCACGATGTCTGAAGAATGTCAGACTTTTCCTACTTTGAATTACATGGTTTTCTGCTTGTGAGACACAGAGTTTCTAGGTAAACTTTTCCATATCGCTTTGTATTTGTGTCTTCCTTTTGTCTTCTGAATAAAAATTAGCTCCAGTAAGATCAAAGGCAACTTTGGCAGCTCAGGAAAAAAGGCAGCAACCTTTTATTCTCTTCCATGTTTATTTTGCTGCTAGTTGTCTTTGAAAATGGCCTTTTTTGCCAAGGCTGCAATTTTGCTAAATGAATTAGTATTAATACTATGCCTTGTTTATTTGCACAAGTGGAAAATGAAAGATGGGGAATACAGAAGTGAAGAAAGTAAGAGAGAAAAAACATGAGAGTATCAAGCGAAATGTGACGTATAGGCAGACTATGTGCCACACACACTTCGGCCCTTTGGCCCTTGAAAATCTTCCCGATGGACCTGCTGAAGTGTCAGACCTTCAGACTCTCTTGAAAATCATCCTTGCAGTCCTTCAGCTTGACTTGGGGGATCTTGAGGAATGAGTTTCACCAACTGCAGCGTTGCAAATCTGCTATGTCAGGCTGGAGAGGGGTGAATAAGGCCTTGCAGGTGCCATCCAGGGCTCTGTGAGAGCAGAACAGGGAGCAAGTGGCACATGTGTTCCTGTCTCTGTTCCTGAGCAGGCTGCTGAAGTAGCTGAATTTGCTTCTGAGGGTCTTGTTGCCAGCTCCCATTTCATGTGCCTCAGTGTGATTCTGAGAGCTACAAAAGTCTGGACCACTTCAGTCAGGTCCTCATCCCTCAGCCTGCTGCTAGCCAGGAGATAATAAATTAGACATGGCTAAATATGGGATTCTATGACAACTGAGGACAGGAATCTATCAGGATCCTTTGCAAGCTTAAAAATATGTTAGTCACTACTGAGGGCTGCAGAAAGGTCTCTTCATTTTTTAAAGCCTAAAAGCCTGCCATATGGCCAGCACAAACTGCATGCTTCCTCCATGTGGTAACTAGCTGAAAATCATAGACTTGTACAAAAAATGCAAGGTGGAGTAGTCCAGCCCCCTGCTTCAGGCAGGAAATTGTTCAGGGCCACGCTGAGTCCAGTTTTGAAAACCCTCGGGGATGGAGAAAACACAGCCTCTCTGGGCAGCCCGCCACATTCTTTGACCACCCTCGTGGTGAGGAGTATGCTGTCAGGATTGTTTAATAACTGAAAAATGTATTTCTTAACTAGAGAAACTTTTCCGTAAAATGCCTTCTTGCCTTCTTCAGGGTGCAACATTTTCTCAGAAAATGACAGTCTCAGAAAGCAAGTTTATTTAAAGAGTCTAAAATAACCAGTTTTAACAAGGGAAGGTCTCTTAGACATGAGTGTTAAATGGCTTTAAACTTCCATTTTCTTCTAGACATCAAGTTTTCTGATCATGTTACATCATCTATGATGCGATTCTTATTGTATATACATTTCCTTTATTTTAGGGGAAGAAAGCTGTTTATGATGCCAGAGAAGTGGTCCATAGGTGGAAATAGGATAGTAAAAACCTCTTTGTAACAAATCTCATAGGAATTTCTGGCACCACTGTGAATTCAGCTGCTTTCGTTGTTGACCTATATGTGAATGCATAGAGGTGTGTAAATACACATATATACATATATGGATGTACATATTCACATCCACATGCACATCCATGTATCCATATGTACATCCACATCCACATATCCATAGATTCACATGCTCATATTCACATACATGTGTATATACATATATATGTGTGTATAAATTCACACACACACATATAGAGAGAGAGAGAGAGAGAGATAGATATATATATAGATATACACACACACAACCGGTCCAGCACACATTGCAGCTTATTCTGGGCAGTAAAGGCACCATAGGCAGACCCTGAGACTACCAAGACTGGAGCCAGTGTCACCTGCCTGCCACAAGACAGGGCAGGAGAGGCTGCCAGGCAGGCAATGAAGCAGTGCCTGGATAACACAGTGCTCCACAGGTCAGGGTAAGCTGTCTCTCTCTCTCACATGGCATGAAAGCTGTGGGAGATGCTTTTGGGATGGATCGCCTTGGCACAAAAATTGTCAGCCAACATGAGTGTACTCATAGGTAATTTAGATGACCAAGAAGGCCAATGGCATCCTGGCCTGTATCAGCAATAGTGTGGCTTGCAGGGCCAGGACAGCGATTGTTCCCCTGTACTCAGCACTGGTGAGGCCACACCTCAAATCCTGTATTCAGTTTAGGGCCTCTCACTTGAAGAAGACCATTGAAGTTCTGAAATATGTCCAGAGAAGGATAACAGAATTGATGAAGGGTCCAGAGGGTAAGTCCTATGAGGAGCAGCTGAGGGTTGTTTAGCCTGCAGAAAAGGAGGCTGAGGGGAGGCCTTATCACTCTCTACAACTCCCTGAAAGGAGGCAGTAGCCAGATGGGGGCCGATCTCTTCTCCCAGGCAACAAGTGACAGGACAAGAGGAAATGGCCTCAAGCTGTGCCAGGAGAGGTTCAGGTTGGACATCAGGAAAAACTTCTTCACTGAAAGGGTGGTTAAGCATTGGAACGGTCTGCCCAGGGTAGTGGTGTCACCATCCCCGGAAATGTTCAAGAAATGACCGGACGAGGCATTTAATGCTATGGTTTAGTTGACATGGTAGTGTTCGGCCAACGGTTGGACTCGATCTTGGAGGTCTTTTCCAATGTTAATGATTCTATGATAGAAGAGCCACATGATAATTAGAAGTGTGAGTGTGATGACTGCTCAAATGCATATGGACAATAAAGGCATCTCTGGTGTCATGCCAAGCTTGGAAGTGTGTGGTGGCATGAGAGATTATAAATAGAAGAACTGAGATGAAAATAGAATGTCATTGGGCTGAAAAGGCTCCTGATGCTAGGCACTGCCACCTAGGCAGCTGCCATCACCTTCTGCCACCTCTCCTCCTCTCGTCCATTATCCCACTCTGCCAGCAGCATGTTTTGGGATTTGTCCACTGTGGGCTGAGGAAGAGATTGGCCTGAGCAAAAATGCGCTTTTCTTTTTTTGGGTGGTTTATCCTGATTGGTTTCCCCTGGCCCATCAGGGAGCTGCACAAGCAGTTGTGCTAGCCCTGGTGGCAGAGGAGCATCAAGTGGCAGGGGCAAAGTCTGCGTGGGCCAGTCCTGCAGACACGTAGGTTTGGATCTCCAGCTGGTCCTTGAGGAAAGGACAATAGTATCCTGCACAATGGTCTGGGAAGAGCAGTTCTGTGCTGGAAGGATGGAGATAGGCATGTGGGTGCTGCTTCCATAATTTCTTCTCTTCTCTTGGTTGTGCATGAGCTGCTTTGAGCTCCCTGATCACCATCCTGAAAATACAAGTTATTCTTGACTGAAGAACAGTAAAACCAACATCACCATTTCCCAAGAAATCTCATGGCAATTATAAGTCCGTCAGGTAAACAAATGTGTATACATAATTTCTCTCCTTGTCTTTTCATTGTATCAGCCAGAAAGCATGTGTCAGAAGTGGATGCTAGCCCTAAAGCACTTCTGCCTATAACTTGGTCTCGAACACTGTCTTCCTCTTTAAGTTATGCAAAAGGGAAACAAGCTCTTATTTATCATCAGTTGAAAGCTCAGCTGGACGTGAAACAAATTAAATGTAATGAGCACTGCTTCAATTCTCATCATTGCTGTCTGCTCACTGTTGTAAAAAGGTTTTACCAGCCCACTTAAAATACTTAGATTAAATGTCTTTATTGTTTTCATCCAGGCAAATCCTTTTATAAGGCTAATGAAACTGCATCCCTTGGTCTAAATATAATCATGACTTTATTTCATATGACATCCAGCCCTAAAATATCATAGCAGTCCACAGAAGGTAAGTTGATATTAATTTATTTTTATGGTGTTATTGGATAATTCTGATATACTGGAATGTTAAAAAAGTTTCTCAACCCTGCCTAAATGGATAGACAGTAACTTTCTACAAAACCTGTCATTGATGACATGAAATGGCATCGCTGCTTGTCAGAAAAGAAGCTGTAGTATAATTTCTGTGGTTGAACATTGTAATCCAAAGACAAAAATTCTATGTTTCTAGTGGGAATTAAAGCTATGGGACTGAGAGGTCCAGGTGGTCCCTCACAGCGGAATCTGGACTATTGTTTTTTAGATTTATGTAGCATTTCATGGCTATCCCAAATGTTGCCTGCTAGTAATTTCTTTGCTATTGTTGCTTAAGGTCATCTATAAATGCAAAATGTTTCTCAGAGGGTACTTAACTGCAGTAACCTAGATAAATATTTTCATTTACATAAATATTGTCTTAACAATTCAGAAACTGTAGTAAACAGTCTCAAATCCCAGAAGCAATCTAGACATTGCAAGAATTACATTGTTTTTTGAAAAAGATTGATGTTCTACGTTATTTCATTGGTCACAGTCCAACACAAGAGGGTGGACTGATGAAAGAGATGCTTAACACATCCAGGGTTTGTGTTGCTTTGTTTTTTCTAACTGTGCTAATAGCTGAATTTCCATTTGTTTTTCAAATTTTTATGTACCCTTACGCAATAAAAGATAATCTAACTGGACAGGCGCAAACAGTGGAAACCAAATGGCTTTTAAAAGCAAATCCAAGACTTAAAAATCTCTCTATAATTGTCACAAAGTACTAAAACGGAATGGAATTTCTTTCTGCCTACTGAAAGCACAAACACTGGTATTTGATCGGGCATGGATGCCCCTCAGAGCTGGGTGAGTTTGCATGTGAGTAGCAGCAATCCTCTGTACTTTGTCATACGTGCTCTTCGTGAAGGAAATGTACTCCTACAAGACCTATTGGATTCAGGCTCTTCACCCATGCAATGCACAGGTCTATGTCAAAAACAACTGGGCTCCAGGCATTTCAGACAGACTAAAGCTAAAAAAAAAATACACGAAATATGGGGTGTGGGTTGTCTGCATTTGTTAAGAGTAACTAACGTCTTGTAAGATCAAACAAGAAAGAGACCCTTTCTGTACACAGACACTTTGTCTCCAAGGATTTAGCTTTGTTTCAAAAAAGCACATGTACGTGAATAGATCCAGAGAGGTCTTAGGTCACCTCCAAGGCAATCCCCGCTCCTTGTTTACATGACATGAGCCGAGAGTTGCTCTTTGCAGCTGGACACAGCTGCCTCCTGCTCCCTGTCCCCCCTGAAGCCTTGCAGATAATGATGATTAAGTGGAGTAGGTATGGCTCAATATATCACTGGCACAGGTTCACTGACATGCTGTCTTCCAGGTTTGCCACACCAGACTGAGAAAGAATGAAATAAACGTGAGGAGGTGAATATCCCTTACTTGGAATACTGGTGTTCTGTTAGAAGAGAAATCCAGCATCCAGCCACTGATTGCCATTGCCTCTACGTGTATATTCCAGACTTTATGCTCTGTGTATATTTTGCAGCCACAGCATATGTGTTGAGGCAAAGCCCTTTGAATAACTGCATTGTTGCAGTGATCTGTTTATACTGAATCTCAACAACTAATCCTTCTAATCCTCAAACAATTATTTTAGCCAATACTGTAGCTCTTCAGAATTAGCTGACAGTGTTTGTGTAGTTCACACTTCATTTAAATACTCAATGTCTCATTTTAAGTCTCCCATATGACCAAGTGACTTGACTCCATATGAGCACATTACAAATTCACTCCAAGTATGGGACAGCAAGCACATGCCCACATATATGTAGCCATCTGTGAACATGTCAGTTTTACAAGTTTACATTATAATTGAGAAGTGACTAATGGTGTTTGCTGTTCAGCTTGGGGCACTTGAAAGACACTTTCTTTCCAGGAAGGACTGATCACCCTACAAAAACTAAGTCCTTCAGTAAGGGGATCAGATTTTGCATCTGCATCTACTAGTAATTTCTAAAAGATCGTGGCAGATTTCCTTACAATTGGGAGTTCTTTTGTGCTCTGTCACAGGACATAAGCTGGGATTAATCAGGGACCTTCAGAAGTTAGGTTTGTCTTGGCTTTTCATACCAGGCAGATGTTCATTAGTTGGTGTCTATCAGTTGTGATGCCCAGACAACCATTTTGTAGGTACATATCTTTACAGCAGAAAGAAGAAACACATTTTCTCCTTTTTTGCTTTCTTAGTCTATAAGATTAAGTGGATGATTACTGTCCTAAATATCCCACCATCCTTTTCAGAGGAGGTGCTTCATTTCCTCTCCCTGTTTGTAAGTATGGTAATTCCTGTCGCTAACTGCAGAAACTCCTGCCTCCCAGTCATTATTTCACTGGTTGGAAACTGCAGCTTGTGAGTTAGCTCCCAAACTTGTACCCAGGCATGAGCATTTAGCTTTCACCAAAGACTGCTAGACTTTCAGATTCCTCAGTTTTAACTGGGTTTTGGCAACTAACTAAAGAATTCAGACAATATAATTGTGACTTATTTTGAGTATTTAGTGATTACCACAGAATTTTCAGAGATTGACTGTCCAGATACTATAAGCTTATATCTATACTAAATGCTAGGAAATGGATGAAATGCCATGATGACCTCTAAGCCTGGTTTTGACACTGTTTCCAGCTAGTGATGGAGCTCAGGCCCTAAGCTGCAAATTTATGCTAGTACAACTTTATAATGATAACACTACCAAGTTAACTTCAAAGGGTATAATCCATCTTGGACAGGGTAATTTCCATAAAATTCAATTTCCTGCATCATCATATTGTAAAGAGACAGGAATCTACTTATTTACAAATTTCTTTGAAGACTCTGAGTACAAAGGCAGTGAATTACACTCATTTGATTGCTCAAGTTCAACAGAAAGAAAAGGTCTTTAATCACTCTTAAGAAATATTTTACTGGGTTTTATTTTGTATAGTATTTCTTCCAGGTCTCTGACATATTGTACAATGCAAATCAATAAAGTAAATACTTAAGGAAATACCTAGTTATACAGAATTAGCCTAGATGGGGCAAGAAAAACTGTAACTAAGTCTAGAAAAGGAACAAAGAAAGGATGAGTTGTTTCAAAAACAGGGGCAGGGATTAAGACCTAGGAAGGTCCTGCACTGAGTTTTTCGAGTTAAATAATACTCTGCGTCTGTATCTAGATCTAAGTGTCCATGCTTAGTGAGCAGCCAGGACGACGGGATCATTTCTCTGTGGCTGAAAAGGAACCGAAGCAAAGAACAGTATTTTCCTGTCTGTCATCTATTTGCACATCAGCAGCTGTACTGAAAACATCCTCTGTCCATGTCTCTATGTGGAATGAGACAACAATCTCCAGCTCCAGTCCTTCTGGCTTTTCCATAAGGAAATTGTGGAATGTAAAGAGAAACTGCCTAGGACTGCCCCACGCCAAAGTGGAGGAGATTGCTGCTCTGTGTTTTCATTTCTTGAGGATCTCCCTGAGTCCCACTGGACAAGTGCACAAGAAAAGGCAGCTAATAATTTTTAGATTATTTTTTCTGGCCTGTTTCTGTGGCACACTTTATATCACTGTCTAACCTGATAAAGGGCAACAAGACAGGTTTAGAGGACAGCATGCTGAACTGTAGAAATTCATTTGGGAATGGTAAAATGCTTTTCAACTCGAAGCTGTTGTGTTGTCTTGTCTCAGAGATGAGCTGATGCCTTAAATTCCCAGCATTGGTTATCTATCAATGTTGAACAATTATTCAGACAGGCCTCTTGGGTCCACTGTCTTGCTAATGAACCGCACATACAGCTCAAGCAATCAATAGCCTGCTGAAACTGCCTCTTTTGGACATTTATTGCACAGCTCCTGACCAAAACACTTAAATACTGATTCAGAAACATCCCAGCTGAACTGTCATGTCACTCCATAAAACTACATTACCACAGTTTTGTCAGGCTTTCTTAGAGTTGTTTGTCAATCAGAATTAACTGTTGGGCTTTTTAGAATCACCCAGATAATATTTGTAGTGGGGAAAGGAAAAGGGGAATTAATTTATGGTAGCAAAGAATCCCTTGTGAAAGGACACTGCTGTTCTGCACACTGATTTTGCCCACCTGTTTCAAAAGAAATTATGCCAACTACAGTCCAAATATTTATGCCTTTACTGAAATGTGTGGCTTTTTATTAAGACTGAATTATCTCACAGTTCTCATTTTTACACTGTCAGTATACTTCTGCAATTAAAACAACTTCATATACCCCATCCCTCTGATCCAGTTTCCAAACTGCACTGTTATGCCAAAGAGAAAATGCTGGAGAAAGACTGTCTTGAAGGCACTAAAAAGGTCATTGCAAAAGTTGCTGATCCACCTCAAAATTTTCTTTGCTGTTTTGCTTACACAAGAGACAACTAAACTATGGACTGAAGACATGCTGCCTCCAGTGCATGGCAACACCATAGGCCCTTTCTACATTATGATAAAAGAGGTTTAATTAATTTGTTAAGAAAAAACTCCTCAGTAGCCAGAGTTTTTGGCTTGCATAGGATGTGCAAAGTCACACCACAGTGTCTTTTCTGCCTGGTGAGGAGCAGGAACCTATGGTCTCCAGCACTGAAATTCAGGGCTCCTGGTGTCAGTCTATTACCCTGGTCCAGGTGGTTTTTCCCCACTTTTCTCATCATAGATATGACTTTGGAACTTCCTTTCTTTTTGAAACTTGGGCATGTGGCTGATGACAAGATACCCTTTAGTGAGCTCATTTTCAGCCAGGTCTGTTGGTGATCACCACTTACCCTGTGAAGACTGCTCAGCCCTATGCCTTGAGAAGATTCTCACGCTCTCCCCTGAATCCTTGCTTGGCAAAATCTCCCAGGGAACAGCAGGAGTTTTCACTGAATGAGGTTTCTGGGATGAAGCCACAAATAAATTATGTTTCTTGCCTTGAAGTCATATGGAGATTGTCTGATCATTTTAAAATTAACTGTTAAGACAGAAGCTGAGAAAGAATAGGACACTAAATTATCATTGTAGTATATAGAAAAAGACCAAGTGTTCAGATTTCCATTGCAAAACTGCACTTTTTATGCTACTGTTTTCAAATGGATCAGCCTGAAACTTGCCTCTAAATAGCAAAATGTGCCCCTTTGAGCTAATGAACTTCCAGTCTGTATGCTTGTTTGTTAAACCTGGCAAGCAGGGAAGCCTAAAGACTTAATTAATGTCCTTGTGATATTAAGAGGCAAATAATAAAGTGGCAAATCTATTTGCAGAAGTGAAGACAAAAAGGCAGTGGGGAGCATTGGAACAATTGTGTACGTTCCTATGGATTTCTTTAAAACTCACAAACAATGCTTTGAAAAAGCAGGGAAAGGAGAAAGTAATTTTGCCCTTTTTTTAGTTTTGTTTGCAGTCACACACTAATTGCCCCATGTAAGCAGTTCATTTAATAGAGGAGGAAGTTTGGTCTGTTAAGTTGCCCAACTACTTCAGTGTTGAATTTATTGCAATGTTTGTTTTAAAACAGATCTGCATGTTTCATATAAAATACTTCCAGATTTGAGGTTGTTACTTTCCAAACCATCTAAAACTCCACCGGTTTGTTATGTGTTTAAAATATAGTTGGGTTTTGTTGAAAAGTTTATGAGAACTTCTTCTGTCCTTTAAATAAATCTGAGCATATGAGTGAGAACTGGAGTTTCTGACTTGGCCAAACTTACATCTATCTCAGACAATAGAGAACTATGAACTCTGCAATAAAAAACTGCTGAGGTTCTCACAGTGCAAGGTGTTTCCTCATTTCTGACCTTTCTCTCACTGAGTCAGATACAGTATTTGCCAAACAGGGCTTAGTTCAGGTCAAACACAGCCACCATTAGCTTTGAGAGAACTGTCAAAGTCCAAATTTCCAGTACAGCAGCTGTTCTCTACTTGATGACCCGTATTCTCTAAAAACCCATATAACCTTTCTCCATTTCCCAACCTGAAAAATGACCATAGATATAAACATTCTGGGCTCTTTGACTGTCTGGGAATTTACATCTTTGAGGAAGTTAATGGGATTACCCAAGGGATGAGGGACTTACCCACGTGAGAAGAGGTTTAGGAGGGCTATCCCTTAACTCGGCAGTGATGATCTGCATGTGCGTCAGGAACGAATCAGTTTGCGTTACTCCTTCTCAGCCACTCTACGCCATTAGACTTTGCCAGGCTATTCTGGGAGAAAAGAAGTGACTAAAATGGCAGCAGTTTTTACTCTGGTCATACATCACTTTGTCAGAGCACTGGTGTAGTGTCAGTGCTGCAATCCCACTAAGCAGAAGGAGTTGTCGTCTTTTTTGTCCCTGGACATCTGGTCACACTGTGTCTACAGCTGTAGATCTGGCACCCACAGCAACTTCTCAGGCTGACATTTATACTGTTTATTTTAATATTTTAAAAAGTAGACCTTTGTCTGAAAGAACTCTAAAAAGAGAAAAACGTGGAGTTTTTCCTTGAGAGCCACCACAAAATGTCTCAGAAAAGAAAGGCTGAAATACTCTGTATCTGTTAATTACTTTTTGTGAAAGTGGAGCAAGAATGAATCAGAACTTTAGCCAGGTCTGAGTATTCCCATATCAAGTGAACTCCTTATGCATGGATGTTAAAAAGCAAAACAGAGGAGTGCCTCTGATTTGATGTTTGAAAATAGAGCCATTATTCTCTGTAGTACAAGCAAGGCCATGCATTTTGCTGCCAGCATGTTGTTTTTTTTCCAAATCTCTAAAGTGTTAGAGTAATTTTACTATGTAAAAGCAAATATTAGTGGTTTAGATAGATGGATCTATCTATTTAATAAGTTTCTGCTGTGTAAATATTTGTGTTACACAGGATTTTAAGTATTATAATATTTTCGTAAGTTTTAGTTTCTTTTCAAAGTCATGTTGCAGAACCAACTGTTTTGGTAGTCCTAGATAAATGTAAACTAGTACAAAGCCCAAGTGACAAGCTAGAAATGCCAGACACTTGAGTTTACCTGAGGAGCTCATGTTCCTGTGCATCTCAGGGTAATGATGGCCAGACGTTGAAGGAGTAGTGCAAACAAGCCCACTAACAAGGTGTCTGTACCTTGACCATAGCTCAGAGGCAAGCTGGAAACTCCACTCTGCTCTGAATACCACTCCAGTCCATCTTCTCAGATACAGAGGCGACAATTCACTGCTTGAGGCCTAGACAAAGCCAGGCTCTTCACGGGGAGGCTGGGATTGCATTCTCTGAGAGTTTACTCAAATTACTAGTGGATACCCATTATCCCACAGAAAACATTATTAATGCTGAAGTCTATGGGGATGCAAGCAGGTCTTGCATCTTGACTCTGTAGTGGGGACAGAGTAGTTTAAACTTCTAACATTCTCCAAATTTGTATCTTGGCTACAATTCAGCCTCTGAGTAGACAAAGGGATGAGTTATCCATGTGTCAATCCTGTCCCCCTTGTTATACCATTAGATACCACTGCTGTCAGCTGTGCAGGAAACCTCAGCACAGACATTGAGACAGTAAACAAGGGAAAAAGGTGAGTAGAATGACTAAATACAGCAGTTGTTGCATTGAATGATCCAACTGCCATGGTTTCCCGTGTAAGACGAGGCTGCACCATACCAGGAGGAGGCAAGGGAAAAGAAATAAGGAGGTTTGGCAAGAACATCCTCTTAAAGCAGTGCTTTTTGCAGAGTTGTAGTACAGTTTGTTTCTTTAAAGAGTGATGTCCCTTTGATAGCTCCCTGGGAGAGGATGAGGGTACTGAAATGGGGCTACCTGAGCTATGAGTGAAGCCCTGCAGCTGACCACTCATCCTGAGCTGGGGACAATCATCAGCACCTGCAGCCAGGTCCCAAACGGGCATCTGCTTCCAGCACCACACAGTGCGATCCTCGCCTCATCCGGAGCCATTTCTGAAATACTTTGTTTAATCATTGTCCAGCAGCTGCTTTAAAATTGTTTCAGAAAATCAAAGTAAACACCGCTTTGGAGTGAGTGGGTTCATTCTCCTGGATCCCAGCGAACACAGGCAGGAAGCAAAGGAACTGGCTGCAGTGCCGCTGGCTAGGCACTGGACTTGTGTCAGCCCAGCCCTGCTGTGCAGCACTTCTGCTTTGCTTTGCAGCAGCTTACTAGTCTAAAAGCCAGTCCAAAAGGTCCAGTTTCACCGAAAAACTTTTACAGAATTTTAGCTTTTTTTGGTTAAGGACTGAGCACGCTGATTTCTCCTTCACAGTTCTATTTACATGCAAGATATTATGCAGACACGTGATTCTACAACCTTCATTATGACTGTCTCTGTTTCGGCATACAATTTGATTTATATGTTATCTTTTCCCATCTGTAAAGTATGTGTTTTCCCTTATACACACACATTCATATTAGAAAAAACACAAGCATGAAGTATGGTTTAGTGAGGCAGGATGTCAAGGCATGGTAAACATTAAAAAAAAAAATGAAGAAGAAGAAAAGGAAAGGAGCTAGCCGAATAAAGGCAAGATTTCTTTCTTCTTTGGTGACAATAAAGGGTTCTGACACATGGCTTCTGTCCATGGGAACAAACATACTTAGGCTGAAACATCCCAGAGAAGTCTGTGTGACCAGTTTCAATTCAGACAAAAAAAAATCTTCCAGAAAATAAGCAAATGAGCTGTTTGCAGTGCAACAAATGCCTACAGTACTAACATGAATTGTGAAATCACTGGCTGTGACTGACCAGAGTTCATTAAAAATAAATCTTGGCCCAGCAGTGTTAATAAATAGAATGAGCAATAAAGACAGCAATGATTCACTTATTTCTCATGCAGAAATCTGTCTGATTTTGCATGTTTCACTCAGTCAAAGAATTTCTGCTGAAAAAACCTGATTCTGGCATCCAATGCAAAAATTCAGGTCTTACCTTTCTGGAGACATGAAAAAGATGGGAGACAGCAATTTTGTCAATCCTTCAGAGCCTTTCAAATTTAACTTTTTCTAGAATTTATTTTGCCATTTAAGACTTTGTGGAAAAAAAAAAGAAATCAAAGCTGCATTTTCTGTTCTGCCCGCCAAGGAAAGTTTGAGAACACAGGTGTAAAAAGAGGGCTTTGCTCACTCTCATTGAAGACACTCCCATGTAGGACAGCTCTGCCTGGTGGCTGAAGGACTGCTTGGGTGAAACCAAGCGCTACCTTTGGAGAGCTCACCACAGAGACGAAAGGCAAAGCAGTTTGGGAAATACATATACTGTAACAGCATTATATATCTATCTCATTGGGTCAAGGAAGGAACAGATTAATGACCTGCCCTGGAAATACAGTCTGCATTTGACTGCTCCATCACATGAATAGGTTAAGAAAATTCAGTGCAAGAGGCATAAAAGTTAACAGCACTGTGCTGCTCAGAGGCACAAGCACCAAGGTGCTAATGCTGCCCCAGAAGTGGGCTGCTGAAGCGCTCAAACCTCCACCCGGGTGGAGTGGCACTTACCAATGCTGAGCATAGCCTGGATACCTGCAGGAGTGCTACAGATCTAATCTGGCACAAAATCCAGAAATCCAGTCAAAGCTGGTTGCTTCCTGGCTCAGCAAAAAGAGAGACAGTGGCACATAGGCACAGCACCCAGGTGAAAAGGTCACACGCTTTTCAGTGTTATTTTAATTTTTTGCCTCCTACAAGAGCAGCAGCAACTGGACAAAATCAGTCAAAGAACATGGTAACTTCTTTGTGTTATTTATGGCACACACAATGTAAAACAAGTATGTCATCTACTAAGGCTAGCACTTCTCTGGCACTGGGACACAGAGAGCAGTGCAAGTGCATGGACCTTGCTGGTATGACGGAAGTCCAGTTACAGAAAAACTGTCCAGAAAGCAGTAAATGAGAAGAGGAATTAATATGGTCAGGATTATTCTGTTCCTCCCTGCCATCCCTCCTTCCTTCCTTTCCACCTTCCTTCCCCATTGCTGTCTCCACAGAGTCCCAAATCTGGTTGCAGCCTTGAGGAGCAATAATCCCTACTAGAGCACCTCTGTGCTGAAGTTTCACAGCTCAGGAGCCCAGTTCTTGAAAATTTTGATAGCAAATATCTATCAATAAAACACTGTCAACAGCAAGCTCCCCCATTAAATTAGGCATACAAAGCAAGCTGAATATCGGCATGGCAAAGACATCTGCTCTGAGCCAAGATCATGCAATTTCCAGTCAGCCTGTATCAGGCGATTTCAGCATTCGGGTAGGGCTGGTGCCAAATTCACTGGGGAGTCAAAGAGACAAAGGTGTGGTTATCCTGGTCTGAAGCCCAGTGGAGAGGGTGGAAAGTCACACACTGGTCTCAATGTGCTTTGCAACATATCTGTAAGCGGGGAGGAGCAGAGCACTCTGTAAAGTACTCTGGGGACCTACCATAGTGGATCTGGATTTTGGAGAAATATCTTTTCTACATCAAAATACTTGCTGTGCAAATGCAAACTCAGAGCATATGTGCAAGAAGTGATGCCTGGAGGGTATTGGTTATTTATACTCTAAGATAAATGGTTTTAATAAAGTAAAAATGTTTACTTTTCCTTTGCTGCAGCAGAACACAGAGCACCCTCCTGAAAGGTCACTGAGGTTAAATAAACTATACTTGGTCAAATACCTTACAGTTAAAACCCAAGGCTGCTCTTGCGCATGAGATTGGGTCATAGTTATTCTCCTGGGTATAATAACTTGGGCAGCTTAGTTCTTTACACCTTGTATCTCTAATTAAAAAAAGACAAGCAAATGAAAGGCTCATGTGAGACTGATACACGTCAACAGATGTGTTAAAGGGTTTGTATACTCTGATGACCTTTCATCACTGGGGTTTCTCACATAAAGGCATTGGGCCAGAACTGATCCTACAAGCCGCCAGCACACGTCAAGAGGGGTACATCACACACCTGTTTTCAGGACTTCTCTTTTGAAACCAAATGTTGTTTGCTATTTTCATCCATTTTCTCAAAACTGGCAACATGATGAGTAATAAATGAGGTTATGTCTTGTAGATTTGATAGTAGCAGCATGCCACAATGATTTCTGTCCTTTAAGCTGGCCAGAACAGGGTGCTTTTTTACCCTGTAGTCCCTTTAGGTGTATGGCCTACTCCCTAAAATGTTCCCCCTCATAGATAGATAAAGATCCCTGTTTACCCATTTTGTAGGCCTCAGATGAAGGACAGTCCCCATTCATCTAATCCGAGGAAGACTGCGGGGAGAGGAGAGGAGAGGAGAGGAGAGGAGAGGAGAGGAGAGGAGAGGAGAGGAGAGGAGAGGAGAGGAGAGGA
>JACAXG010000002.1:5948039-6334217 GCA_018881555.1 Amblyornis subalaris | reverse complement strand
GAGGAGAGGAGAGGAGAGGAGAGGAGAGGAGAGGAGAGGAGAGGAGAGGAGAGGAGAGGAGAGGAGAGGAGAGGAGAGGAGAGGAGAGGAGAGGAGAGATGGCTGTGTTTTTCCACACAACCTGTTATGATAAAAAGCACACCCCTGTAATGTTTGCTGACAGATGTTCAAGGCTTGGAAGAAAAAATCTGCTTTCACCTGATGGCTTCAACACCACTTTTGAAATAAGTGTTAGTTCCAGGCTCCTGAGTTCTTCAGGGCAGAGAAATAGCAGGAGGAAAACAGATGAATGGGTAACAAGGGGGAAGAACAAAATGGGAAAATAAAATCTTGGTGCTGACAGAGCTGACAAATGTAGTATCTCCTGGACAGCAAGGAAGAAAAAAAACATAGAGTTGGACGTGAAAGAGCTGGAGCAGTGACCTTGAAACAGCTGTGTGTATCTCTGAAGCTAAACCACCGTGGAGGTCCAAACTCCCCACCAGCTCTTGGACACTGAGTATTTAGTTACTACGTATGTGCCCTAACAGTGTCGATGAAGAGCTTGGGATGGATATCCCTTCTCAGGGCATTGAGAGGGCATCTCTGAGACATGGGTCGTCATGGGGGAGGATGGGGACCTGTGCTTTTGTGGAGCTCGTACAACAGTTTGAGCACAAAGATAAGTGTCCGAGGAGTTGGTGACACCAGCAGAAGGTCTCCCAGTAGTTGATCCAGTTTACCAGTCCTGGCTGTGGCTTGGGGCATGATCCTGCCCTGGACGACACAAATTCAGTGTGCAAGGCCCAGATGATCATGGATGACCTTGCTGGCACAGACAAATTCACCAAACTGCCTGAGTCATGCTCACAACAGTGGGAAGGAGACAAATAATCAGTTTGAACATGAGGCACTGCATGAACCAGGCACATCAGCAGACTTCAGTCACTTCTGAATTCCTGGCCCTCACCTAGATTGGTTTTGCATCCGGCATAGCCAGGATTTTCTCGAAGGCTGCTAAACCTTTTCCAGCTATAGCCTGAGAAACTGGAGAATGAAGTGGAGGATTAATCTCAAGCAATGAGACTTCATATCATTGACAGTTTGTTAGGGTTTGGTCTTTCTTTTAATTAGGATGACAGAGATATATGTGTAGGAACAGGAAATCCTGGGAGTGTATCCATTTCAACACACTCTTGGAAGGGTTTTCTCTGCTCATGGACAGACTATATCAACATGAGGATAATCCCTTTCTGTCTTCACTTCCTTCTTCCCCTATCCCAAGCACGCAGGAGTGACTGGAAAGACTACTCACAGTCTTTCTCAAAACTTCCCTTACCTGGCCTTGTCTTTCCTTTTTTCTCCTCATTTTGCCAACTCAGATATTTATTAAAAGGTAAAAAATTTATTTAATTTGAAGTTCAAAGTAAACTAGCTGTGCTATCACCTTGCACAAATCCTTATCTTCTCTGGTAGCGTGGGAGTACTTATTTACTCACAGTGAATGTTGCAGTGATTCGTATGTCTACTTTTAAAAAAAACTGAATCAAAGAATTAATAATATACCACCAAGTAGCATTTCTTTTTGTAAGGCTGCATCCATACCCCAAAATATTGCATGAGCAGCAGATTCTGAAGATTTGAACTTCACTATGAGACTAAAAAAAAAATGTCGGTTTTCAGCTCTAACAACCTTTGACATTACCTGTTTAAAGGTGCATATATGTAGTTTCTGCACTGTTATTCTGAAAGACAGATTAAATCAGTAAAAGTTAGCAACATGTGAGTTTTTTTTCCTATGTGCAACACTTTTTACAAATAATGCCCTCTAAAAGACAGGCAAAGTTTAAATGTTTTACTTTTCTATGGATGAATAATTTGGATGTGGCCAAATGGATTTGGCCATTTGGATAGACTGAACTAATATGAATTCCAGTAACCTGAGCCCTGTATACCAGATAGAATGACAGCAGTGCATAATGAGAAGGAGTGTATTGTGTGCGTGCATCCCTCTTTTCACACATTCAGTTCTGGCATATTAATACTAGACAGGAGGGAAAAATTCTAGACGAGGAACTATTCATCCCATTGTCTCTGTGGCTGTGGAGATAATTGTGATGAATTGTGCTAGAACATTTTTTGAGTTTTCTGGAAGCACTTTGGCCCTACATTTTTTTTTAACTGAATCTTTAGCATTTTATTAAAGACTACAATGTTTTCCCAGGGTGTACTGAAGGAAGAATGTCTGAAAATGGAAAAACTAAGTACATTTTCCATGATTTATGCCATTTACTCTGCAAACATAATATCTAGAGCAGAACTTTGGCAGGTGTTAATCAGTATATTTTTCTTCACACCAGTAGAGCAGCTACAGTTTATACCAGCTGAGAATCTGGCTCTGTATATTAAATAAAAAAGTGGGTCTGAGTTCCTGATCTTTTGTAGTAGATTCGCAAAACTGTTCGTTATTGAGCTGTGGGCTTGAAAAGCAATCTCACTTTTCAGTATTGGCAGCAGGCTGGAGAAATGGGAACATGGTGTGCTGAGCTCCTGGGTAGAAGAAATGTTTTCTTCCAAACCATAACAACCTTTTTGGCTATCTGAAGGAATATGTTCAAACATCCTTGCCAAGCAAAGGTGGGACACTAGCCAGTTACTACATGAAGGCTTTGAAGACGGAGGGAATAACAAAAGGGGGGAAAAAATTAAAGAAGAAAATCTTCCTGTTCCCAGATGGGTAGCTAAGGTGTAACCATTCTTCTCTCTGCTTTGGAATCAGAAGCACAAATTGGACTGATACATGAAAATCAATAATTTTTTTTAATCCCTTGCCTCACATGTCTCTGGTTTTTACATGGCTGCAAGGTTTTAAAACGAATCCAGTTAGTTTCCAAGAGTGCCTTCAGGTGGTATTTCTGATCTGTAAATGGTTCTGGAACAAGCGCTTTGAAATATCGTTCACACTATAACAGGTAAATCAACTGAAACCCTGCCTGATATTCCTGACTTAATGTGGAGAAGAAGCAAGACATAATTTTGGGAAAGAAATTAGAGATTCTAGAGGAAAACAGGAATATTGTTTTGGAAGAAATTATACAGATGCACATGTGTATTAGTAATAGAGACTGTCATTTGCAAACAATTGCTGTCAGAAAAAAATGTAGTGAAAACTTCGGTAGAAGCTGGAGGAAAATTGGGGACCTATAGAAATACCTGCACGCTATTTTTTCTCATCCTTAAAAAAGCTTCATTTAATCAAGACAATTTCTCAGGATATGCTTAGATGAGCACTGATTCTTATGCACTGAAACATGAAACAAGGGTCTCCTAATGTGAAGCTCTTATGAGATCTTAAGGTCACAAAAAGTGAGCTTTACATAACAAATGTGGGAGGAAAGGATATGAAAGCTTGATGGGTTTGAATGTCAAAGTCTGGTGTCCACTGACTGTGCTTAGATGTTGCAATTGCTTGTTTTGGAAGGAATGCACTTTTGAGTATACTGAGTACACTATTTTAAAGATTAGACATCTCTTTAATAAGTAATATTTTGTTACCCCAGAATTTCATTATATCAGACTGATCTTGAAATTATATTTTCTGTTATTAGAGTTTGACCTAAACTCCTAAATAGCTCTATTATGTCCAGTGACCTCATTCTTATCAGGTTTTACAGGTCAGTGGTGAATTAAGCAGCTGGCTTCCTGCTAATTAATCCTATTTAGTTAAAGAACTGTTAGACTGAATTATCTTATCTCTGTTAAAAGGAAGTTTTTACAGGATTGGCACAAGATTACTGTTATGAATGACAACCCTTTGCAACTCTGACATACAGTATATGAGCAGAAAGGTAGAAGAGCAAAAAAAGAGGACAGCACACAAATGCCATCTTGTTCTTCAGGATTTCCCTATGACATGAATGATCAGAGTTATACCAGCACCTAGATGGCTTTGAAATTACACAGTCCCTGCAAGGTGATTCCAGGTGTCTTGTCAGAAACCTAAGTCCCCAGCTGGTGTGACTGTAGATGGGAGAGGCAGACAAAGCCAGTGGTATATTTCTGCACACAGTCCTTGTTTTACTACAGAATAGCAGCAGCCTGGCAGAATTGAAACCCATTGTGTGGAAGGAAGCCTCTACCAAAATGTCTGATACTGAGATTGCACAGCTTGCTATAACTGTGAGGCCCCTCTGTCAAGTTTTGAAATCAATGGTCTACATTAAATAAAATAGGAGAGCCCCTGTGGAAAATACACATGAGTACAAAAAGGATAGGGCATTCAATAACTATAAACTGGACAGCAGAAACATATTTGGTGGTTGTAGTCCACGCTGGGTGAGCTGTAAATACACCAACAAGTTTATAGCTGCTTCTCTTTTATTGTTTCTTCCCTTTTCTTTTTGCCTTTAACTGCTCGTGAGCATTATGACTTTTAGTGCCTTATTGTTTGGTCTAGAGTGAAGTGGACAAAGCGTGTGACAGGCAGTGTTCACCCTGCCCACAGGCATATCCTGAGAGGGGAGCAGAGAGGGAGAGGAAGAAGGAGAAGGAGGTGTTTGTAAATGACCTTATTTTTACTGATCTTGACGTATCACATGGAATTTGCGGAACTACGTCTATGAAAAGTACACATTTAACAGGACAGCGGTTGGCATGGGGGAGCAAGATAAGCTGTTCTGGGGACTGCTGAACAATGGATGTATTTTCACCCGAGCTGCTCAGAATAACCCACCTGTGCAGATCCTGTGCCACACATCCAGCATGCTTTTCTGCCCAGAGCTGCCAGTGCCCTGGCATCGGCAGCGTCTGGACACCATAGCTGCGGTACCTGGCTTTGAACAAACGTTGGGCAGATGCCACTTCCCGAATGCTGGCAGGGACAAGCAGGGCCTGTAAAGATGTGTGTTCACTCTGGTCAGGATGAGGAGGATCAGCGTTGGGGAAAGCCCATAAAAACGAAATAATTAGAAGTCAAATAATCTATGCAGAAAGATTATTAAATCCTGGGTCCTCTTCTAGGTGCATTGAGGTATTTTTGTCTGTTGGATACTAACAACAAACCCAAACACCTGTGGTTTGTGCCTCTCCCTAGAATTAGAATCAGAATAGCAAATCCTTGGTGGATATTTCAGACATAACAGGGCAAAAACATGACAGATGTTTAATGGTGACTGCTGCATTTGTATTATTCAGAGTGAGTAGGAAATTTAGTTTTAGTACTTTGGACATCTCAGACACGAAAAGAAGATGTACATTAGCTAGCAAGCAGAAAAGAAGGGACAATTATTAAGTAAAAAGGACTAATTTAGGACTTCAGCTCCACTAAAAGCTGTTTGTAACAGCTAAACATCCTTCATTTCTCCTCTAAAGGACCACTGCTAGCTAAAGAGTGACCATGGCGTCCAAGCACATCAGGCCCAGGCCATAGGTAGGCATAATTAAAAACAAAAGGTGATGAAGAGCTCTTTACCTGAGTTGTCAGCAGGCTAACCATAATGTAGCACGTCTTTTAATATCAAGAGAGCTACCGATATCTGAAAGCAAAACGATACATTAAATTACATGTTTTGTGATGAATTGCTAATGTATTCTAAAGTGTCCAAAACTAGTTTAAAGAGCCTCTTTTCAACAGCACAACACATAAGTGAAGTAAGTCTCTTCTGCACTAAATTTGTATTGAAAGACTGTAAAAAGTTCCATTTCTTTATACAGGAATAAAAACACACATCAGAAAAAGAGATGATGAATAAGAGGGACTTAGGATACGTGAACAGCTCTGGCTGCTGGGTGACTGTTTTACGTCTGGCCTGTGTCTGAGGGCTACAAACATTTTCCTCATTAGTGAGTACAGAAGGTTTATGAACTGCACTTAAATGTAAGGCATTTGTGCAGCAGTAAAGAAAGAATCCAAAAATGCTCTCACTAAAAAAATGATTTTTTTCAAAAATAAATAAACCAACATGAAATCAGGTTCTTGAAATTTCACCAGCATCTTTTCTACAGGGCTGGAAGCAGTCACTTCAGCCTTTGAGGACCAAGTGTTCACTGTGCTGCACTGTACGGTACAGCCTAACACGTGCACAATACAATTAATTTAAGCTAAGCTGAGCTAAGTATACTCAAGTACACTACTGGCTTTCATCACGTGCAGCTAAAGCACTGACCTATTCAGTTCTAAAACGAGTGCCTGGGTGTTTTTTCATGGTTCTATATTCTAAGCTGATCTGTGAAAAGCAAAGGAGTCAGATCTGTACTGCGTGGCTCCCTACAACACTGGCTTACTGAACAGTCTATTCTGGAACTCATGTACTTTCAAATGACACATAAACCTCTAAGCCTTAAACCAACTGACTGCACATTTGCTGGCATGGTTATTTTTAATTCTCTGCCTCATTTTGCACACTTGCAATAATCTCATGCCTGGTGAAGTGGGATGATCTGGCTTAAAAGTTCAGCTGCAGCCATGTTAAAAAGACCAGAGGAAATGGATAGCTCATCTCTGGAAAATGCAGCCCTTTGGAGTAATGCCAGAACTCCTTAGAAACAAATCAGCTCAGGATTACAGTTTATGAGAGGCAAAATGGCAAAATCATTTCCAGGCTGGTTTTTTGACCCACTACTTCCATGCTGTCGTTAACAGAGAGCACTTTTGCTCATCCCTAGTTTTGTGCATTCACCAGGTGTGGTGTTTCAAAGGGCATGTGGTAATTCTGTGCCTTTAGTACACRAACAAATAAACAATCAGAGGCAGCTACGGATAAGTAGAGTAGCTGCTGGAAATGCTGCAAGAAGCCTCCTGGCACTTCCATCCCAGTTCCCGGCACGCTGCCCATGGGAGAGAAAATGTAGGAGGAGGCAGCCCAAGATGAAAGCTGGCGGAGCAGTTGCAGCTGCCGTCAAAGCAGAAATGGCCTTGGTATTTTCCTCAGTTAGATCTGGGTTTCCTCTGCTCCTGGCAACCACCTCTTTGATCAGCCCACGGAAGAAGCCTGAGGGCTTCTTCCTCCGTCTGCTTGCTCACCTGCCCTGCTGCCTGCTTTGGGCTTCTGTGTAACTTGCCATGAGGTCAGTGGAGATGCAATGGGGGATGCCTATGTCCCTGCCTCTTCACAGGGCTGGCAGAGAATGACATGGGGCTTGTTCGGCCTCTAGGCACAACCAGGGCAAGTGTGGTTAGTAATTAAATGCTGAGCTTCTATAAGAATGAAATTTAGGTGAGGAAGGCAGTGAGTTACGAAAAGCTGCACACTTTGATTAATAGGAGCACCAAGTCACTCTGCATGCAGTGGATCAGCTGCTTTTAAGATATTACTGGTTTACTCACAAAGATGATGTGATATAAGACAGATGCTGGAAGGACTCGTGCAACGCCAGCATTTGTTGGGCATCCACTCCTTAACAGCAATCAAGGTGTAATTGTTCAGAGCAACAAAGTGCTGTAAATCATGTGGTGGATACTTAACATCATAGACAGACAAAAATGTATTACTTGCCTCAAGTGGGCACACAGTGTGATGTAATCAGCAGAAAAGGGATAATGCACCTCTGCTTTCTTGCTGTCAAATACCATGTTGGATGGCTGACAGAGCAAGACCTATCACAAGAAGCTTTTTCATAAGGAGTTGCCTCATCAGTGGGCTTGCCAGAGACACAAGCCTCTTACCAAAACAATGTCCTAGGATTGTTGGGAAGAGACTGATGGGAAATCAACCCTCTTGCATAGACAACGTCTGCACACCACCTCAAGAAATAATCCCAGGGTTGTTTGTGGGGCCTTCTGGGTAAAAGCACAGATTGTCTCTTCATAAAATTCTCTGTATCTAGAGCCAAAATCCTTCCCCTATTATTCTAGTAGGAAGCATAGCAACATTTGGCATGTGGAATAGAAATCTTTCTCTGGAGCTCTGCATCAGTACAACAGGTCTCCAGGGCAAAGAAGTATTTGGAATTCAGTGGCAAATGAAACAAATGTTATGATGATAAATAAGAACCTCTGGGGGTTAATTTTGAAAACAAAGACTAGTCTTCAGCAGAGGAACAAGAAATAGACTAATAATATTCCCATGCCACTTGCTCTGGTTTAATTTACCATGTCACCTCACAGGACTGTAACACTTGACAGCACTTTCAGATGCACAGTGGTACAACCACAAGAAATTCCTTAATGTTGGGGAAAGACTTGAGGAGGAGTCTGGACTGCGAGAGAGCTGAGGCTGTTGCTCAGGATAAGATTAAGTTTGGATACAAGTAGGAGGCAGGCTCAGGGCTCTATTTCAAAAGGACCAAATTTCACAAACTGTCCTCCTCATTTTGGCTCAGATAAGCTTAGAGGATTTTCACTGTGATGGGGAACATTTAAACATCAGAGCTGGAAAGAAAGGTTCCATTCCCAGTTCAGCTCCTTTCTACAATCCCAGTGGTGGGTTGAGGTTACATGCTTCGATGCCTCCTCCTTATTCCTCAGCAGAGCCCACCTGAAGGTTTGTATGTCCAAGGAACGTGTCCAGAAAAAAGTGAGAGCTAAAAGGACCACGTAGGGCTAGGACTAAGAGAGTTTTTGCACTTGGACTTCTAGTCTCTGCCCTTTTATCCTTGTGAGGCCTTCACAGTAAAAAAAAAGAACATTAATGTGACAGTTGCCCTTATTTCGGTGTTAATGTTATTTGTGCCTTACTATTTTTATCTATGCACAAAGTCATCTTATGGTTCAGAGCTCAGCTGGGCTATTGCTGAGCTCAGCAGGACTGAGGAGCAGAAGCCTCTGAAGAGGCTGCTCCTGCCTCTTGGGAAGGGGGCAGCAGCTGAGCTCCAAACCCAGCAGGAGCTGGAAGCAGGAGCTGGTCTGGTCAGTTCCCAGTCAGGAGAAGGCTCCTGGCTGCTAGGTCTTCTGAGGTCTTCTGATTTCTGAGGTCTTCAAAAGCAGTGAGACCCATGTCTCAGTGGTGTAGCTCAGTGAAGACTACTGTGTTCAGGCAACTGCTCCTCAGGGAAGCAACAACTCTCCTGTCTGCACAGCAAGAGTTTGTAGCTCTCTCTGAGCTAAAACTGGGTTGCAGCTGCTGCTGTGCAGCTGCCCATCCCTCCCAGCAGTAAACAGTGCTGCCAATGCTCTGGTGGTGCTCAGGAAGGGCTGGAGCCCCAGGGTCCTTGGCTTGTGTTGAACAAAGACTGGTTGTAACTTGCAGCTGTGGTAAGTGATGGCCCTTGATGCAGCTCATTCCATTTGGGATCCTGCAGGGTCTCAGCAAGAGAACTGGCAGCACAGACTGGAGTCTTATCATCAGAGGTGGCTCTCTGCCATCCAATGGAGGTGATGGCAGGGCCTACTGCTACATTATAACCAGCCTAAGGTACTGATCTATATAATTTTCACATTCCTGGAGGAAAAACCTTGCATGGGAAAATACACTTTTTTTTTTTTTTTTGCACTCATGACATGCTTCCCTTTCCAATTTGGAAAAAAAAAAAAGTTAGTTGTTTTGTTGGTTTTTTTTTAATACCCTGCTTTTGCTTTGAAATGTACTTGATAAGTTGCCTAGTTCATTTTTTCTTCATACTCTGACAGTACACTCTCCTCTGACAGTACTTGTCCTTTGTACCTAGCACACCAAAGCAGTGCATAGTATGAAAGAGCATGGTTTCCCATGAAGGAAAAGGAGACCCGTGGAAGAAAAAAGGAGTGTTGTAGGTGGGTAGGTGGGCGCTGTGGAAAAGTATGTCACTGTATTCTTGTTTGTGACAGCAGTGCAATTCCAAATCAGGTCCTTGCCCCAGCTGCCATCATCAGCATGTAGAGATGGCATGAGACTGAGGATCTGAGAATCATCGGTGGTGTGGAAAGAAGAAAGGATTAAGGAAAAAAACAAGGGACAACTTTGCATTTTTTTGGGTAACAGTTTGGCTGGAGACTTAAAAACATGCAAAGCAGATTAAGATTAAGAATGGATGCCTACTGACATCTTGTATTTCTGGAAAAGCCAAGGCAGCACCAGGATTCAGATAGGATAGCAGTGCTCACTGGTCCAGCATGGTGGCATTCCATGGGCACCAGAAAAGTTATTGCTTGCTGAGATATCTGACACAAACTGTGATTTTCCAATGGTAGCATATGGAGCCATCAAACCCCTTATTTGTCTCTTGTAATATGAACAAACAGACCATGGTACTTTCAAGCTCTTTGCTTCCTTGGATAAGCGCTCTCACACCCTTTTGGTCCATTGCTACACAGAGTTTTGGTTGTGTTCCCACTTGCACAGCCCTAACATGTTGGGTTTCATTCTTTCATCATCATGGCATTTTGATTCTTTGCCTTTAGCCAAAGACCAGTCCATACAACTCTAGATAACCAAAATCTGCCCTAGTATGTGTAATGGTTATGTATTGTCTCTAAACAAACACATTTTGCCTCCCTGGGAAAATTTAGAGATAGGCAACCTTCTTTAAGAGCAGCCTACGATCTTCAGTAGACTCGGCTGAGATGCAAAGTCATGTGGGAAGCCAGCTAAAGAATGCTTATTGTGCCTCTACGCAGATATCTCTCAGTATTACTTCAACAGGCAGTTTTAAACAGGAGGAGCATTAAATCTGGAGATTATATCTCACTTTTTTATAGTTGCTAAGAATTGCATCCTGGGAATATACATGTCATTTCAGTGTACAGCAAATTTCAAAGCAAACACTCCTGTTCTGTACAAACATGACCTTTGACTAGGAACATAATGCACATTTTTAACAGTGAGGTTAATTGGGTAATGAAACACATTTTCAGTAGTAATCCAGTTAATTTCCAGCATTTATAGACTGTAATCAAGACTGAAAGGTGCCCTGACTTCATTAGGAGTCATAGTCCTGGTAGTGAAAGCACTAGGTAAGGCAGCATTTGTTTTGTAGTAGGTGAAACTACATTATGGCTCTGTCTCTGAGAAACCAATTCTGTCTGAATGAACAGTAACCCAATTTCTGTTAGTTCACATTGTGTCTTTTCACTCTCCAGTTTGCTGTTCCAAAAGAAGAACAGCTTGTTTAAATCTGAAATGATTAGTTTCTCCATCTCCCCTGAATAAAAGGCAGAATGCTGAAATCCACTAGAGTATTCCCATGTGAACTTAATGCATTATAGGGTAAACAACACATGAAAAAGTAAAATCGGCACCAAATCCTACCAGTCAGAAGCAACCAGGATTGCACGAGTCATGAAACATTGCAGAGGTGTCTTTCCTATTGGGGTAGAAGGACCGAAGCTTTAAACTCTGCTACATACCAAAGAAAAACATGGCCTCTTTAAAAAAAAAAAAAGTCTTATTCTTGACTGCCATATGATTAGGAATACCTAGACCTTGTATGGTTCATTTTTACCACATCTAGATCTCAAGGGCAAATATGTGCAAAATCACAACCATATCTGAGTGTAAAACATAACTGAACCTGAGAGCATGGCTATTTTCTATTTCTTATGCAGGTGAACTAGAGAAAAAGGGTTTGCCAGGAGCGCGCCATGCTGTGCTTTGCAGGGTGGGATGGCTGCCAGCCTGGCATGAAGGGGATGAGAGGTTTGCCATCTCCTGTGTCTGACTGCAGCCCCAGCTCTGAAAAATCCTGCTCAAGAGCAAATGCTGATGGGTTTGTCTAAGGTACTGCTCTGTACTGGTGTATTTAGGCTATGAACTCCCTAGGTGAGGCAGGAATAGATCTTTTGACAGATGAACATTTTGGTGCCCTGATCTCTTGACTTGGCCAGTGGCTGTTGCAGTAATGCACATTTTGAATACAACTACTTCATTTAACACTCTCTCAGCAGCATTGCAAAAAGCTACTGGCAGGCTCATCAGAAAATTCTGATAATTTGGCCTTCTTCAAACTGCACCTTTTCAAAACATCACAGCATTTAGTCCAAACATTGACTTTTTTTCCCAGGATGAGTAAAACATCTTTCCAGTAAAATCTGGCAGAAGGAAAATAAAGCTAATAAAACAGTAGTACTTTGAAAGCACAAAGGTTTCTTTTATTTGTCTTTGAAAGATCATTTTCTAGTATCTCCGATTTTCATTTTATTCAAAGAACCTTAGTATTGACTACTCCAGCAGTCGATGATAATTCCAGTACTAATTCCCAGTATTGACTATTCCATCACAAAATGTCAAACACAGAAATAAATTTTGGGAATAAATCAGTGTGAACTATAAAATATCAAGGTATCAGAAGACTACTTTGTGCATGTACGCAAGAGAAGGACAAAGCCCTTGGGAAAAAAATTTGAGATCAGATTTGAGCACTTTTGTGAGAAAAAAAAAAAAAACCCCAACAAAACCAGACATTGAGCTCTGCTTCCATACCTGTGCTCAAACTTTGCCCAGACTAGTTCTGAGGAACGGTATGAATCAAACAAAATCTGGAAAGGATTGCAACTGTGTCTGGTATAGATAAGGTCTGAAGAGCTTATTTTGAAGAAACTTTATTCTGTGCTGTTGTCAATAAGAGTACTAGTCATTTTGGTACTCAAAGTAATTTCTAGCAAGTCTCCATTTGCTGTGGGATGTTGTAATGAAATTAATTTTTGGGTTGTGTATGTGTGGTTGCAAAGGTGAGGCTGGGCTCTGTTTGGAACTGATGATATTGTGTAAATTCACAGTGCTTCCCATCCAAGCCAAGCTCTCTGAACATTTGTCTTGTTGGCTGATGTCTCCTTGAGATCTCCCCACTCTCTGGTCTGGGGCAGCAAGAGGCAGAGAAGAGCCATAGCACACACAGCACACCGGTGAGTCGCCCAGCTGTGCAGCAGGGGGAGCAGGATGGAGCTGCCCGGAACACCTGCCAGCAGCCACACATAGGGTGATGAGGAGGGAGGGAAAAGGGTACAGCTGCCTGCATTCTCCAGAAATGTTGTATCTGGAGCTGAGTTGATACATTCACGTGCTATCTGAGTGGAGAACAGCTATGAATATTCTTCAGTCATATAGCTGCTGTTGCCAGCAAGATAATTGTGTAGCAACACAGTGAATAACATAAAGAAGTTTTCCGGTGATTGCTGCCCAGCAATGTCTTTCCATCTCAACAATCAGAGAAAAAAAATTTAGGTCAAGATCTCATTTTTAATGTTTTAGTTGCCGTTGGCCTCTGCATGAGATAGGCCAAGCCAGCCGTGCTAAGGCACTATTGAGCCGAGATGGAAAGAGCTGCTGTGCCAGGCCTGGGTGGGAAGCTGCAGGCTGCTGTATCCCTGTGCAACCGCCAGCATTCCCACTGCAGCCAGGACTGCCGAGAGGCCCCAGAGCTCCTCTCGCACAGCCTTTTCATCCACACTTGATACACTGCACACCCAGCCACCTGAAAATTGTGGCTCTCACGTTCATCTTGCTACAGACTATTGCTTTTTTATTATACTGAACATCTATTTGCATTTTTAACATTGTCAAGAGGAGACAGGAAAAACCATCATGATGGTACCTGCTGTTTGTCTCTCCACTGTGAATGACTGCCCTTAATAGAAGGATTAGAAAGAAATAAAAGAAAGGAGGAATGATATTACCAAACTTTTCATTGTGCTGTATCTTTTTTTCCAAACTTCTTCTGAGGGTGTTTTTTGGACTCCCTACACTTCTTTGTTTCTGCCAAGCCAATCCAGGCTGCTGCTTTTAATGCCTAGTAATGACAGCAGTATTGATGTTTATTAGTTTTTTTACAAAAACAAACACCTCTGGCTGAGTCAACACTAGTTTTTGGACTGAAGTAGTGTTCCTGCTCAGAAGTGAATCCCCTGACTGTCTGTAGGTAACACATGCTGTCTGGGTTGGCAGAGCAGCTATGTCTCACAAACTCAGCTCCTCTTGGAAAAAACTAAACAGGAAGTTTTGCTCCTGCTGGGCATCAAATGGGAACCAATTCCTAGACTAGGCACAGCTGAAGAGTCACAGTTTCTTGCTCTTTTTTCTGCCAAAAAGAGCATATTCCTGTTTTAGACACCATGTCTCGGGCAGAAGGAAGGCAGAATGACAATACAGTCACAGTGGGTGTAGTTCAGTCAATAAAAGACTTAAATTCTTGAATGCAGCAGAGCTCACCTGGAGAGTGTGCTCTCTGCTACACGGCCAAGCTGAATGAAGAGCTCACACTGAGGACTTTATTAGGCAAATATGCACAAATGCATACACGACAAACACATTTATTGCTATTAATTTTCATTTGTTCTAGAGCAGGACTGAGAGTATGGGTGAGATGAAGGGACTAATTGAAAAATATTGTGCGAACATACAGAAAGACATGATTCACATCGCACATCTTGTGTTCCAACTAATTGCTTGGGCAGCACAAACAATCTGAGTGAGTAATACAATCAAAATTCTGTCAAAGAATTACTGCTCACACTGACAATTTAAAAACCCTCACCTTTTCCCTCCAAAAGTAAGTTTGTAATTAAAGGGACAGAACATGTTCATGAGCTGAAATAATGCTTTTATTAGCAGCAGCATTACCAGCATCAGTCATAATTAAAATAATCTCTGTAACTCATGCAAATATTTCTAAATTTCTTGTAGTGTAATTCACCCTAATTCAATTTCTTGCTACAATTCTTAATGATTTCTACGGATTTAAAGTGATGTGGGCGTTCACATTTGAGTAGGACAGAAGAGCAAAAAATCTATAGTGTATATATACCCTAGATAAATTACTACACTGATAGAGTTCTATTTTCCTTATATTTAGAAAGTTTATTTTAAAAAATATATAAACCACCCTTTATCTAGTGTCCATTAATTAGGGGAAGAGAAGTTGCACATCATTGCAAATAATTCTTAACCTATACAAAGAGTGCGATGATTAATGTCCCATGTACCTGTCTGAACTGAAAAAATGTAAAGGCAGTGATTCTGACTGGAAATTATTTCCTCTCTTCTTTCAGGTGAGTGGGAGGTGATTTGCAGGTGCTTACACCGAGAAAGGGACAGTGAGGTGAGGACAGGGCTTGGCTGGCCTTTTTCCTTTAGCAGAGCCTAGCAGTGTAAAGGTCTTCCTTCTGAGATGCATTCACCTTGTCTTTAGCAAATCAGCATTTTCCAGGATGAACTTCTGCCCTTTATTCTTTTCAATTGGGCAAGCAATAGCAACTTTAGAGAGGTCAAAAGTCACACTTCATGGGGAAATGAAACAAGATCTACCTAAAATAGTGTAAAATCCTACTTACAGTGTAAATGCACTGATACATTCTGCAGTATTTGAAATACTGCTAAAATTTCATTGCAACATGCTGAGAAACACAAGTTAAATGAAATGTTGATTACCTCCAGCCAGGAAGTTGTCTCAGTTTCTTGGAGCTGGCCTTGCTTAATATGGGATGAGCCTCCAGGTCTGATTTTTGTCCTTGCTCTAGAAATCAGTAATCTGGCTGATTGCTGATATTGATAATTTGCTTATAAATAAGGTGGTTGTTACTCCTCTTGAAAGATTATATCATGTACCCTAGTGAACTGCGGTTCACCTGAGTGATGCAAGTCTGGGAATAGAGTTGTGTTTCAACCTCTCTGAGCTGCCTAACTACACACAAAGGGCAGTGATGCCTCACTGCTGCCAGCAGGCAGCCCCTACGGTGGGATCCCTGTGAGCCCCTGCCCTGGCTGTCACACTGGGCATCTCTCTGCCCTGCGGGGAGACAGACAGTGCTTGGCACTCTCCTCTCGGGACTCATGGTCAGTTTGTGGAGATGCTGTTCCTGCACCCAGGGAGAGAATGGAGGTTCCCTGTGCCCAGCAGCAGTAGCCAGAGGCCTAGGCTCCCTGGGACCCAGTCGCAGGCTCCCCTCAACAGGCTCCCTTGCCAGCAGGCCACTTAGTCTGAATATTTATTTTAAATAAAGGAATAAACCCCATTCAATGTGCCGGCAGATGTACAGCATTCTGCTTCAGCTGTCAGACTGCAGTCATTTGTACACATTCGGATTTAAAAACCTTTCTGCTAATTTTTTTTCCCTTTTCTTTCTTTTTTTTCCCCTTTAATGCATTGGCACAGAGCAATGCAAACACTTCTATCACCCCGGTGGTGGCACGGGGAGGGGGAGGCGGTGCTGCATGACGGGGTCCCAGGGTGGAGTCGCCTCCGCTCCCTGTCTGCTCCAGAGGCAGGAGCAAACATGTGCCGCAGAAGCCATAGGGAATGCGTGCCGCGGATCAAAGCCTGAGCCGCCCCCCGCCCCCCGCCCCCCCCCGCGGCTGTGCCCGCGCCGCGGGAGGCGGCAGGGGGCGCCCTTGCCCCGCGGCTGCGCCGGCCGCGTGCGCCCCGACGGGGTGGGCAGCGCCGCACGCGCCGGGACCCCCGCCCGCCGTGTGGGGTGGGCACGGGCCGGGTCGGGCTCGGGGGCGCCCCGGGAGGGGCGGGGCACAGCCCCCCACCCCCGACCCCATCCCGGTGCGGGAGATAACAGACGGGGGCGCTAAAAACGGGGGGAGGGGACAGCATACCCCGTCGAGCTCTGTCGGCCCCCCTCCCCCCCCCCCCCCCCCCCCTTTTTGGCCAAGTGCCCGGTTGAGGAAGCCGCGCGTCTCGTCGCCGCTCACCCCCATTGGCCCCTCCTGCCGCGCGTCACAAAGCTGCGAGCGGTGACGCAACACCGTCCGTGACCCCCCCAGTCTCCCCCAGCGCTGCATCTATCCGCGCAGCGCGCTCTCTACACTGCGCTGGCGTGCGCGGGGTGCGCGCTGGGGCGGCGGCGGCCCCGGCTGCTGCCGCGTTCGTCTGGTCTGTGCGCTTAGTCTGTTTTAAATAGTATCTATCTGTATCTAAATAGTGCCTACGTGTATATAGTATCTCTATGTATTTAAAATAATACTATATGTATGCGGATGTCTGTAACAGGTGAAAAACAAGCAGACACATCCATCTTATTTGAAAGCAAATGTAACTGCAAATACAATATATGTGTACGTTTATGTAATACGCACGTCTTACACGTTATTTTTACAGCTCCGCAGTTACCCAAGTTTTACTGTACAGGCAGGGTACTCCCCTGGAAGGCACCGGCTCCTCTGCTATCTTCGGGATGTCTTTTTCCTCCCCCCGCCGGCGAGGAGGGCGGGCGGGCGCGCGGGAGGGGGCCGGGCCGGGGCCGGGGCCGAGCAGCCACGGCGTGATGCCGCTGAGCTGCCGCAGGCGTCTCTGGAAATCTCGGTCAGGAGCCGAGCAGCGCAAACCACACGGCCCGGGATCCTCGGCATCTGCTTGGAGAGGGGCCCTTGCCAAATTCCGTCGCTCTGGTATGAAGTTTGGATGAGCCTGGGATGACCGGGAATGGCGGGGGGGCGGGGGAGGTAAAAAGGCAGAGAAGAAAAAAACCGGGAATGAATGGCAGCGCGGAGCTGGGTGCCCCTGGGCGCGCGTCTGAGCACGGCAGGAGCGGGAGGAGCCGCGCCCCGCGCGGGGCAGGCAGCGGTGCTGCACTTGTTGCCTCCCGGAGCCGCGCGGGGGAGGCTGCGCTGCGCGGGTCTCCCAGCGCGGGGCGGTGCGGGGCGGCCGCGCTGGGCGCTCCGCCGGCGCGGAGGGGCGGGCGGGAGGGCGGGTGCGCGGGGTGTGGCCGTGCCGGGGACACCGCCGAGGCCGGCCATGCAGATGGAGGGGGCGGGACGCTGGCGCCGTGACTCGGAGCCCCGGAAGCGCGGAGAAACCCCGTATAAAAACTACTGGAGACCTTTCCCGGCCAGAACTACGAAAGCTCCGGAGACGGCGGCAGCCTGCGGCGGCGGCGAGCGGGGCGGCCTCTTGGGCGGTGCGAGCCGGCCTCTCCGTCGGCGCGGGGCGGCCTCTGCCCCGGCGGGAGCGCGGAGAGCGGCGCAAGCAGCGGCGCTGCAGGTCGGGCACATTCACTTGTCCTGCAGCACCACCTGGCTCGGGGGGGGCTTTTTCYCCCCCCCCCCCCGTTGTTGTTTGTTTTTTTTTTTAATCTAATCAGTAGGTGTGTCCCCCCACTTCCCCGCTGGAAGGGACGGCCGCTGGGGAACGGCGATCGGGCGCCGGGGGCGCGCAGCTGCTGACCGCTGGCTTTTCCTCTTTTGCCAGGCGCGGAGGGAGAGGGGCCCCGGGGGGCCGGCGAGGAGCCGCAGCGGTGCCTGGATCCAGCCCGGGGAGGCAGCGGCCGCGCACCATGGCAGACGATGAGAAGGCCGGCGGCAGCCCCGGCGGGAGTTCCGCGGGCGGCGGTGAGAGCGCGCACTGCAACGTGCTGAGCTGGGAGCAAGTGCAGCGTCTGGACCGCATCCTCAGCGAAACCATACCCATCCACGGCCGCGGTAACTTCCCCACGCTGGCCATGCAGCCCCGCCAGATCGTCAAGGTGGTGCGGAGCCGGCTGGAAGAGAAGGGCATTGGCCTGCGGGACGTGCGGCTGAACGGCTCGGCCGCCAGCCACGTCCTCCACCAGGACAGCGGCCTGGGCTACAAGGACTTGGACCTCATCTTCTGCGCCGACCTCAAAGGAGAAGCCGAATTTCAGACTGTGAAGGACGTGGTCTTGGACTGCCTCTTGGATTTCTTACCCGAGGGGGTGAATAAGGAGAAGATCACGCCTCTCACCCTCAAGGTAAACCTGCCCTCTACCCAGACGCCCGGAGCGGGCAGGTGCGAGCGTCTGTCTGCATGGAGTGGGCACCTTCCCCCTGGGGATGGAAGGGTCCACTGAGGGACGCAGCTCCTCCTCACACCCCCGCTACCCACGGGGACCTTGAGCGATTTTTTTTTTACCCTACGCTTAAAACCGAGGAGGAGTTTGCAGTGAAGCGCCCTGGCCGGGGCTCTTCTGGATTAATTAGCTTTTTGTCTCTCGCGGTTGATTTGCTGGGAGCGTTGTTTTACCTGAGGCGTTTGCCAGGCGCAGCACATCTCTCTCCCGTCCCGGCTCGGCGGCAGCTCGGTGTGCCGGACGCGGTTCCCGGGTGCAGGGTGAGCGTAGATGGATTTAACATCTGCAAGAAGAAAACCCTGTCTGCAAGGCATGCTTCCAGGTGTGCTAAGCGTCTCAGTGGGGAGGCATATTCCCTGCTCTCGAAGACAGTTCGCTTGAGTTGATTAGGCTGAATGCCAAATGCCTTTCAGATTTTTAGAGGGATTTTTTTTTTTTTTTTTTAGTATGGGGCAGATTTGTGGAACCTGCACTGGAAGGATTGAGGGGAATGAACATTTGCTAAGTTGTTTCTGTGAGGAGTAGAGAGAGAAGTGAAAACCAATAAATAAGATTTATTATCTGATTGTACTAGTGACCTTCTGCGTATGGGTGCAGGCATATTTGGCAGGTGTGCCATGGACTTAGTGTGTAGAGGTATTTAGAAGTGACTGAAAGAAGCAGTGTTGCTATATGCTTCCCTTGCACGACACAGTCCCAGCAGAGCACCCTTCCCTGTCATACCCTTGCAGTGGCAGCACTTTGAGCTCTCACATTAAGCACTTACTCTCTGGTTTGTATCTGCAGGCTCTATGAAATCTTTTATGAAATGCAAGTATTGGGGGGGCTTGGGAGGGGGTGAGCAAGTGCGGTGAAGGGGAAATTTCTTGCATCTTTGTCTTGATTTGCTCATTTTGTTTTTCTAATTATAGGAGGCTTACGTGCAGAAAATGGTAAAGGTATGCAATGATTCAGACCGATGGAGTCTTATCTCCCTGTCCAACAACAGTGGCAAAAACGTGGAGCTGAAATTTGTGGACTCTCTGAGGCGGCAGTTTGAATTCAGTGTCGATTCCTTTCAAATCAAGCTGGACTCCCTGCTGCTTTTTTATGAGTGCTCAGAGAATCCAATGACTGAAACTTTTCACCCGACTATCATTGGTGAGAGCGTTTATGGGGATTTCCAGGAAGCCTTTGATCACCTCTGCAACAAGATAATTGCCACCAGAAACCCAGAAGAAATCAGAGGAGGTGGTCTTCTGAAGTACTGCAACCTTTTGGTAAGGGGCTTTAGGGCAGCCTCCGAATCTGAGATTAAGTCCCTGCAGAGATACATGTGTTCGAGGTTTTTCATTGACTTCTCAGACATTGGCGAACAGCAGAGAAAGCTGGAGTCCTACTTGCAGAACCACTTTGTGGGATTAGAAGACCGCAAGTATGACTATCTCATGACCCTTCACGGTGTGGTGAATGAGAGCACAGTGTGCCTGATGGGACATGAGAGGAGACAGACTCTGAATCTGATCACCATGCTGGCCATCCGGGTCCTAGCCGAGCAAAATATCATCCCCAATGTGGCCAATGTCACCTGCTATTACCAGCCAGCCCCATACGTAGCAGATGCCAACTTCAGCAATTACTATATTGCCCAGGTTCAGACGGTGTTCCCTTGCCAGCAGCACACATATTCTACTTGGCTGCCCTGTAATTAAGGACCGAAATTAGTAGACCCGGTGGGGAGAAAGTTTTCTAAGATGTAGGAAGGGGCGACGGGTCCCTCTGAAATGGGGTGTTTTGTGCAATGATGATCTGCTCTAGTTTTCAAGCTTGGGAAAAGCTTGTGGTTCTTCTAATAAATAATGGGAGCACAATCGAGAAAGAACCCCAAAATAATTGGATCCTACCCCAGAGCACAAGAGGCCTGTCATTAAAAGCAACCAGCTTCCCCTGAAATAAGTGAGGGAGGAATGCTTGATGACAATATGGGTTGGCAATATCTGCTCCCATAGCTTTGGCATAGAGAAGGTGGAAAAGCCTTATTTTCTTTTATTTTTATTCTTACTCTAGAATGGGATCTGCAAAAGGGAGAATATGAAAGAAACAAAACAACAACAAAAAAACAACAAAAGAAAAAAAACTTAACAAAAACAATTCTATATATATTCAGGAATTAAAAGTTAGAGGCATAAAGCAGAGATAAGCTGAATAAAATTGTATATTGGAATTACTGCATTTGGGGCTTGCAGCAAGTGCCGTCTATGGATTGACCGTGTAGAATGTATAGCTTGCTTGACTAGAATGCTTTACCAGAAACAGCTTGCTCCAAATGAACAGTAGTGGATTGGTACAGTTATAAAAACAGAAACACGTATGATGACAAAGTCCATTATTTCCAGCTGTGTGCATGCCTCACATTTTAAAAATGTGAGAATGCTGGAAAACCAGCTGTGGCAAGAAGAATATACTCAAGGACCAAAGATTTCACAAATAAGTTATCCGAGCAAAGAAGATACAGTAGAGTATATATATATAAATATATATATGTAAAAGGAAGAAAGATGTTCCTATATTTGTACACACCAATAGTAATCAAAAGTGCCTGATGCCTTCATAAAATTTGAAGTGAGAAAAAAATATATAGTTTTGTGGTTTAACCATGCATTTTGTTTTATCAGGGACACAAAGATTAAAAAAACAGCAAACCAACCCATAAGCTTGTGAATAAGTGGTGGAGGAAATGCCCTATTTTTTTCTTGGCAAATACCTGTATAGAGTTAATGTTATGTCGGTGTGCTATTATCCTAGGTACGTGTGTGTATGTGTGTATATATGTTTGTGTGTGTATATATGTACATGTTATTGGTGTATATCTATATATATACACACACAATATATATTAATGTGGTCTAGGAAAATGTAGCAATTAAGGAATGTTTAAATAAAGTACTACTTGTTTTCCAGTTTGCAACAGGATGTCATAGGACAGTGGGCACCTTGCAGTGAAATTTTAACCCACACCTGAGAAATTTGGAGTGAATGAACCAGTCAGGATTAAGGTGGGATTCAGTTAATGTCTTTGGTTGCAAGAACAAGGATTACAGTAATTCAGTGGGTTGCTTGTGAGCCATAATAATTCCACAGATGGAGCAACATATGACTGGCTGATTTTTTTTAACTGTTTTGTACTGTAATGCCATTTTGACATTTAACCCACTAGTGTTGTGACTGCATACCTCCATGATGTGTAATTCAGTGGAACGTGGATCAAAGATAGGTTTATTTAAACCCCCTGACAGCTAAAGAATATTGTATTAGTTGGTGATTTGAACACTAATTGTTAATATTTAAAGGAGTATTTTTAATAGAATGCATTATGCATTCCAGGACCACTAGAATTTAGCAAATGTGAAATGAACCCTTTTTAAGAGTGTTGCACGATTGCTTAAAATTATATTTTATATATATATTATATATATATATTTTTATGCAAATATTAAACATCTTTGATCTGGTTGTCACACTGCATTTACAATTTTAGTACTGTACTTTATTTAAATGGAATCACTTTACATTGGAACAATAACTATTCGCTTTCATTTCCTCTCCCAAAAGACCAGCAGGGGGGAAAAAACCAACCTCAGCTGCTGTTTTCACTTCAGTGCCATCTCTGAAGGTGTTAAATTCTTTGTTGGGCTTTGAAAACCTAATGACTAAGTGACAGTTAACTCTGATATTTTGCTTTTTCTTACTGAGGAAAAAAAAAAAGAAAAAAAAACCAGGGAATTCAGGCATTTGAAGGAAATCCGGCTGTGCCCTGCCTGGTCACAGGCAGGGTCTGGTGTTGGAGTCAGGGGCAGAGAGAGGGAGAGGACTCGTGTCCTGGCAGTGTATTTTCCCTATGGAGCAAGTAAGGTACATCTATTTTTGTCGTGCTTTGTACTTTTCACTCTGCAGGCACTTTAATAGGAACCTGATTTGTTTACTGAAGCACCTTCCCTGTAAGTCCTTCAGGAAACTTAAAAGCTGGTCCATTGCCATTCCCAGCATTGACGTGCAGACCTTGTCCCCACCTTCCCTTCCTTTGGTGCTGGCTGCAGCCTCCCACTGGCTTCTTGTCCCAGCGAGGTTCCCTCCAGCCCCCTGGAGGGTCCGGGCTGGGTGCTCCTGGCCCACTGGCTCCCCTTGCCTCCTGCTCCTGGTTTGCTAGCGGAAGCGAGGGGAGGGCTGGGGAAATAGGCTCAGCTGGTAATGTGGTATGTCTTCTCTCCCACAACTATTTGCAGCAAATAAATGAGTCATCCTCTCTTTAAAAGGGTTTGAGAATCTATAGCTGTGCCACAACCACAGAATACTGATAATACATGACACAGTGTTGTTTTCCTTTGAAGGACTTTTTTTTTGCCATTGCTTATGAGAAAGTTTGGAATTACTTCCTCTCAGCTAAAATTTTATTGTGGTTGGTTTTTTGTTTTTTTTTTTTGATTGACAGCAGCTAGTTACCTTATAGTGCATACAGCAGGGCTCTGAGCTAAACTGCACCTTTTGGCATTTGCATTTTGATACATATATAATATGTTTTTATATATATTATATAGGTATTTCAGATCTGTTTTACATATGTTAATGATCAAGTGGTGGAACTGGTGGAGCTTTGTTTTATGTGTGACTGGTAGCTTAAAAGGTGCCTGGTGTTAGAGGTGGGAAGAAGGCATGAGTTCAGGCCAAGAGTAAAATAAGAACCCCTTTTCAAAGCTGGTTTATTTCTGTGGTTTGCACACCTTTCCCTTCATAAAGTCTGACTTCTTTTTAACTGTTTTTTCCCCTCCTCTTCAGCACACTGGTACTTTTAAAGGTAATAACCGCGTTCTTGCTTTGTAGACTTCATCTATCCCATCCAATCAGCTGTAAGGTTAGAGCTTGTGCTACAGGAGACAGTGCCCCTTTTAAAGAGCTGAACTGATTAAAGACATTGACCTGATTACAGTAAAACTGTTTGTGCCACAGCTGAATTTCCTGCTAACCAACAGGGCGCTAAACTTGGTTAAACGTAGTGATCATGAAACAACCAAGAGCTTTTAAATGGCATTTTTTTCTTTTTTTTTCCTTAAATGTAGCTGTCCTCCCAAATGCAAGAACATTTCTCCTAAAAATAGAAGGGCAATTAGAAGACCAAAAAGATGATATTTTTCTAGTTTCTCATATTGCACTTAAAATATTTTTTATCTTGCACAAAGGCCTTCACACAAATCCTCTAAACAGCTCTTATTGAACGCTTGGTTTGCATCACATCAAAAGCTCCTACCGGTTCAAAAAAGGCGTTTTTTAAATTGAGAAAATGAAATGTGTTAGATAAAACTTCACAGAAGAGGAAAAATTGTATTTGCATATTCAGCTCCTATTTGAATATATTCTTTTGTATGGTTTTCTTTATGCAGAGAATTTCCCTTGCAAGAAAGAAAATCAGTGTACTGTTTTGCTGTTGTAATAGTGGTTTGCTAACAAAATAAATAGTAAAAAAGAAAAAAAGCCTGCAAATTTCAAGACAGCTTGGCTAAAGGCACTGCAGGCTCCTGCAGTCTGTAGGAGTCTGTGCAGATTTGCTTTCCCTCAAATTTCCTTACAACTGTTGCCTTCTGCAAGGCATCCTGTTGCAGCAAACTGCTCCTTGGATTGCTCTTTTGGAACATTTTGACTATAGGCTTTGTTACAGACGGAAAAAGAGCTGATGGAAAACAGACTCTAGAGGGAACAGATTGTGAATTTTGTTTACAGCATCCAATATTTGGATTTTTTTTGTAAATAAAAAGAAGTTATTTTTTTCTATTGATTTGTGTCTGCTGTCTTCCGTGTCTGAAATAGCTCTGGCCTGCTCCTACTGAATACCAAGTTTGCTTTCATTAAAGAAGGACAAGGGCAGCACTTTTCTGAGAAGAGTAGCATTCGGCTGCTTTCCGATTGGAGCACAGGACATTTTGAAAAGCCCTGCCTCGTGCCAGCCGAGTTTGGCTGGCTGCACTCAACTGCAGAGGAACCTCCCCAGCCACTGCCAAAAATACTCACTCCAGCACTGGTCAGGCCGTGCAAATGGTCCGAAACATGAAAAGTGAAACAGCGCCGTGGCAGCCCCACGCCCTTGCTGCCCTTCCAGTGTAGGTCCCAGGACCTCGATTTCGTGATGGCTGTGATCCGTGCACCACTAATCACCATGGTGGCAGTAATGTGGGGGTCCTGGTGCCCTTGAGATATGTTTGATAGGGGCTGACATCTCCACCTTACCATTTTGGTAGGTCCAGGGGGCAATGGGGTGCTCCTGCCTGGGTGTAAAGGTGGGGCCAGCTGTAGCGGGTGGGTGCTTCAGGTCCTGAAGCTTGCGGAGCTGCTGGGGAGCAGGGATGCACATGCCTGATTGATTTAGCTGCTGAATCAGTCCAGTTTTTCCTGCAGATTCAATGTTTACTCTCCTTCCCTGCCCTACAATGCTGTCCTTGTCAGCAGAGGTATTTTCTGTTTTCTGTGTTTACAGGAGAGATGCCTCAGTAATGAAGGCTAATTTCCTCAAAAAGCACTTCAAGGGAATATAAAATATTAATTTACAATGCTTGTGGCAATACTTTTTCAACCAGGGTGCCTCAGACTGACCCAAATTTGAAAAACATTGGCTAAGACTCTGCAGTATGTAGGTCTTACTAGGCTCATTCATACACAGTGCTGGTCTTGGAAGTCTCAAACCAGCTCAGTGGAAACGTGAATATACTTATTGTAATGATGAGTGAACCTGTATTCCTCTGTAAAAAACCCAAACAAACAAACTGCTGGGACTGCTCATTTTTCCAGTCACAGGAGCAGCCCCCTTGCCGAATGCTGGGTGCCTTCTGCACAGTACCTCTTTTGAAATCAGCCTGGCCAGGAGAGGGGGATGCGCTCAGCATCCTTGCCCATACAGCGTCGCCTTTCCTCCCACGTTACTGCCAGAAAAGGGAGGGGCACGTGGCCTAACCTTTCCTCCTGTTAACTTGCTCAGTTAGAAAATATTTCAGGCAATTTGACAAAGGCAACTACCCAAAGACACAGATGGAAACGGAGATTGGAAACCATCTAAATCTGAATGCCTTTGCTTGTCTCTCAAAATCCAAGCCCAGATGGATGCCCTTATGCTTTGGAGTGAGTTAATTCCCATTTCTCTCCTTAAATTTGGGTGGATTTTTTTGAGATCCAGTTGAGAGTCTGGAGCGTTGCTAGTCTTCTCTCCCAAGATGAGGAATATGATGAGGACATAGCCAACTGAATGCTCACTTTAGTGTTTTGTGTTTTTCAGAAGGGAGGAAGCATCCAGTCCTGAAGAGGAGGGAGGGCGCAAGCAAAGTGGGACACTGGGAATCGCCTGAACAACAACACAGTGGAAAGCTGGAGGACATGCTGATAGATTACAGCACGAGAGGAGAAACAGCTCAAGTCTTTAACTTCTGCTCACCCTGCTAAAATAAGTCTGATCAGAGAAGCTGTCACTTAGCAAGAAAAGTAACAGTCTGCAGTTTTCCTTGACTGCATCAGCACGTATTTATTTTAATGCCTTAAAAAAAATTACGCAGGAACCCCTTTACCCAGGAATGAAGCTGTTTCTAGTTTTCATACAATTATTTAGGTTGCAAAGACCTTTAAGATCATCAAATCCAACTGTTTACCCATCAGTGCCAAGTCCACCACTAAACTGTGTCCCTAAGTGCCACATCTACATATCTTTAAATACCTCCAGAGATGTGACTACCACTTCTCTGGGCAGTATGTTCCAATGCTTGACAACTCTTTTGGTGAAGGAGTTTTTTCATAGTGTCAAACCTAAACCTCCCCTTACGATTTGAGGCCATTTGCTCTTGTCCATGAAACCTCTGCAGAGAGTTTTTCAGCAGTTGCACACACCTTTTTCCCAAGTGTTTGTGTGGATCTAGTTGCCTTCCTGAAGCTGCCACCAAGCAGCCTCCTCACTTTTATTTATGTGTTTTTAGTAAAATTCAGTGCATGTGGCTATATGTACTTAGGTAAAGCACAGTTTATAGCTATACGCTGTTGCACTGGAGCTGGTGCAGTTTTGCAGCAATGCCCTAAATACCTATAGATGTGTGTCAGAAGCAGCTCTGCAGTGGGGCTCTAGTCTGCATCTAAGGATCAAGAGCGTGAAATCAAAATCTGCACTTTAGAGAAGAAATACTCACCCTTCAAAAGCCTGATAATACATTGTGAACAGACTCGTCTCCTACATACTTACATAGCCTTAGGCTGTCCAGAGTGTTTGTTTTGTGGATGCAAAATTCCACCATATCATGTGGCTGTTGCATCAGGATGTGCAATGACAATACTTTCCAGAAAATTTTCTTTTCGCATTGTTTGGGAAAAAAACCTATGTCCTAAATACACACCTAAATATTGTGTGCACAACATTGATATTCTCCATTGTAAAAACATACTTTAGATTCCCATAATGGCTTTGAGGGCATAAATTGCTCTTTTTCAAGAGGATAGTGTTCTTAAACATACTTTCCCTTCTGCTGGACTTAGGGGTGAACAAGTTTTATGAGTGAACAACTTTCCTGAGTTGTTTTTCTTCCTAAAAACGGAGAAATCCAGAACAGCCACCACTTTTAAAAAGTGAAACCTAACCTACACAGGGTGTCTTTTCTAGAGTTCCTCCCTTGGGTGGTGTAGAACAGAGTCCCTTCAAAAGTCACAGCTAAGGACAGTAGACAATTGCTACTTTGGAGACATCCAGCTCATCCTCGTCTATGTGTGTACATGGTTACCTCTCTGCAGTTTGAACAAAGGTGATGAGGGATGCCTGGAGCAGGAAGACAGGCATTTCTGAGGGAGCTGTACATGGCTCTGTGATAATTTTCTCTCGGGAACATGTTCCTCAGTGAACGTGTGCTTGAAGAGGACTCACGTGTCTGCAGCAACTGCATGGCCTTCCTTTTAACGGCAGCTCCCTTCCTTGCCTTATTCCCTCAATCCAAGACATCTGTGGAGTTCCTGCAGCACATTCTGATGTGGAAAAGTAACTGCAAGGAAACCTTTCTGTAATCACAGCCAATCTTAATTTAACTCATGCTTCGAGGAAAAGATAAAGCTATATCTTTTTGGTTTTTAATCTTTTGTCCTTGAGTAATTTCTCACAATTTCATTTCTGCATTGTTCTGTGCTTGCTTCTCTGCTGCCTTCTCATCCTGATTCTTGCAGCAGAAGTGAAGGGACCAGCACCACATGCTCCTTGTCAGGCTGTCAGTAATTCTGCTGGTCACAGGTGTTTGAGAGCCACTGATGTAAGGTCAGTGCTAGATGGGTCATTCGGTGTGGTTCAGCAAGAGCAGTGGAATGTCTCTGTGTAACCAGGTGTCCTGGCTCTCCTGGGAAATGCTCTTCAGAAATATTTCTATCCAAGCTATCCAGTAGCAGTTCTTCATGAGGAGAATAAGGGGAATTATTCATACAGTCTTATACCAACAGTTACTTGAACATCTCAAAAAGTGCAGAATAAGAGTTAAATTAATTCAAAATGTAGCAAAACAAAAATTATGATTAAATCAGGGAGAAAATACACTACAATGTACTTATTAAAAATTTCAGCATGCAAACTAGTAAGAGAAGATCTTCCTCAGCTTGAAGGCTTTTATTTGGGTTTCAGCAGGCTGTCCATACACTTTGCAAACCAGGCACTTGGCTTTGGGCTACATTACCCACTGAAGAAGCATGTACATCTCTTGTTCCTCACCTCAGTCTTCGTCATTTAGGAAGCAACAAACACATCAACATTGTCTGCTCTGCAATATTGGTGTAATCTATGACTTGACTTATTTATGTAAGTAAATTATGTATGTATGATTTATGGGAGTGCTGTGTGTAAGTAAGAACCTATAAATGTCAGCCAGTGGTGGAAGCGAAACCAAGAGGCTGGGCTTCCTTCTCACCAGCTGTGAATGGTTCTTTTGCATTTTTTATGGAACTATAAAATTGAATCGCACGTCTTCTGTAGATTGAGCTTTCCAACATGCTTTTCATTTCTTCCCAATCCTCTGTCAACAGTAACATCAAATATTTAAAATGGTATTTTCTAGTCTGTCAAAACCATTCTTGCCTGGTTTTGCTGAAGTCATGAACCCCTGTGGGGTCCCACAGAGGCATTTGTGCTGTATGCTTGATGCTTTGGAAGCAGCATCTCCTTTGTTGCAGCCACCGTAGCTCTTTACATATGCCACATTTCATGAAGTTATTAAAAAGTCACTTGAAACTAATCAGTTTTCATCCAAACCCAAACCCAGATGGCCCCGGGTTTGTCCCCAGGGTCTTACAGACACAGCTTGCCACCTGCCATTCTGTGCCCCCAGGAAGAATATCTGTATGTGATGATTACAGCATCTACCTTGGATGAGTCTATTGCTGTTGCTCTTATGAAGACAATGCATTAGGCACAGAGCCTCTGCAGGACTGGACTGGTGGCCATCCCAAACGTAATTACTAAGAAGAGAGAAAAATGGCTTCTGATGCTGGTGAGGAACTACTGTCAGTCTGTCTGTGAAATGCATGCACAGGATTGGCTCAACACTGAATATGATACATTTGTTTTGTGGAACTTCGTGAGCAGACATATTTGCCATAGATCACCTGGTGCATTGCTCGCATTTTAGTTGTCATGGGTGCACATTACTGACCAATGCGCACCGAAGTGCTCTTTAAACTCTGACTGCTCAGAGGGTATTCTCTGTAGCAGAAAGGTGCTCAGCAAATATTGTCCACTGCCAAAAGCTCCATCTTTGGTGTCTGAAGACATTTTCATTATGGTCTTTCCTGTGGGATAAAGATTTTTCATCATCACAGAAATGCCCTCCCACAGCCGTGGAGACGTCCTTGAGTGACAGGAAGCATCTGATGAAATTCCAGCCAATGCACCAGATGCCTGAGGAGAAGCTGGTAGGGTCAATAAATTTTTCCTTTGGCTTTAGCCTGTCTCTGTATGCAGTGGTAGCAGCTACCTCAGTGCTTGAGGAGGCATGCAGGGAACATACAGTGCAGATTTGGTAGCTGAGCTTGACCCACGCATTACTTGCTAGTTCTTTGTTGCCGAATGTTTGCTCTGCAGTAACAATCAAAGGGCATGACCAGGTTAGGACCCGTTGTACCAGGCACTGTGCAAACACCCCTGTGTGAGTCCTGTCCCTTAGAGCTCCTCAATGTGGAGATTTCAATGAGCTTATTTTTTCGTTTAGCTGTCTCATAGTAAGTCTACTCATTTGCTTAAGGCAAGCTCTTGGTTTTTTAAGAAATGGGATATACACTGCAAAAAGTGTTCCCAAAGATGCAATCTTTGTTAAATATTATTGAATTCTGTAAATTTGTTCACCTGCTAAGCATCTCATGTCATAATCTCAGCTTGCCTTCATGAATAACTGAACTCTGTTGCTTTCTTAAAAAGCTCTGTACTTGATGCACTCTGTACTTGATGTACTCTGACTTTTCTGTCAGAGACCTGAAATCAGTTCTATAGTCAATGCAGACACAGGTGCATTTCTCTTCCCTCCATCTGGAATTGCAATCACTTCAGAAGGTGAAATGAAACAACTGTGGCATAACATGCAGCAACATTAAATGACCGCAGAGCCACAAGCAGCAAACCTGCTGAAGAAACTTACCCCATAATTTGCATCTCTTGAAACTGAGCTTCCCCCAAACGACTGGGTGTCCTTACTGGGCTTATTGCTTTTTCTTTCTATGAAGGTGATACCACTTTTTTTTTTTTTTTTTTAAATTTAGGCTGGCTACCAGACAAATGCATGAGGTTCAGGAATTTCCTTAACAAGCAAAGATTGACCACTTTGCAGGGCTGCTTCGACCAATCAACTGTTGAATCCACCTCCCATAATACTCAAAAATCTACAATGTCCCAGCGGTAGACTGATAGTGGGAAGTCATTATCCTGGGACACACAGTCTCGCTGAATGTGTATGGCCTCCTGAATACATCAAATTGCAGTGTTTGGGAAATTTTGATGTGCTAAGCAGTTTAGGGACAAAAGTTGTTAGAAAGATGGCAAACCACTGTATATAATGAGCTCAAGGGGAGGGGAGCCTAATAACAGCTTTTTCTGTAATGCAATAGAATATTTGAAACTCAGCTGTAAGCCTGTGACTATGGCAGTTCCCATGAGAGCCATGGACAGTTGTTATGGTGTAGTCTGTGTTTTCATCATCATTCCATATTTTCAGGGTTTACCTTTCCGCTGTAAAACACCCATCAATAATTAGGTGAGTCCACATGTGGCTTAAACCCACCAAAGCTAAGAAATTCAAACTTAGGGCTGGAACTCCCTGTCCTGCCCCCATGCCAGGCTATTGCACTGTCGTGCTGCCAGTTGAGAGGGATGATGTGGGCAATCTCCTCCATGCAGCTCTTCACAGTAAAATTGATGGATAATATGAGCTATTTCTAAACATATAATTCCACCCCTTCCATCCCAAAGTATAATGTGGTGCATTGACAAAAGTTTGGCTCGTGTCTCTGATGTTGTGATAAACATTAGTGGGCATTTTCCCTGAGAGCTTGGCATCAAATATAGGAACCTATTCAAATATGAACTGTATTTACTTTCTGAAAGGCATATGGATTTCTAAATGAATCCATTTGTTAGGTACAGTTTAAATGCCACGCCAAGAAAGACCAGAAGGATAATTTTTTTTAAAGTATTTCAAATATTGCTCATTTTGGTTGTGTAATAGACAGAAACATTCTTATTTGGAAAGATTGGGCTCAGACCTATTTATTTTGCACCAATAATTTTAGATCCAGCTTTTCCTAGACATAGTAAAAGAAAAAATTGACAAATCTAAACAAAAGCCCCACTGATTTCTTGGGAAGCAGCTGCTTCAGAGGTATGGCCAGTCTACTATAGAGAATGTCCTTCTCATACTGCTCCAAGCTGACTTTCCCAATGACCAGTGATAGCTCATGGCTCAGACTCCCTACGCAGTATGCGGCTGATGTCATTTCTACTCTCTGCTTTGGACAGATGAGGGCAAAAATTACATGAGCTGGGGAAGGGCCTCTGCCCTGTCCCCTTCAGTTTGGAGGAGGCTTGCAATAGAAAGTACAGCTTGCTACTTTGTTATTTACTTCTGGTCACCCCAAAGCTTTCTGGGCAGAATCCATCCTCAGTTTCTACAGCCTTTGCAGGATGCTGGCAAGAAGAGCCCAGAATGAGTGTGGCCAGGCAAAGGATCACCATGGAGTTGGCCTTGACCTGTGCAGTAGCCATGATGTACACCTAATTTGCTGGACGCGCAACAGGGAAGAAGTGACTTATGAAATTCTTTTTCAATAGGTCTGGATTATACCAACTTTCCTCTTACAAAGAAGAGCTGGATTTTGATGGAGCTTTAGGAAGAGACCAGGTGTTACTTGAGGGGAATCCAGGATATGGGATTTCATACACTGATTGTAATGGGACCCAAGGTGGCCAGAGTTTTCAGGCAGGCCTGCCTAGGCTCTCTTCTTATACTGAACATACAAGAAAGTCCACTCTCATGTGTGGTCCACACAGTGCTCCAGCAGCTGCCCCCACAGCAGGTCATGTTTCTCTCAGGCTGTCCTGATTTTGGATACAATGACCAGAGCACTTCAAACACTTCCTCCCATCTTTTCACCCCGTTAGGGACTTGAAATAAAAAAAGGACATCCCCTAGTGTGCAAGGAAAGAGACCAAAGGAAAAGGTGGTGGGCTGCCATGCTGCAGAGCTGAGGGTCCCGGATACGTTTGGGGGGCACGCCTGGTTCTGGCTGACCCGTGTCAGGAGTGGGGATGGTGAGTAGGTTGAGAGCTCAATCAGGAAAGCACTTTTTGGCTCTGGGACAAAACCTCAGAAGGCAGATGGGGACGGGAAATGGCTTAGCTTAGCACTGAAATGAAAATGAATAGAAGGGATAGAGGATGGGGAAAATTGGTACTGAAACAGGGGATTTAATGATAATTACACAATTCATTTTGTCCATCTTAGCTTTATTTGAGACATTTTATTCCATCTGAAGCAGAACAAATAATTTTATTATAGTTTATTATATTATTTTAAAATATGCTTTTGAAGCTATTTTAAGAAACAAAGTCAATGTAGAAATTAAAAAATGCGAATTCTAGACTATAATTATATTAAATCTTATGACATTTTTTAGTATAAATATTTATCTCAAGTTGTATGCTAAATTTATTTTGAAATAGCAAATTTTTCTGACAGCAAGTGCATTTGTGTGCATGTGCACGCAGGTGACAGTGAGAATATAAAGACTGGATAATGCTTTTTGAGATTTTTGTTGCTGCTTTTAATTACGTGATTTAAAAGACAACTTAACTAAGGCCTATTCAGCTGCAGTTCAGTGGCTTCTGTGCAAAACCACTGGTTGTCTGTCCTTTCCACTGGTTGTCTCATGCTCGAAAGAAGGAAGCATGTGCCAACAAAGCTTTCTGTAGCGACTTCCTCTGCTCATCAGCAAAAACTGCAGTTAGCATATATAGCCCTTCCCACCTCTGAGGGGAAAAGTCACAGGAGGACTGTGAGTGAAAACTCTTTGGAAAGTTTCTTTGCTGTTCCATCACTTTCAATTTACCTTGAAAGCCATAAAATACAATTCAGTTCATACACCTGGGGGCAAAGCTACAGCAAGTGTATGTTCCTCATTAATCTCTTATGACCCAAACTTCCTCCTTATTTAGAAGAAATATTATTCCTGTTTATTTCCTCATTAATCTCCAGTGGCTTTCATTTTTGCAGCAGGATGCCTGCATTAAATACCCTTCTTCCTTCTGTGCTAAATCCAGGAATTTGATTTTGTGTGTCAAGTTGATTTTTTTCCCAATGTACCTTTCGTTCATAAACCTTTGGTTATCTATTTTTAAGGGAAAAACCCTCAAACAAACCTCAAATAGGGAAAATATTCCTCCAATGAATAATCTGGCACTGCTGCTGTAAGAGAAAGTTAATCCTCACACCCATTATTATGTCTTTGTATTTTTTCTCTGACATTTATTAACTTCTCATCAAAGGCAAGGGGGATTTCTTTCCCCAGTGGACACTTCCCAGCTTGCTTTACAGGCCTCTGAACTTTGGCAATAATCTACAAAAGGATATCTGCTGTCACAAATACCCCATCGGGATTTTTAGCTTCCTAGCAAGAAATCATCATGTCTGTGGAAGTGTTTCCAAGGAACTGGCAAAGACTTTGGCCTCCTCCCTCATGATGCTGCAGACCTGCTGTGGACCAGCTTTTTTTCTCACTGATGAGCCACATGATTGGGAGAGCATGCAGAAACCACATCAAACCCTGAGAGTACCTGACATGGCTGTTGGATAGCTCAGCTCCTCCTAGGGGTCCCAGCCACTTGCTGGGAATCTGCAGGAGCATAGCGGGATGGTGGGGAGGTAAGGCAGCAAAGGGCCTTTATATAGTCTGTTTCTACACCTGAGGGGTGCTCAGTGTGCAACACTAAAACTGTCAGTCCATGTGATCCCCTTAGCAGAGAAAATAATAAAATCAAAGAATCATGGAATGTCCTGGGTTGGAAGGGACCTGAAAGATCATCTCATTACAACTTCCCTGCCATAGGCAGGGACACCTTCCACTAGACCAGGTGGCTCAATTCTCCATCCAACCTGGTCTTGTACACTTTCAGGGATGGGGCATCCACAGCTTCTCTGGACAACCTGTTCCAATGCCTCACCACCCTCACAATAAAGAATTTCTTCCCAATATCTACTTTAAACCTACACTCAGTTTGAAGCTGTTCCCCCTTATCCTATCACTACATGCCTTTGTAAAACATTTATGTCCACCTTACTTGTAGGCTCCCTTCAGGAACTGGAAGGCTGCAATTAGGTCACCCTGAAGCCTTGTCTTCAGGCTGAACAATCCCAATTCTCTCAGCCTTTTCTCATAGGAGAGGCGCCCTCTAATCATGTTGGTGGCTCTCCTCTGGACTTTCTCCAACAGGCCAATGTCCTTCCTGTGCTGGGATGCCAGAGCTGAATGCAGCACTGCGGGTGGGATCTCACAACAGCAGAGCAGATGGGCAGAATCACCTCCCTCGCCCTGCTTTTGATGCAGCCCAGGATACAATTTGCTTTCCAGGCTGCAAGTGCACATTGTTGGCTCATGCCCATCCTTTCATCCACCAGCACCTCCAAGTCCTTCTTGGCAGGGCTGCTCTTGATCTGTCCATCCTCCAGCTTGTATTGATAGCAGGAGTTGTCCCAACACAGGTGCTGCACCTTGCACTTGTTATTGTTAAACAACATGAGATTCTCTTGGGGTGGGAAGAGCCAGCAAGGGTATTCTGCAATGTTCCCTTGCCCAAAGGCAGGATCAGCTGTCCTTAAACTTTTCCTTATTGTGCACTGACAGCCAGAGAAAACAAATATCTGACGTATTTTCTTGTAGCAAACCCTCCAAGCTCGGTGGGAGAAAATTGGTTCATGTTAGCTCCTCCCTGGCTGGCAGCTGTGACCAAATGTCCCACACTGCCTTGCCAGGACTAGGCAGAAGGAGATTTGCTGGGGTAGAGTTAATTTTCTTCAGAGTAGGCAATCTGGACTATGTTTTGGAGTTGTGCTGAAAACAGCATTGATAACTCAGGGATGTTTTCGTTATTGCTGAGCAGCGCTTGCACAGCATCAAGGCCTTTTGTGCTCCTCACAGCACACCACCAGCAAGGAGGCTGGGGGTGCACAAGAAGTTGGGTGACACAGGCAGGACAGCCGACCTCAACTGACCAAAGGAACGTTCTATACCATATGGTTTCATGGTTAGCATATAAAGCTGGGGGAAGAAGAAGGAGGGGGGGGAGCGTTCAGAGTGACAGCTTTAGTCTGCCCAAGCCACCGTTACGGGGCACGGAGCCCTGCTTTCCTTGGGATGACTGAACATCTGCCTTCCAATGGGAATGAATTCCTGAGTTTGCTTTTCTTGTGCACATGGCTTTTGCTTTCTCTATTAAACTGTCTTTATCACAACTCATGAGTTTTCTCACTTTTACCCTTCTGATTTTCTTCCTCATCCAACTAAGGGAAATGAGCGAGCGGCTACGTGGGGCTGAGTTGCTGACCCAGGTTAAACCATGAGAGAGATCCATCATGTTCCAAAGCCATCAGAGAATTAGCATTTCACATCTCAAACTGGCAGTAAACGAGGTGTGCTGAGGATGGGTACAGGCAAGGGATCGGTATATCTTGTCAGGAACTGGCCAGGAGGTGAAGAGTGGAAAGATTTCCGTTTAAAAACTTTGTGCAGCAGATGTGGAGAGAAAGGATCAGCAGAGTGAAAACTTCAAGTCAGCAAGTCTGTTTGCCCCATGGAATTTCAGCACTTCTGAGCCTTTGAGCTTTCTCAACGCTGAATCTGGAAGAGGCTGGTTTAAGGTACAGGCCTTTTGCTTAAGGCACTGAGAAAATGTAATGAGATGAGTGACATCAAATGTTATTGCTGAATTTTCGTTTCCTGACGCCCCTGCCTTGTGACTCTCAGTGTGCAGCTGTCTGCTCGGCGTGTCTGCAGCAGTTACCGTCTGGCTGCCAGGGGCGAGGAGGTGCACCTGTGCAGTGTTGCAGCACCTACCACCTTCAGCTCGTTCTTGTCCAGGAGAACGCAAAGAGATGATGTAAAATCTAAAAGCAGAGGATTGAGCAAGGGAGACTTGTTCTGAGGAAGACTGCAGGGATGAGACTTGGACTGAAAACATCAAGGTGACTCATTCCTTGTCTGGGTTTTTGTTCTTTTGAACTATGTGTGAGAATTGGTATATCAAAGCTCAATCCTGCAGAATTGCTTCATGCATACAGTTATTGGAGATAGATACAGAGGATTTGCTTGCTGCATCATATCCTGCTTTCGAAATTGCTTTGCAATGTCCTCTACGTGGCTTCCCATATATTGTACTGTGGACCCTTTCTTAAAAGAGTAGCTTTTTAGATACCTCCCGAATCTAGTCCTGACCACTACCTGCTCTAAAATGGTGCAATAAATTCCCATTCCTCCCTTCCTTTCCAACACTTTGCAATTTTTGTTGTTTTTCTGCCTTGAAATACTGTTTTATCCTTTTCTCATTTTTTCCCATGCTGCCCAGCACAGCTCAATAACAAGCCCTCTTCCTCCAGCTCTTTGCCATGTCCTGCATAGTGTGTCCTGATGGTTTTGGTGTGCCTGGCAGCTAAGTGTTCCTCTCCCATTTATATGGGGGGCTACTATTCCCCCAAACAGAATTTGAGGTGTTTTTTGTTTTGGGGGGGTTTTTTTCCTACTTCTGCAGTATTTTCTGATTAGGGGTCTCTTGCTGAAAAAGACTGTAATGAAAGAAAAATTATTAGTAGCCCATGAACAACGAAGTTTGGCTGCTACACTGAGGAGTGGGTGCAATTTATGAAGTGCTGCAGAAGCTCATCTGTGACATGCATTTCACATTGTATTTTAACTTCCAGCTATATTGGGAGCCCCAGACATGCAATGGATTTTGTTTGCCTTCTCCTTAGATGCTTGAGTAGAGTTTGAAAGCATTTATTGGAGGAGAATTAGTTCATTTCTGATATGCAAAATACACATTAGACCTGTTATTCCTCTCATAGTCTTTAGCCCCAGGAACCAAATAATCAACTACCTTTTAAAAAATAATCGGTCTGTGGAGTCCCATGACCTCACAGAACAACACTAAACGATGGAAACTCTTGGAAGGACATCTCACTCCCATAAAAATCTCTTTTCTAGATCTGGGCCCTCTCTGAAGATGATGCTGGGTTTAGAAGGGAGAGTAGAAAACAGGATGAAAGAATAGCCAGGTTTTTCTTGATACAAGTCTAATTTTGAGAGCCTGTTCTGATCACATGGCATCTGTAGTCTTGTCCCTTTTCAAACAGGCTTGATGGAGACTGTTTCCAGTGTCCCCATTTCTTTGGCGTGGTTAATGGGTGGCAGTTCAGATTTTTCCTGAACGGGCTCAGTTCCCAGTCACTCTCCTCCTGTTCGCCTCTGGGGTCAGATTACCCTCTTGCTACTTTTAACTCCTCAGAGATTTGTTCTCATCTTTAGGCCTTAGCTGCAAACAGTGCAGATTATACATAAATTGTAATGAGAACCACAGAAGTTTGCTCAGGGTAATACAAATGCAAAATTCAATAGGTCATGAGACACCAAAAACCCTCACAAATACCTTTGAGAGTTGCCCACTTGTCTGGAGTTTCTACCAATAAAGGATGCTTTAAATCACCTATTCCTTTTCAAGCTGATTACTCAGTAAAATCTATTAACACTTTGCTGTACTTCACATCAGGGAACCCTAGTGCCAGACTTTGTCACATCTGGAACTTCATGTGCCATCCAGCAAATGCTTTTCTTCACAGTGAAAACTGAGCTGAATATTTCCTTTAGGCAGCTGAGTGTACTGGAGAGTATGATATAATCGTGAGGTCTTAATGGAAAACTGATAATGGCAGCAGGTGGTATTACACACGAAACTGTGAGAAACTGAACATCACTAAGATTTGTAAGTAAAAGCAGTGAGAAATCTGAAAGATAACAAGCACAAAACTGAAAGTTGCACTGGGGCCTATATTTGATTCTGTAAATTGAATCATACATGGTTATAGAATTGCCTAGAAATAACAAGTAACAGTAGAATGTTGATGAGAAAATAGCATATCACTAAAAGCAGTCTCAATTTTCTGAAAAGCAAGAAGAACTTAATAGCAAGAAAAGCAGATCTGTAGGACCAAACCCAATGATTTGCCATTGGTTTCAATGGGACCTAGAGTTTTTTCTTGTTGTGTAATTGGAGCAATTAGACCCTATAGTGGTAACAGCACAGTGCCCTCAGCTTCCTCTGCTTCCTCATCGCCAGTGATGGGTGTCCAGCATTCCACAACAGGGTTACTTGCAGTAATTCTGGTAATCTCAGATCCTTCAAGACACCCACAGTTTCTTCTGAGACAAAAAAAAGAGTCATCCTCAAGCAGCCCTGCATTCCAGATCTCCGTGTGTTTGGTGCACAATTGTTTCTCTTTAGTTGTCACCATAGCTTTGTGTTCCTCTAGCCCCCCAAGAAGTATGCATTTAATTTCTCCACTCTTGGTAACCAGGAACTGGACGAATCCACAGGATTCAAATATTTGACCCAAAAACATGAACTCAATTGGTTTTGACTGTTGGTTACTCTGAGTAGCATTGCTGGATGAAGTCCTGCTCTCACTCACAATGTTCATGCACTAAAGAGTGCATTCTCCCTTATATAAGATCAGAACATCTCTCATTTTTTCGGAGCCTGCGGGGAAATAAAATAAAAGCACTACATGATTCTGTAGATTTTCTCCAGTGATTTATTGGGTGAGATACTGACCATCACCTGCCTCATGAATGGATATCAGAATGTTTGGATTAACTTGCCATCTCAAAATCTGGATCTTTATCTAGGGTTTATCTAAATGTCTGAATCTTAATCATGCCCGAAAGACCCTGTGTTATTTCTCGTTCATTGTGATTGCAATGAACTTAAAATCCTGCTGTGAAGAAAGGAAGGAAAAAAAAGTAAGCAGATTTTATGTGTTTCCCTAGAATAATGTCTTTAAACAGTAGCATTTCTAGGCTGAATTTTCCAGCAGTGTGCTCCACAGATGTACCTGAAATTCCCCATTCTGAGAAGCTGAAATAAAAAGTTGAAGACTGCTCGTATAGACATTATTTTTACCCGTTAAGTCACTGATTTTTCCACATTAATGACAGGATAAAAGATATCGGGCTTCAATTCACATTATGACAGTATCTAATGTCTTTTCCACATACAACTTCAAACTAGGAGAAGACTTCCTCTCTTGTTTTCATGGGAATTTTGTGAATTCCAGTATGTATATTTTTCCAGCTGTTGTATTTTATTTGCAATTGGAAATTGCCAGTTGAAATATCACCTTTCCTATGGAAAAGTTGCTAATACTAAATCTTAGCAACATAAGTTTATTTCAAGTACTTAGGTTAGATGGTCTCTACACATAAAGCAGTGTAACAATCTGAAATAATTCTCCATAGGTGTTAATACCTGGATCTTGGCTTGTTTACCCATATAGAAGTCCGCTGCTACAAAGTTGAAGGACAGAGGGGAGTGTGTTACATCTTTAGTCTAAGGTCATTTGAGGTAAACCTTTCCTTTGTAAATCTATCTTCTGACAAAAACCAGCCCTGTTGAAGCATCCACCTGGTTTTCTTGGGAAGGACTGGATGAAAGCAGTGACTGCTATATTCATGGGATTGACTTTTTATCCTCAGTCTGGAAACTGCATCTGGGGAAGCAGGTGACAAGGGAAAATCATGGACCATGTGATACGCTATATACTATACACATTATATGCAGTAATTTTCCTGTTAGCAGAAAAGGTTTGTTACTACCTACAAAGAGTCACTTAGCATCTTCCTACTCCAGTGAATCTAAAAGTGTGAGATTCTTGAGATTTGGCCTCTCCTGTGCTTCTGTTGTGGAGTTGTCTCCTTCTCCAGCTCCTCTTGTCCCAGAATAGTATCTAAGTCTTGCCTTCTGTTATTGCCTGAAGTCTGTGGCTAGGCTGGCAAAGAAGTGATGTTTCTTCCCACTAGCCAAGGCTGCCCAGCTGTCCAGCCTTGGCTCCCCATGACTTTGAAGGTTGGCAGGTTTCAGAAGTTAGCGGGTGCAGCCCATCACGACATGGGGTATTGTCCCCTGAAGCAGGAGTCTCAGGCCATAAGCAGCTCAGCTTCTAAGCTGCTTGATGCAGAGATCCAGTCTCTCACAAGGGGGAAAGAGGAGCGTGTGTGCTGCCACCATGGGAGCTGTACTTCCGCCAAAACAGTGGCAGCCAGGCTGAGGTGAACCACGTGTCGCCTCCTAAGCTAAGCAGTGAAGGATGCAGTGCAGAGGTGCTGCTGTATAAGACTTACTGCATGGTTTTAAGCTCTGATGTGATCCTGGTAAACATTAAAAGGCAACGGGTGCAGGAAGGACTGTCTTGGTTTAACCAGAAGAACTAGTCTGAGGGTTTGGTGACTGCTCAAGAGAAGTGGGGTTTTAATTTGTGTTCAAACTGAGCTATTTGGTTGCATTCAGCACAGCAGATGCTCTCAGGTGGGCTCTGCCTTCATCTGAGAGTCAATAACTTCAAGAAGTTGAGGGCTTTAAAGGCTGGGTGTCTTTAACACTAAAACACATTACCAAAGAAGGACACGTTGAGAAACTCTAGTGACAAAGGTAGGAAAAATTATGTCAGATTTACTCTTTTATGGATGTTCCAGCACACAAACAGTTTTCGTCTATGACTTCTCCAGATGGCAAATATTCCTTGCTTATTCAGTGCAGCATGTACGTGCAGCATGTATATGCACATGCTGTATATACATATATGCATGCATGCATATGCATATATATGCAGAAGCTTTTATTCTCATTGACCACATCTCTAATTGTTCAAACTTCAAATTTTGTAAGCATGCACAGCACAGACTTTCCAAATGTTCTTTTGCTTTTTCCTGAAGTTCTGCTGATTGTGCATACAAAGAGAGAAATCTGACAGATTTTTGTCACCACTATCTGTAGCTGCTGTATGCAACACTAAATTTAGTATGTAATTTGTACCTATCGATTTTCATTCTGATTACCACATGCACACACAAAAATCCTGAACAGATAGGTTTAGGTAAGTCTTTGAAGACTGTACATCACGTGTTTTTCTTTCTCGCAGTTTCATTGCTAAAGAGCCATTTACCATGAAAGTTACAATTTCACCAGTTGCCCTGTGCAAGGATAATCAACTTTTTTTTCCCTTCCTCCTTGTGCCCACATAAGAAAAAGAAATACCCAAATGAGCACTTCATTTTTCCCATGAAGCTGACTAGTCATATTTTGTTTATTAATCTTTGTGCTGTTGCTGGTCTCTGTTTAAATATTTTGAAATTTTACTTCATCAGCAACTTGGGCAAGATCTAATGGACTCCAAAAGGATTATATTAAATGCTAAGAATAAGATAATGTGTCCTTTAAACAAACAAAGACGATTTTAGGGGCCTTTTGCTATGACGTAAAGCATCTTTGACTATTTTGGAAAGAAAAGCAATCCCTAAATATAAGACCTTAAAAACAGATAATATAAAACTCCAAAATAAACTCACCCCTCCTATTGGAAGCAGTCTCTGTCTTTACTCAAGCTAGACAATTTCATAAGTCATCTTCATTTTTTGAAAAAGACATCCTAGGATGGCTGGCAAATCCAGTGATCTGATGGAAAGAATTTCTGGATGTTCAGCCAGTCTGATCCATGTTTTGACRTTTTATGCAAGAGAAGAAAAACTGGTTTTCCCCCTATTACTCCAGGCTGCTATTACAATCATTTCATGCAGATCTGGTTACACACTCACAGAAAAGTCATCAATGTATTGGAAGAAACAAATAAGGAAAACTATTCCTGTTTATGCAAAACTTCTGGAGGCAAAGTGCAGGTGATTTGCTGTTTCATTGTGCAGCTTGCCATGAATCCAAGTCAGCAATCCAGCACTGTGCAGCAAAACTCTCAGTAATGGCTGTTACTGTTTGCCTGGAAGGCTAAATAACCCTGGTCATATCTAACTTGTCCCTAGAAGATCAGAGAAGTACCTCCCCACACTACCAGCAAGATCCATGATTCAACAAGCCTGAAATTTCTGACACCATCATGGTTAGTGACTCTCCTTCTGATGTCTTCTCTGCTAGCTTCTGACTTACCTTGCTGAAAGATCTGCCAGCTGGCTGCAACATAGTGTGAAAAAATCCAATAATGCCCTTTATAAACTGCACAGTGATTTGGGGAAAATAACCACACTCTCGTGACTTTTCTCCTCTAACTTTTTGAGGTCCAATTGTATGAGTTGGAGGTAGCTGATCCTGTCACACTCAAGACAGGCTCTTAGTCACAACTTGAATGTCACAGCCAGGCCAAAAAAGAGTTTGAGCCTTTTGGCAGACAAAGGTGATGTGGAGAAATAGATGGAGAAACTGAAGATATTCCTTGATCCTCAACCCTGGCTCCTTCTTGTAGCTAATGGAAAATCCATGATGCTGAGAACATTGGCAAACTGGATATCTTGAGTGTACCACACCTCAGCCACACCATCATGGCCCAATGAAGGTAGTGGATGGATGCTAATATTTGCTTGTTCAATCTCCATTGCCTTGTGTGGTCTTCCTTCTCTGTGCTGGCAGCGTTCTCCTCCTCAAGATTAAAATGCTGCTGACTCTCCACTTCTGACTTCTTTTTCCACTTGGCCTCCTAAAAACCCTAGTTAAAGATCTTTCCTCCAGATCATGCACATTGGATTATATTTTAGAAAAAAATAATGACAGGGTGATGTTCAATCCCAAACCTCAAAAGCAACCCCCATATGGGTCATGTCTTTCTCCCTGCAGCACTGAGAGTACCTCTCAGCTGTGCACCCTGATATGTGTAGTTATAGTATCCATCATAGTGTAACCACACTAGTACACACCTGGATTTCAGCCAAGTCCTCACACTAAAGGAGAGAGATTGCTAGATAATACAAAAAATACAGAGATAAACTTGCTTCCTCCATGTGGACCTGTGTCTTGGCTGTGAAGAAACTGACTCAAAAAATATCTGAGCCAGTTGAGAAGCATAGTTCTTGCTCAAGCACTCCAACCAAGGTCTCAGTTATTGTCAGCCTTTTTCTGTTCAACGGAAAGGGTACTGGTGGCACGCAGCACATGCAAACCTGTAGTTCTTCCTGAAGGACCAAGTGGAGGGGATGAGGAAGTGGGATGGAGAACATACATGGAGACTAGAAGCTTGGATACAGGAACTGTAAGGAAAAACAACAGCCAAAAAGCATCTATCCAGGAAAATCACTGCTCCAGTGTCTTTTGAACCTGATGAAGATACTTCTTTTTTGCAGTTAAAACAAGCAAGTAATAGAGACTCTGATGAGGACTAGTGGGGCCCTGACTTCAGCTGGGTGGAGGAAAGGGACAACCTGGTTTACTGAATAGTGTGGGTCTAATGGCCTGGCACATCAGCCCCACAGAAAGATAAAGCTCTAGTGGACACTGGTGCATAGTGTACCCTAGTGACATCAGAGTACAAAAAGGCAGAATCCACCTGTATTTCTGGAGTGATGGGAGGATCCCAAGATCTGTCTGTTTTGGAAACCTAGGTAAGCCTAACTGGGAATGAGTGATAAAAGCACCGTTTGTGAATGGCCCAGAGCCTCTGTACATCTTTGGCATAGACTGCCTCAGGACAGAGTGCTTCAAAGACCCAGAAATGTACCAGTGGGCTTTTGGTAGAGTTCCCCTGAGTACGGAGAAGATTAAACATCTGGCTAGCGTTCCTGGTCTCTCAGAGGATCCGTCTGGAGTGGGGTTGCCAGGTGTTAAACAACAGCAGTTGCTGGTTGTTATCATGACAGTTCACTGGTGACAGTATCTCATCAACTGAGACTCCTAGGTTCCCACTATAAGCTGATTTGGCCACTGGAGAGTGAAGAAGTGATCAATAAAACTCAATCACCCTTTAACAGTCCCAGATGGCCAGTGCAAAACCCTAACAGAGATTGAATCTGAGCAGTGGACTATTGATACCTGAACAAAATCACACCAGTGCTGAGTTGCTGCTATACCAGGCATGGGAGAGAGCCAACCTGGACTTCATCGAAAGAAACATGGCCAGCAGGTTGAGGGAGGTGATTCTGCCCCTTTACTCTGCTCTCATGATGCCCACCTGGAGTGCTGCATCCTGCTCTGAGGTCCTCAGCACAACAAATATATGGGGCTGTTGGAGCAGGTCCAGAGGAGGGCCATGAAGATTGGTCAGAGGGCTGGAACACCTCTCCTATGCAGACAGGGCGAGACGGTTGGAATAGTTCAGCCGAGAGAAGTGAAGGCTCTGGAGAGAATTTAGAGCAGACTTCCAGTACCTAAAGAGAGCCTGTTATAAAGATAGGAACAAATTTTTCTTGTCCTTAATAACTAGAGTATTAATAATAACTAGAAACAGCAGCTTCATACAAGATGGATTGGGACTCAGGTGTAAGGACTTGTGGGGAGAGGGGGGTTTCCTAGGTAGGTCTAATGTTTACAGGTGATGCAGGTCTGCCATACCTGCATGGGCTGCGGGAGTAGTACGGAGGACTGCAACAAGATGGGGTTGAATTACTGTTCCTGTGTATGCTGTCAGCCTATGTGCCATAGATCTGAGATGTGCAGGACCTTGTGCTAACTGCAGTGATCTGTGCAGACTGAAGGGTGTGTCTAGGACACCTGGAACTAAAGTCCACAGTCCTCTCCTTCAACACAGAAGATATTTCTAGTTGACGTGGAAGTCATGGGAGGGAGAATCCAAATAAGCAGCTGTCTGATGAGGACAGTTGGCTGTGTAAAGTTCCAGCACAGCAGCCAAAGCATAAGCCTGTTGATTTTAATTTTTGTACAGATGGACTCTGAAGTTGAACACTTGTCACCACCTATTTTGGGAGATATTAATTTACTAGACAAATCTCTTTAACAACATTCTTGTTGATGGGTAAATAACCTTCTGGTAGTCTCTTTTCCAGTCTTGTTTTTTAGCTCATGGACATTAGGAAGATGCTTTTGCAGAGTTTCCTGATTTCCTCTCCTTCATGCAGTCTTTGCAAGGCATCCCAGAGTGAGTTTATTCCTTGTTTGGAAACAAGAACAAAAATGTATAGATTCAAACTTCCTTCCAATTATGCTCTCTTCCCACCGAGTGCCTGTGTACCTTCATGCTTCATTTGTAGTCTTCTGTGTTCCCAGGGAACAGGAGTGCCAGCAGGGATGCAGATGACATGTTACTTTTTTGCTGATGGACTCCTCTTGCCAGCTGTGAGCCTGCAATGGGGATTCCCTGGCCAGCTTCAGTGGGGAGCACATGGACCAGTGAGGCCGTGACCACAGCATGTATTTGAGAGTAAGAATCATGATGAGAGTACTGAATGACACACTCCCAAAGCTCTGCAGTCGTACTGCTTACTGCCACTGCAGTGAAATGGGTCTTGGAGGAAAAAACCCAAGCCCCTCAGACATTATCAGTCACCGCAGTGTGCTTCCTCCTGGCGTTTTCAGTTATCTGCTTGAAGCTTGTAAAGTATCTTTCAATTAGCTGCAACATAACTACTAGGAGAATTAAAGTGTGGTTCTGCCCCTGGCTTCTTGACTGGTGAGACTCCAAAAAAGTACACTGAATAGAGGCATCAAGTAATGATGTGTAGGATGTGATGTGCCAGCGGCATAACTTCTTTGCAGACACCTACCTAAGAGCCTTGGAAAGCCAAACACAGCAGTTTTCCAGTCCCTTTCCCCCCAAAATCGGTGTGAGAACAGAGTGCAGAGACAACCCAATCCTTTTTAGCAGGACAGGTGAGAGTAGGGGAAGGACACAGAGCTAGAGGTTTCTATGTGTTTCCCCTTAGGCTACAGAGAGCCTCTTTGTTCAGCTGATACTAGAAATTTAATTTCTGGTTAGTTAAAATAAGTGAGATGAGTTTAGTCCTCTGGCATTTTTCATAGGTTTGTCTTGGGTCTGCATGGACATTAAATAAGTTTTATTTGCCTACGTGAGCAACTGATTTATGCTAATCAGTATCTTAATTTCTGCTTCACAGCAGGTTCCTCTTTTGCTAACCTAACATAAAGTATTTTGGGTTTTTCTAAAGTAAAGCTGGACTCTTTTTTGTGGTCTCCAAAAACCATTTTCAATTCTTAGGATATTTTGGCCCCTCACTTCATATTGAAGTTAAATATCCAGCTCTTGTGTATCATCATGCCTCCCTGCAGCTACTTGGGTATATCCACCTCCAGCCTTACTTCGACAGCTCTAATGACATTTGAATTTGCATACTAATGTTCTGCTAAATAGGGATGAATTTCTGAACTGGGACAGAGAAAAAGAGGAGTGTGTAATGGATGCAATGAGCATTTGATCCTGTTGGGTAATAGTTTAAAGAATGGTGCAGACCAGGGGTCAGGCTACCAGACTGCAATAACTGCATGGGTATGTTATCCTTCTTCCCCTACACTGCTTGAATCAGCTCTTGTCAAAGTCCTGTGGCAGTCTGCAGCTGTATCTATGCTGGGGAGATAAGCTGTCCCTGCCTGCCCAAGCTCTGGGACAAGCACAGGGATGATGGACAGGGTGAGGGTGGGCATGTGATCATGCTGTGGGGTGCAGCTGAACAGCTGCAGGAGCTGTGCTCTGCACTCCCGTCTGAAGACTGTGTGCGCAGACACCACTCTGCTGATTTGTAAATACAACAAGCATTTTAAAAGTGTCTTTTCTGGTTGGTTTTTTTTTTAAGTGTCTACCTGGTGCAATTCCCAGCTGAGTAATGGGCCCACTGAGCATGGTAAGAAATACCCTCTGAGGGTGCCAGAACAGCCAGTGCCTGTCAGCTATTGCTGTTCACTAGGGTGGCATGCACGAAAATAGAAATGACAGTCATGTCATACTTGCATGCAGTGGCCTTGGATTTCCTCCACCAGCCCACAGATTCAGGAAGTTCTTAAGTTATGGTAATATAATTCTTCAAATATTGATTTTACTTGGCATATATATACTAGCAACACAAGTAGCTCAAATTTCTTCCCTCGTTAGAAGTCGATTTAATGTCTGGTCAACAAACATATTGGAAAAATTACAGTTTGATACAGATGTTAGTTAAAACTCAGGATCTAGGTGGAAATAAAAATTGTGTGAGGACTCTGGAAGCAGGACTCTGTATACAGCCAAACTGAAATGGAAACAGAGTTGAAGTGAGTAAAGTAAGTAAAAGGAGATGAGTAAAGGGAGATGTTTTAAAAGACTTGTGGAATACAAAGAGTACAGTAGGGGCATACCAGAAGAAGAAAGGCCCCAATAAATAAGATGAATCTGTACATCTGTGGATGTGTCAAGAGGGAAAAACATAATTGGTCTTTTAGTTGTAGGAAATAAAATTTTGCTATGGTGGAAGGATTGTACGACATTAAAAAGACAGGACACAACAAAAACAGGTTTTCATTTTCCCACCCCATTGACATTCACTCAGATTCAGGTATGGTCCACTTGCTTTTGTTAAAGGTTCCAGTTTTTCGTAAAAAAACCCGAACAAGTTGTACTTCTCCAGCAGTAGCTTCTTCCTTGAAGAGTGAGAGATGCTTAGTCAGAGCACAACTGGTTTTATTTCTCTTGGCCTCCTTAGACCCTGCTGGGGTGGTGACATCAGCGAGTCAGAAGGCTCAAAGATATAGTTTGGAGTTACTGTCTGTGTTGTTCAATGTATATAATATGATAGTTTTATTGGTTCCACTTTTTTCAAAAAGGTTCTTACACTTTCTGTAGTCTCTGAGTGTGACTAAGATAATTAAATATATTGAATGGGAGTTTGTACATCTATGCTACAATGTGTTGCAACATCCTGTAAAAGTCCCCTTCTTCTGCAGAGCACAGGCTGCCTCTTGAGCCCAGAGAACAGCACTATTCGGAAGAGACGATTGCCTAAGGCTAGGACAGGGCCTGTGCCAAAGAGGAAGAAGCTTGTCCAGAGAGCTCTGGTGCACTGGGGCTTGTCCCACAGCAGCAGACAGCAGTGGGAAAGAAAGCTGGAGTGCAGGATCCTGAGAACATGGCCAGTGAATCCTGCCCAGGGGACCAACAGCAGACCCTCTGCAGCCAAACTCAACAGACCCTGGGACTGCAGATTGTCTTGACAACAGATGGATATACATGTTTGCCCTCAGTCTGAAGTCTGGTTGCAGTCCTTGTCAAATCCCCAAAAATGCTGCCTTCTGCCAGCAAGCATTACTACTGTTTTATCTGGATCGAACAAAGAGTATCAGACTTTCATCCAGACACTGGGGGCCACTCTGGATTTACACTGGAATAACACCAATGTTACTGAGGTCAGAGTCTGGCAGTGGGTGAACAGAAAGAGAAATAGCTACATATCATGAAAAGGAGACAAAGAAATTTGTCATGAACTGTGATGTGACAGAAAATCTAAGAATGTTCGTGAGAGTAGATGGACTCAAAATATACTTTGTCTTTTTATGAAAGATGTTTATGACCTATATAATACACAAAATATGTATTTATTTGTGTTTGTTATTTGAGCTGTTATATAGAATGAAAAGAGGGAGCCCAGGCTTTCCAGATTAAAACCTGCATAAATCAAGCATGCACACTAGATGTTTTTTGGAAGAACGTTGCAACAGCAATGTCTGTCTTCTGCTTCCCTGAAGGTCTACAGGGTAAAACGCTGGTATGGTCCAGCTAATAAAAAATATGTGTGTCAGAGTAGAACCCATGGACTGAGTATCTCAGGGCCTGGGTTATTCAAGTCAGGAAAAGAAATATACTATTTATATAATGCAAGGCAAATGCAAATAAAACTACATGCTGACAAGGACTTCTAATTTAATTCTAGACCTTTCACAGCAAGACGTCTTCCCCCCCAAGCGAAAATTAGAAATGAAAGTAAAAATAGGGCTTAAAATTTATTTTAAGAAAGAAAAATAGCACATAGAAGGATAAGAGAAAGCTCTCAAATGCAGAGAGACAGTTTTTGAAATTAATCCAAAAATAAGAATAGATTAGATTGTATTACTCCACCAAAGGGACTACTTCATCTGTTGCTGGACAAAGGACTCAATTCATTAAAAATTACTTAGGTGGATACTGATGTTTTTGATATTTCTCTCTCTACACTGGAGTCAAGATGTTGATTTTCTACCTGATTTAAAATTGAAACGGCACTTTTGTGGCACAGAAGATACATGAGAAAGCTAAATTAAAACATAAAGCCACTTGCCTTTGAATTAGAATGCTTCAGCCAGATATCTGAAGGATGTCAGTAGCAATGCTTGAGTGGGAATGGGTCTGGGCCAGAAGTGACTTTTTCTTCTGTTCTCTTGTGATTGCAAATCATTGTCCTTCGAATCATAAACAAAAGCAAGAGAATCATGCGAATGAAATGCCCACGCCTGCTTTGAGAAAAACTGTCTTCCAGAAGAGGCCTCATGATAGAGTTGATCAGCATGGATAGGATGGGAAGTTATTGCACAGGAACAGGAGCAGTATGAAGTACATCCTGACTGTACCACCTCTGCAGGCTTCGTCTCCACTCACTCTTGGACTGCTATGCTGGGTCTGCCAATTAAGCTCTCTGCAAGGGAGAGTTCATCTGTGGCATGCAGGTGGGAGCAGAACAGAGGTCAGTGAGCACCAGGGAGTGCAAGATATTGTTCTGGGTAGGTCGAGGTCACTCATGCAGACAGCAAAGCTCTTTGTAAATGCACTCCTCTGATATCTCCAGTCTTTTCTGATGGCCAGCAATTGTGTCAGGTGTGCCAAACCACGTCTTCCTTTTTCTTTTTCATTAATGTCAACAATTGGAAGGAATATCAGCTGTTTTTACATCTGACACCTTTATGAACGACCTGGAGGATACTGACACTTGGTAAACCACGTGATTCATAGAGGTAGATTTGATTAAGCTGGTTTTAACTGCAAACTTCCTGTATACGAGCCGCTCCCCTGCCTTTGTCTTTGAGTTTGTCAGGACCCAGAATAGTTTTTAAGCAAGATCCTCAACAGGAATGCCATCATGAGTCCAAACTGAAGGTATTCAAAAATAGCATTTGGTTGTGACCTCAATGTAGAGACACACATATTTCAAAGGTCTGTGTTTTCACCTTGTCTTTTACATGTTGGAATTTGTTGGGGATATGAATTCTAAAGAGTTATACTAATAGGCTTGAAAGTCCCTGCCCAACTACACATGACCAGTTCCCTCTCCTAAATACAGATTCTCAGAACATACCTACAGAAAAAGTCTTCTCATGAAAAGCAGGAGACAGAAGTAGTGCCACAGACGCTTCCCTGAAATGTAAGTCATATTCAATTGTCTAAGCATAACTATAATATAAATAATAGATAAAAATAAGATCATAGTGAACGTAAGCATAACCAAACTACAGAATATACTGCTGTCTCCTGTTCATTTTTGTAGACCCTAAGAATGAGTACTACCCCTTTTTTCAGGATGTGTAATGACATTCAGACATAGTTTTGCACTCTTCTGTCCTCTGACTGCCATTTCTTCCTTTTTTAGTTCATCCTAATGTATTGATATAAAATGACTCTCTTTCAGAATCATTCCTACATCATGGTGTGTCTAGTACTAGCCCTCTAAATTTAGTGATAACACCTGGATGCACCCTCAAAACAGCTAATCACAGTTTAGTCCCATCACCTTTTACATCTGGCTGCCCTCCTTGCTCTTATGTCCTCCGCATCTGCTTCCTGGATCTCTGGGGTTCAAGCTTGTTCTTACAAGTCTTTCTGCAATAGCATCGTATAATATGTGTTCTGGTTGGTAATTCTGTGTCCACTTAGGGACCTTTACATATATATAAATATATATATACATAAAAAATATATATATAAAAATAGAAATATATATATAAATATATATATATATTAGATCTATAAATATATATATATATTTAAAATCCATATATATATATGGATTACATAACTACAAGTGCAAAGGTATGGGTGTTAAAAGCCTCTCCTCAGCTTGTCATGATGTAAGGTGAATTACCTACTGAGCTCTGTAGACTGAACATGTCATTCACCTGTAAGTATAAGTAGTCTGTCAAAGATGGAGACATGAGTGAGTTGAAGTGGAGCTGTTAGTAAAGGTTTGTGTAGGCATGGAGGGAAGGTAGAGGTTTTTCTTCAGGTAGGTGGGGAATAGCAGTTCAAGATGAATGCAGAAGGCAAACAAAGGCTGTAAAGTTTTGCGGTGTGTGATCTTGCAGGCTACGGAAAAAATATAACCTGTTTTTGCAGTTGAAAAATTTGAGGAAGGCAGTGAAAGATATGAAATAACTACATGAAGAAAATAATTTTGTAAGCAATTGAAATTCTGCTGAAGTGACTGCTTCAAGGAAAAAAAAAGAAAAATCTTTTGTAGATGTATCGAACAGATCAGTGATTGGAAAACTACCAATATGGTGAAAAGAACACCTCGGGTGGGCAAGAAGCGAAGGAATGAGGAAAAAATCTGTCTTATTTTCCAGTCGGTGTTCTTAAATTTCTCTAATGAGCAGTAGATATATTTGCTGATCCAGATTGTCTATGAAATAACAAGGATAGCTTTTGGTTGCTAGAATAAATGCCTGATGAGACTTTGGCAGCAGGAGCTGGGGCTCAGTGAGAATCCCTGCTCAGTGATGCAAAGAGGTTTATGCAGTACAGCCATCAAAATGGACGATCTGCCTGGTAAAAGACATTCAAGATCACAAGTAAAACTTCAAGTCCTAATATGCCAAGTAGAGATACTCGTTGGTTTCCTTGGGATTAGTCTCTCACCTTGCAGAAATCCATCACTGCTTCACAGGATCAGGCTCTAAGTGTTCTGGTGCTAGGTAAAACTATGACTGAAAATACAGTTCCTGTTTGATGAAAAATAAATGTCATCCTGCTGAGAGCCGCTACAGCCTTGGAGTCAGCAGCACTCGGAAAGGATGAATTACCCTTACAGCTCTCTTGATTTATCAAGCAACTTAGGAGCTCCTGGGGATTAATTTAGAACAGAAGCTGCTCTGAGGCACTGGCACTTTCTCTGTCTCAGCTCTACCTGTTACACCAAAACTCAACCAGTGCCATTAGTTTTATGTCTGGAAAATATTTTCCTGGCTGTTCATGTGGTCTGCAAGGTTGTTTTGTGCCTAAGTAGATGAAAGAGCTGGGCTGAGGTATTCAGAAGAAAAAATGGATTGCATTAAGTAAACTGTGCCCAAAATTTTTGTGTTCTATCCATTAATTGCTAAGTAATAATAACATCTGTGGTAAGGATGTATTATTTTACCCAGTTTCCAGTTGCAGAGCTCAAATTTTTTCCTAATTCTCAGTGCTAACTTCTGCCATTTGGATTACTAGATAGTGCACTGAAAAATGAATTCTCAAGTCTTATGGATCTGCACTTCATAGCGTGACAATAAAAGTCGAGTGGTTTTATTGTAGGTGCCAACAGAAAAATGTCTAAATGAAAGCTTTTGCCTCTCAACTTCACAGTCTAAGGGGGTGAAGAGTATTCATCAAGCCCAGCCCAAGTCTCCAGTGTATTCAGTGTATTAGATCAATGACTTTAGTAGTTGCCTTTTTTTTCTTTTGTTTTCCTCTTCTCTCCTCTCTCCTTCTTTTATGTATTCCTCCTTCTATTGAACCAGACTGCTGCTTTGGGACATGGGGTTTTCATCTGTTGTATCATAGGTGGTGCTGCTTCAAGAGGTTTTACTAATCATGGGGTGCTAGAGAGATAAAGATCAGCAAGTTTGTAAACTTGGTCTCCCTTTGTAATCATGGTCTCTCAAGAGAGTTCACTAACAGTATTGGATGAAATCTGTGGCGTGCAGATTGCAGAACAGCAGTGTACAATCCAGAGATGCTTTTGTTAATGGGGGGATACTAGGCTTTTGGAAGATGTGTCCCTGTAAAGAATTCAGGGCATGCAGTTCAGTTCCCATGTCAGCTGGTGTATGGACATGCCTTATCCAAGGGATCGGAACAGACCGAATAGCCCCTCTTGGCTGAGGGCTGTGTCAAGATATAGCTAAATGGGATGGCTGAAGAGCTGAGAGGAAATGAGCCTGCTGGGACATCTGAGTCTAAAATAATGATCAGCTGTTAAATTGTAGCTTCATGATTATTTTGAGGCAGAGATATGTTTAAAATACCTGGAAGTTGTGCAGTAATTCAGCTGGATATCACTTCAAGCCTTTCATACAGTTGGCATCATGTGGAGCTGGGTTTATTCTAGATAAAATGAGATTATTAATACTTAATAGTGAATGTTGTTCCGTAATATTTTCTTTGACACCTCCCCCAAGTATGTTTTAAATCTGTAAATTTCACTCAGGTGGATGTCTGCCTGCTGACTGGATTTCTCTAAATTAATCTTGTTGCTTGTTGCACCAAAGTCAAAGATTTTTGCTGCTCTTTCCTCTATGTATGACCTAATGCTGCTTAGATCTTTAAATTTTGTGCTGTGGTTTAAGGTTATCAAGCTGCACAGTTCCTTTCTCAGGCTTCCTTCGGTCTTTCAAAAATAACATTATTTATTTATATTTGCCAAGAAAGTGAGGTGTGGTGAGGACTTAGTGAGACAGGGAAAACTGAGTCAGTCTTACCCTCTTAAAAGTAACATTTAAAATTGTTTTGTAAAGTGGGTTCTTTCAAAACAGGTCAGTGTCTCTGTGCTCAGAGACAGTAAGTGTGGAAAGAAATTTTCACTTCCACTTTACATCAAAATAATCTCACTGAAGCAACTACAGAGTACTATTTATTATTTTGTTACTTTTTTACCTCATGATTTTCTTTTTGCATGGTGACACTGTTTTGGAGGCCACTCCCACAGGAGGAAAAATTTCTCATATCTCTGTGCATTTAAATTCCTTGCTATTTCTTAAGCTGATGTTACTGGAAGTCAAAGGCAGAGAAGAAAAAGCAAACATCTAGAGATTGTGAGTAAGGATTTAGCTCGAAGCAATTGACTCGCCTTTTCCTGGCTTCCATATTGAATCCTAAAGGAAGCTATTACCAGAAAAGTAGGCAAGGGGAGGGATGTCTTAAAACCATTTATTATTAGATATAGAAGCTGAACCCACATAATACAATTCTGAAATCTTCTAGTGCTCCTGCCCTTGATTTCTGTAATATTAATTGAAAATTCTGGCAGTATTTGAAAATGAGTGATTACTAACACAGCACTGGCTAAAAGGTAGCAGACCAAGTATGGATAGAGGCTATATTAATTCTCACATATGCCAGTGAATTTCTTTCCTAAGTTTGACATGTCTATTATTCCAGACCTGAGACACTCCTTACAGCAAAAGCTGGGATTCTATAAGCAGTACTATTTAAATCAAGATTATTTTTGCTTTTTTGTATTTGATCCAAGAGAAGGGGGGAGCAGCTTCTAGAAACTCAGATGCCAAGCTGGTGATTATTCTATTTCTCCTTGAAAAGGATGCCAGATTCTTCCATCACACAGGCTTTCTGTACTGCTTTTTCGACACCATTGTCTGCAGTCCATATATGTTATGGCAGAGATCCAAGTGACTTCAGTAAAAGCAGGACCAAGAGGGAGAGGGTGGAGTGAAAGGTTACAAGTTCACCAAGAAGCAATTCGAATCAAATTGAAACATAGCATCTTAAGGTAGTTATTTAGCATAACCATGTTGTCTTAAATTAATCACGCTGAGTAATAATCCATTGATTCTCAGGCTGCCTTTTTATTCTCTGCCTTGATAGGCACTTTGAGGTCTTAAAATTTGTTATGTAAATCGCATGAGAAGCATCACTTAGAGAGTTTGGTGGAAAATGAGGAGAAAGACTATGCTCAAACCACAGGAAGATGACCTTGCAGTAGGTCCTGGAAGAGAGGACAAAATACATAATTCATCTCCCTGGAGTATTTCCTGCACCACCTCCCTGCCTAACATCTAGGCATATAGTGTGATTCTTGGAGCTGTCCTGTTCAGGGCCAGGAGCTGGACTTTGTTGATCCTTGTGGGTCACTTTCAACTCAGGATATTCTATTCTGTAACTATCACAGAGGTCAGTTCATTCTGTCCATGTCTTTCACAAGACACAAGGTTCACATGGGGTTCCTGCATTTACCATCTGCTGCCTTGCTCCATCCTCCATGGATAGATAAAGTGCCTATGCAAAAATAACCCAAACTGTCTTTTAAACATCAGGTAGATAAAAAGTTGCATCACAGAAAAAAAGAGGAAAATCTGGACTTGTAAATCTCATACATGAGCTGGGTAGCATTAAGCATTAATTCTGTTTCTGCAAGTATATGAACTAGCCTCTTTTTTTAGTAGTATTTTAAATAATAAGTGTTATGACTTTCCTACTTTATCTCTTGTTAAAATGCAAGTAACTCTGACTTGGAAGAAAGCATTTTCAATGAGCAAGCTGGCCCTGCCAAGCTCTTGCTGTTCATAGCCTTGGTTGTGGGTCAGTGGGTTGTACTGCAGCAGCACCTCTCGCCATGGGCCGTGTCTGCTGCTCACTGGAGTGGAGTGTTTTCCCTCAGGGGCAAGTTGCTTCGCTTGTCTTTTGTTCATTTGCATTGCAACTTTCTCCCCCCAGCCCACTCCCTCCTCCCCCAGGGAAGCTGCAGGGGAAACTTGAAAGAATATCTCCTTGTGTTTCGTAATGCTTTCATGTTTTGCTGTCTGGGATCATATCCAGATAACATGTAATAGGTACAAATTAGACTTGATACAGTAGCGTGCCCAGGTGGCCAAGAAGGCCAAAGACATTCTGGCTTGTATAGGAAATATTGTGGCCAGCAGGACCAGAGAAGTGATTGTCCCCCTATATTCACCAGTGCTGAGGATGTGCCCCGAGTGCTGTGTCCAGGTCTGGGCCCCTCACCACAAGAAAGACAAGAAAGGTGTTGCAGCCTGTCCAGAGAAGGGCAACGTAATTGATGAAGGGTCTGGAGCACAGGTCTTAGGAGGAGTGTCTGATGGACACCCCCAGAGGTATTTAAAATATGTGTAGATGTGACACCTGGGGATACATTTTAGTGGTGGACTTGGCAGTGCTGGATTAATGGTTGGACTTGATGTTAGAGGTCTTGCCCAGCCTTAATGATTCTAAAATTCTCTGAAATGAAACCCCAACATCTTTATGATGTTGAGAAATTCAAGCATTGACGTGTTCAACAGGAGATCTGAGCTGCTCATTACTGTCTTTAACTTTGATGCTATGGCAGGCAAGCTGAATGTGCCTTATGAACCTAAGCTGCATTCCTACTGGTGTTGCTGGTTGTCACACTTGGTTCTCATGCATTGACTGCCTAAAGAAAGCCGATTGTTTTTTTCCTGACAACTTTGGCCAGCTAAAACCGTAATGTTAATTTTGTGTTTATTTCTGGAAGCAATATAGCAAGTGAAAGGTACCAGCCTTTGAGGACAGACCAATTTGGAGGTGCGGTAAGGCTCTACATCTGTATGGCTCCTAGTGCTGGAATGCTGTGGCCTGTTCAAGCATTGTCAGTGTGGCTGCAACGTTCATGCACAATGACAGTGGAGACAGAGAAGGTTGCAGCCATATCCCATTGACATGATCTAGGGCAGGTTTTATTAAGGGATAGAAAACTCAAAAGAATTTGTCCCTGTCAATTACTGTCAGGATCAATTGCAGGACTGATTACAGCTGGGATGATGGGAGAAGAAGAGAGAAGAATAAGAGAGTTGATAAGTCTCATGTGTTTTTTTCAGATCAGCAGATGTAAAACATGTGCTATTAAGATGTGAAAGGTCTGATATTAACACTGGGGCAGAGACAGGCAGTGAAAAATTAATTACGATTTGGAGAGAAGCTGGGATCCTGCCCAACTTGACTTGCTGTAGGCTAAAACCAGTTCTCCTCCAAGTCCTATCCTTCCCAACTCCCCCTAAAATGTTACGCAAGAGCCAAACTTCAGTACCAGAAGTAAGGAATCTAGCTCTGGCAGTGTCAGGTGCAAGCAGATGTCGGTGTCTGCTGCCTGTGTGATGTGAGGCTGGAGTTTTTCACGGAAATATTTCTTCTGAGGCATATAGTAGTAAAAGGACAATGTTTGTTCAAGTTAGAATATGCAGGCACTGCTGCTAAGAAGGAATTAAACTTAGAAATCTGTGAAGTTAGTAATCTTTTTCTTCCAATATACTTTTTTTTCCAATATTCTTGCCTAGAACTTGTTTTAGTCTCTGCATGTTTGTACAAATGTTTAGGTTAGTATCTTAAAATGCACTATCGAGTTCTGCTTGCAGCTCTTGGTATAAAGAGGGTCTTTGAGTTGAGACAGATGGGTAATACATACAATTTCTTATGCTCTTGTAACTGGCCTTTCATCAAAACCTAATTAAGAGCCTACTAATAATAAGTCAGTAAAACTTTTTCTGCTTTCAAGCAAAAACAAGTCACAATGGGACTGTCAGCCTTTACTATTACAGGACTTCAAACCTTATTATAATCTTAGGCAAATTCTACTGAGATTAGTTTAAAGTCTTTATAGGGTCTGATAGATGGGGATCTCTGTTATCAGTTACTTCTTATTAATGAATTATATTTAAAATTTTAAACATTATGTATAAAAAAAGGTGGTAATAATGAACGACAATTTGTACAAAGGCAATAGATTTTAGTTTAGGATCATTCTTCCAACAGAGATATCTCAATGCATTCATTAATCATAAATTGGAGCCAAAAAATTAGAGCCATTTTTTTTTCATTCTCAAAAGAATAATATTCCTGATCATAATAAACATGTACATGAAATGGATTATGATACTATATTTGAAAACTATTTTTCTCATGACGGACTCATCTATAATTTCATTTTTATTACTAGGCCTAACTATTTCTTAGAATCTGGACGTGCAGTTACTTGTTAGTTCCTATTTCCCCATCAGTCTACAGAATATTTATTTTGTCAAGAAATTTGCTCTGAAATGATTGACCATATGTAATTTAAATATCAAATTGATTAACATGCTAGAATTGTCATTGGTAATGCTAAACCCAAACAGATCTCTTTTACTTCTCTTTCAACTGTTTTCTTATGTTTTCCAGTGTTATTATTTCTGTTGTTTTGACTTTCGGTGGGGAAAAATAAGTGAATCTCTTTTTCTCAAGTAAGCATTTACGGAATCCCATAGTATATTTGGCAAGATTTTAGGGGATTTGTTTTTATCCATAGATATCTTGATCTCTTCTCTTATAAACTCACCAGATTTGAAATCTTAAATATTTGGGAAGGAGTTTTGCTAGAAAATGTCAATATTAATAAAGAGCGAAACAGGCAGTGGAGCAAATTTAGGAATTCTGCTGGTACCAGCAACTATTATCTGTGCTGTTGGAAATGAGAAAATTAGGAGCATATCCGCCCTAGAGAATTACCCTTGAAACAATGAGAAAAAGATATACTTCCTCTCTGCCAGATTCCAGTGATTCTAAATATCTGATTAGGTGAAGCCAGTTTCAGATTTTGATACCTAGAGTGGGGCTTGATTTTTCAGAGGTTAAATGTCTTGTGGTTTCTGGTGGCTTTGCACTGCAAACAAACATATGTGTCCTTGTGGTTGTATATTATCCTGCTAAGGCTGGGATGTAATGGTGAATGATACCATTTGATGATATTTTCTTGAAATGTCATTCATGCTGCTTGCACATCTAGACCCTCATTTTGTAGATGGCAGCAGGGGCTGGAGTTCAGTGCATTTTCACTAGTCAAAGCTTGTATCTGGGGTGACATATCTTCTTTTACAAGAAGGAAAGTTTTGCAGTTTGAATCTAGTTTGATCTGGCAATAGAGAAAAGACATTTCTTCTCAGCAGTTGTAGCTTTAACAGTATAGGTAAACCAAAAAACCTCGGAGTAAACCCCACAGTGGTTGTGCTCAGTGGAGGTCTTTGGAGAAGGTTCAAACTACCTCTTTAAGGTGCTGTAGGCAGATGGATGGCGAATGTGGCAGTTGGGTCTGGAGAACCACTCAGGACTGCAATGCTGCTTGATCCTCACTAATTCTGGTGACTGGAGTTCACAGGCAGGTGTCTTGTGCATTTTTGCTTCTGTAGAAGTCCCCAGAAGTCTCTTTGTTAGGCAGCTCAACCAGAAGGCACAGCTTTTGAAAGGTTTGGTTTCTAGGATTATGTATGCATTTTCCATAAAACAAGTAAAACCAAAGTCAAAAACCTTCAAAGTTTAAGGAAGCAGAGTTCAGGTTTACGCTTTTCCAGTATGCATCATAATCTCTATGGAGCAGAGCCTACCACTTGTACTGCATTACAGCCTTCTGATGGAGTGAACCTCGAGTTCACAGCTGAGCTCTGGCAGATTGCTTAAAAAAGGGTCAGAAAATACATCAACCATCAATAGTATAGGCCCGAGGAAGGTCTGTTGAGAGATAGGTGTTATGGGTCTGAATCTCTTCAGGTTAACAGAATTCGAAGACAGTGTTTCCATTTCATGCCTGGATGAAGGCTCTTACCACCTGTTTGTCATCTTTACCTCCCCTGGTCATGGTTCTGTATCAGCTGGGATATATGGGATAACCCAAGTTGCAGGTGGGTTAAAATTCATATGGACCTGATTTTGGCTCCAGGGATTTCAGAGGCTGTTGAAATATCTGCAGTTTTACTCCTGGATGTATGTAGGTAGTGCTCTCCATGTCAAAGCATTTGTGAATAGCCTTCGGACAGCACAGAGATCCTGTATGCTTTTTCACAGACTAGGGAACATGTTTTAAGTACTGCAATAAGCACTTTTTTTAGCAGGTCTGAATATTGCCCCTTGGGACACGTTTAGCTTTCCAAAAGTGGTCAGAGAAGATCCCTTCTGTATAAGATGAAAACTTTGGTGTGATGCCTCTGGTATTCTTTGCTTCCAGTAAAATGCAGGTGCTGTCTAAGGCACATCTAACTTTCTGTATTTGTTAGTGGTGAAAGCTTGCCTAACTAAGGTTTGAAAGGAAAAAAAGTAAAATACATACATATATTTAACACCAGGAACTTTGGAGGAGGTGTTTGTGTTTTGGCTTGTTCAAGAAATTTTTTTATCAAGCAGGATGAGTTTCCGTGCTCTCAGAGGCAAATGTTTTGTTCAAGGACTTTAGAGGCTTTTCTGGAACAGTCTGAGCTGAAAGGTGCTGGTAGCAAAGCTGTTGTTTATTCCTTAGGAAGACTGCAGTTTTATCTTTGTTTTTGTTTGCCGGGACAATAAAAATTCTGAATAAGTGCCCTAGGCCATGCAGGTATAATCCATGAGCCAGGACATACAAGCTGACTTGCGTATTCCCTAGAATCCACAGTGGTTTGTCAGCAATGTGCACAGGTCACTTAGTTTCTGACTAAGCTGTAGCAGCATTTAGGTATGGAGTATGAAAGCAGAAGCCCAGGGATGTGATGCAAGCAGTGAATCTACAGGTATGAAAAATTAAATTAATTACTGTACTGCTTGAGTGTTCTGCAATCCAGGATACAATTTGCGTTTATGATATTTGTGCTATATACATAAATCCTAGCACAGTCAGGAAAAACATACAGGCGGTTTAAAAATAGTATTTGGAATTTTATGGTAAGAGTGGTTTTTTGTTATTTAAAAAGATCTTATTGAGATTAGAAAAACATACGTTTTTCAAACCTCTTACGTTGCTTCAGTTGCTCTGACTTAGTGCTTTCTTGTTTCAATATTTCCAGGAGTTTCAGCAAATGTATGTTTCACTTCTAAAGACGAAATACAGCATTGTCATGCCTATGCACATTTTATTGAGGAAAAGAAATAAAATTTTGGAAGCAAGAATTGGAATTAAAAAGTGTAACTGAATAATGCTCCTTTACTATAAATAACACCTTTGGAAAACAGAAATAATTGTTGCTGTGGCAGGAACATCTCTGTAACCTGTTGGAAATACAGCAAAGCTATGACATCTTTGTGAACTTCCTTGAGCAAATCTTTCAGGCACAGGCTAATTCTGTGCTTTTTCCAATTCGTGCCTGAATTACTTCATGCAATGGGATTGTTTTGTATACAGCTTGACAAATATGACTAGTTTTTAGCCATTTCTATGAGAGCCTAACAATGTGACTTGACATCTGTCAATGTCAGAACGATATGTCAGTTCAGGAAACTTAAAAATTGCCTACAAGTCATACATACTGTGAGAGCAAAGGATTAGCTTTTGGAGAAGCAGAGTGACCAGGCATAGAACTCTTTATTTTCCACTTTTATAGCTGGGTTGTTGTTTGTTTGGGGTTTTTTTTCTCTCTTTTTTTTTCTATTTAACATGTTATGTGAATTCCAACTTTCTTATTTGATATAGTTTTCCTCATTGCTTTCTCTGTCTGACAATGAATGGAGTAGTCTTGCTTCATAACATGAAATTGTAGGGTGGGAACAGTGGATTAATCTACTGATATTATTGAATAATGGGACATCTTCCTTTCAAGAGAAGAATTTTCACAAATGTGGACTGTCAGATTAGCCTATCTGCTCTCAAGTTGCGGGCATGCTCTCCTGGTAGTCTGTGCTACAGGAGTATTAATTGCACTCAGATGCTGCTGGGATATCAACAGAGTAGCTGCACTGATGGTAAAATTGTCTCATTGTATGGACTGTAGCAGAGCCAGAACTTCCATATATGATTTTTAGCCCTAAGCATAGTCAGAAACAAAAGCTTTAACTGGATATAGGAGTCAGGTATTTCGGAAAAGAGCTCTATCATTCACCATTATTTTTACTGTCCCTTTGCATCATTTTTTCTTTATTTTCTTCTGCAAATGGTGTTACAGGCTTTAGAAGTACATGTAGTTCCATGCAGTAATTTATAAAGGTAATGATGAAAGCAACAGCTGAGACATATCCTTTATTCATTATAGACTTCAGGACAGGTAATATAGAGCTTAAAGTAACAGGAAGAACTCAGAAGGAAGAATTGTGAGCTATGGACCACAAAACTGCAGGCAGTAAGTACCTGTGCAACTGAACTCATAGTGTTGATAAGGACACCTCTCACAGACTTTGGGTTGTGTTGTAGCTTGCTGTTATGATTTCCTTTTGCTCTTTGAGACTTTAGCCTATCTGTCTGTCTTTAGCCTTAGACTATCCATTTTCCTTAGCAACAGAGAGTTTATGCAGCTGGGTGAGCCTAGGATGTACTGTGGCTTCATGTGTTTCTGAGGTTATTCCATAAAGCAGATGTGGGAAAAAAAATTAAGTTTAGGTAGTGCAGATATGAAAATCAGAGGGGTTTTTTTCAACAGTGTTTGAATGCTTAAGAATGAACAGTAGAAAACAGAGGCAGAGAATGTCTCTGCTGTCTCTCTTTCCACTGACATCAGGGAAGATTTGTCCTTGAGACGCCATCCTGTTGTGGAACAAATGTCGCCAGTTCAGGACCATGTTGGTGCCAACTTGCTGTTCAACCTAACCGAACAGGATACTTTTTTTAAAATTTGTTTCTGTGTAGGGTATTTATCATAAAGCATTTTTGCTTCCTTCCTTGAAGCTTATTTTAGCCCATGACTCAGGTGCTATAAACGCTAGTACTTGTTGCAGAGCTTCTGCATTGTATGCTGCACCAGCCTGTTTTTAAATTGTCTTAATGAACAGCTTGCTGATGTTGTGGGAAGCTGATTTCCCCATCCAGTTCACAAGTGCAGAAAGTAGGTGAAACAAGCAACAAAGATGAAACTTTTGCTATGCTCCTCTGACAGTACACTGTGATTTGGGAATGGTACTTAAGCTACTTTCCCTGAAAGAAGAACAGTGCTTGGTCAGTCTGAGAGATGGTGTACTTCACCCCTATGGTAGGAAACAGGTCTCCTGAGAGGATCCTTGCCCATCAGTGGGCAAGGAAATATATGCAAATACAAAGATCTAGGATATTTGATGATGTGTGTTTCTTTCATTTATTTATCTTCTGTAGGTGATTTCTGCTCTTTACAGAACAAAAATCTCAGAGCCCCAGCAGGACAATTGTAGTGATACCATAGCTTTATCACAGACTGATGTAGAATTGGGCCTTTATAGTGCCCTGCTTCTGTCTCTTCTCTGGCACTTTCCAAGGCAGTGATCTGAATGATAAACCTCATCTGGCTGATGAGAGAAGGCGTAATGCTTTGGTAGCTTAYGTACTGTGCTTCTGGAGGAAAAACCATCAGAGATCATCCACAACTCAGAGCCTTGTGTGCTGACACTGGGAGTTCTTTCAAGTGCTGCTGTCATATAGGACACTAATGTGTTTTCCCAGGCAGAATTGGGGTGTGAAGAAAGGAATCATGTTACTCTAGAAGAGTTAATGGAGCTGGATCTTATGTTCCAGGCTTTCTCCTCTTGGCACATGATAAGCAGCACATTTTATTTGGGTTCACCTTGCAGAGACGATCAAGGAACTAAGAGCTGATGGCAGCCGCAAGAGGAAGTGGGGACTGTGGTCATGTGTGACCTCCGAGTAAGCTAGGTTTAGTAGCCATAGTGCTGATGCCCCAAGCATAGCAGTCATGCTCTTCATAATAGAGTTTAGAGGTGTACTGGAGGTGGCATTTTTCCCCTGAACATCTGACATAGTGACTTCATTAGTGTGCCTTCATGCTGCCTGCTGAAGCACTGCTGCTATGATATTACCTAAGCATTTTACCTCACAGGGCTGTTGCTTGCTACAGGTGACTATTCTTAATGCCTAGGCTTTTGAATTATTTCTGTATTTTGAAGCTGGATGACAGTATGCACAAGATTTTCTTCCCTGTACATGTGTTTCTTTCTTTGCCTTTCAGTTTGGTAGTTGTCTCGTTGCCAAGGGGATGTCTTAACATTATGCTGCTTTGCTAGTGCATGATTCTCTGATTGATTCTTTGGGAAACTGAAAGCTCGACTTGCCATATCATTTGCACAGCTAACAAACACAGTCTAAAAATAAGCTGGTTTCCTGATAGATTGAGGTCACCCTTTGGAGTGGTTGCCTCTTTCCACCTGGATAAAAAATGCTTGCAGAGATGTTCCAAGTAAAAATTAACAGTAATTGAGAAACAAAATTTCCATTTCAGCACAGCAGCTAAAGTTACTAAAACAGACATACAGAACTCATTAGCAAAATAAAAGGCCTTGACATACTTTGTCACAAGACGGTGAAATTGCTGTGCATTGAGCCGTGCCAATGTGGGCTCAACTCCCTCCCTGGTGAGGGAGTGCTGCCAGTGCCTCTGAAGGAGTTTGCTTCTTGCCAGGTGTGCTCCTGGAAGGATTCTTGCTGGCAGATGCTCTTGGAGAGATGTGCTGAATTTGTGCACCCTGCAGTCCCCAGCTCTTTTACCTCTCAGGCTGTTTAACCCCCTTTTTTTTCTGGCTGTGCGAAATCTGCAGGGCAAGATATTGTCTGTCTGCCACTGTTCTCTAGCAGAGGCCCTGAAGATATTGGCAAAATCTGATGGAACAATGAATGATTTTAGTCCAATTAATGAATTTACACAAATAAGAGGTTTTCTTTTCCTCTTTATTTTTTTTTTTATTTCTGCATAGTCCCCTGTTAAGAGCTTGGTTAACTGATGCAGATTTAGATAACTGTTTGGATAACCCCTAAGTTTTGGCTGCCACTAACAGGTCATGAAATATGTTGCAAACTTTTCTTGACCAGCAAGAGAAATAATTTCTCTCTTACACTGTATATTTTCCATTTGCTTGGACCCCTTAGTAGTAGTAACAAGCTCTTTTGCTGCTCTCCTACTGTGTATTTTCCCTTTGCTTGACAATAGCAATACTGTATAATGCAATGAGCTCCTCTTGGTAAGCTGAGGGTGAATGTTGTCCTTTCTCTTTGGGTAGTGCCTTCTGTTTCACATCTAACAATTAGAAGCTACGGAAATCAGTATTATTAAATAGTCTGAAAGTCAGCCTGAAGGAATGAAGTGCAGAGGAGACTGAATGGCAGTAAAAGCAAGGCAAGCAGCAATGCAGCACCAGCAACAGCAAGGAATTTTGTATTCTGTATTGCCTCATGCCAAATATGTCTTCTGTGCAAACATCTGAGTCTTGTCAGAGTTTGCCACTCATAGTCACATCTTTCCATGAATGAGATTTCATTTATTTAATGCTTAGTACTGGATAAAATTTGGTTTTCTGCCTTCTTCAATAGTTTCTGTTGCTGAGACACTCCTCTGCTGTAAATTAGGAAGCTTAACTGATTGAATGGGGTTTGGTCATGATTTCAAATATTGAAGTTCTGGTTTTATTAATATTAAAAGTTTTCCTATGTATGTTGGGCTGATTTATGTAGTTGTGCATGTATAAAGAAATTTATGGTTTGGGAACACAACACTACAGTAACTCAATAAACAAATGCAATAGAAAATGTTTCATAGCATATTTGGAGGATGAACTATGCTTTTATGACATTCTAATAAGAAAGTGCTTTCTCTGAGGTGTGTAGGGCATCAATTATACAAAAAAAAAAATCTAGGTCATCATCACTTTTGAAAATTATGCAGTAATTGGTAGCACACATGACTTAACTTTCACATCCCAGCAACATTAATTGGAAATTGAACATTGCTACCCATTGTGGGAACTTAAAATGTACATAGGACTTGTAACCTATAAGCAATTTCTAGAAAAGTATAAATTACCATTTCCCAGAATTATTGTAGAATTTGTCTTGAATGCATTATAGAATTACCACACTGAGCAGAAACTGCTTATTTTATTTTGGTCAGTTTCTGCTACACTGAATCTGGACTATTGGACTATTGGAATCTGATAGATGCAAAAAAATGGCTATCAGAGAGTAAATTTTAATAATTTGTTGGGTTTTCATCCCTTTAATTTTAAAGCAATTTAAGATCTATAATTGCTCATCATTTCAGCTGATTTCCAATATAATAATATAATGAATTTGGCTATTGATGGATATATGAGAACTTCTGACTTTGGTGTCTTCAGGGGAGAGTTTATAATTTCTACATTACTAAGTTTTAGTAAAACTTAAGGTTGGTAAAGCTGTATTTGACACAGACTCTTGCAGGTATATTTTTCGTTTCCTCCATATTCCTGAAAACCATTGTTCATGGTTGTTTTCTGTCTCTGTAACAGTAACCTGTAATTTGAAGAAGAACATATCTTTTTCAGACATCTACATAAGCATCTATGTACCCTTTTTGACAAATACCTACTTTCCTGTCCTTTGAATTCAGTGGGCAGATTGGTTGTGTAGAATTTCTCGGTTTAAAAATACTGCATTAAATCTGCTGCCAGATGTTTCATTTCTGCTTCACGTAGCAAGCAGTTAATGTATAACTAACAACACCTAAGGTGGACTGATAATAAAGGAAGGAGATAGAAAGATCGGAAAACTTATTATCACTACTTTCAATGTTATTATATTGAGTTTTGACTTGTTAGAGCCCTCATAACCTCTACTGTATATGCAGGGAGTAGAAATAAATAGGTAACAGAAATAAATAGGGATGAGGAGAACCTGTGTAGGCTTGAACTACCAAAATCCAACCTTTATAATCACTGAAATTAAAGCCAGCTTAAAACTCCTTAGCTGAGCAAAAGCAGCAGAGAGGATCTGTGAGGCCTTGAGGAGATAAAGAATGGGAGTTAGGGTGTAGGAAGAAACTTCAGGTGGGATTGTGGTAGGACAAAAGAGAGCCCCCTTATTAACATAATACCCTCACCGGATCTCACAGCAGAGTTTGGATCTGACCTGATCTGGTCTCTGAGAGCCATCCTTCCCTTTAGCTGAGAATAGACCTCCCTGCTGATCATTAACAACAGAGGTGCTGCAGTTAGAATAAATGACTTTGGGATTTAGTATGGCTAAGAAAACCGAATAACATCCCTTGTTGCTGTCATCTCAAAAAGCCGAGAGTATCCTGTGTCTACATCAGCACTGGGGAATATTTTCCATTCGGGGTAGAAGGCAATTGCTGAGAATCATAAAGTTATTTAAACTTTCAAATTTGAGTTTTGAATCTTTGGATTTTCTTTCTACTGAAAAATAATGCTGAAGGGAATTGAAGGAGCTGTCCCACAAATCCTTTTAGGATTTCTTCTCTCTGGGAAGTACAACCAAAGAGGTAGGTTACACTGCTTGTACACCTCAAGGAAATAAAAGCAACTAGTGATGTGGGGTGAGGAAGATCAGTGCCACAGAGAGGATAATGTGTGATAATGAATGATGTGTCTAAGCAGGAAGACTCTGAACAGTAAAGGTACAATCGCCACACTGGGCTGGTTGGCAAAAGTGGAGAGGTGATAACTAGTGTAAACTGGAAGTCACTGATTTCTTACTCACAGACACATTAGTGTGGCAGACCACAGCAGAGGATGTTTGAGGTCCTCTGGAACCTCACCCAGAGTTCCCTGTTGTTTTCTGGCAGTACCCATAGAGTTAGACTTTAAATTACTGAACTCAGAGTGGTCACAGTTCGCAATATTTTAAAGCATTTCCTCAAAATATAAGAAACCTAGGAAGCTATGTAATTCATTTTATAAGGTAGATATTATGAGCAAGATATAGGATAGAATGATCAGCAGCATATTGCGTACAGGGAAAGGGTTCCAGTATCTATATGGAAATAGTCTTGATCTCTCAAATACTATTCTGAACTGGTGTCTTTGAAAGAAGGCAGCGTCACTTCTAGGATGCTCTCTGCACCTACAGCTAGTTCTTGGTGATGTCTCTCCATCTCTTCCTGTGACTTGTTGAGCTTTCAAAGGCAGGACAGAAATGGTGCACTTACAAACCTATGCAGAAATTTCTCTGTTGGAGCTGAATTAAGTCCTCCTTTTCAGTGCCACCTCTGAAATGACTGAAGAAGGTTCAACTCAGTCCTTGCATTGCTAGAATAAAGTGGGAAACATCATAAAGATGAGAACAAGTAGCAGTTGATGACCAAATAAATGTAAAATTATATTTATTTTTGTGAGAGTAAAAATGTATCATTGCAATTGGATCATTAAAATGGATTTTTTTTTTTTTTGTAATTGTTGAGGCTATTGCAATAGTTTATTTTTTTGTGAGCTTCTGCACAGACCAAGACGGCACATTCTAGAGCTCCGTTTCTCTGCTGCAGAATGCAAGGAGCAGAAGTCTGCTGAGGAAACAGGCTAAGTATCATGCCAGTGATTTGTATTTAATGTATTTCACTGGCTTTTACTAGGAATAAAGAAGGCTACTAAGGAACATACTCCAGGATGAGTAACTTCTCAAAAGTAGGTCAGCCAAGTTTACATTTCATGTTTTGACTGGTGCTGAAAACAAGTGTGATGCTCTCTTAGTAAAGATACAAATGCTTCATTCTGGGACATAAAGTTATTCAGTCTTCTTTTGGGGGACTTACATAGAACTGTGAGCAATTTTTGGAAAGTGAATTCTTTTTATTTATACGTAAATAATCTTTTTTTACTAAAGAAATTCCAGTTGAGACCTTTTAAAAAAAGTCAGAGCAACAAAATAATATGGATTGCATATGGGATGAATAGCTTATTCAGGGTATTCAGGATTCCAGTCATGCAGTGAGGGGAATTCTTACATCTTAAAGATCATTTTTCTGTCTCTGATTCCCACTTTGCTTGTATTCACCTTTTATTTTCATTGAGGTTTTGTTTCCAAACTGTAATTTCATTAGCATCCTGATGACTCTATTTAAATGCCTTTGTCATCAAGGAAGCCAAGAAAAACTGGTTTCCATTTATTCCTCTTTCTTGAAAAATTCTCTCAGAAGTGCCTTGTCCTTTGCTCATCATTATGTCAGTCACATACTCATTTTACATTGTTGAGACTTTTTATTTACAAGAAGCCATCAGCAGCAATTAAAGCTGTGAATGAGTTTTTGTATCTTGGTATTGATATGGGGCTGGAAATACAAAATGAAGCCCAAATGAAGATGACTCCAGCATGAGAGCTGCTCGTTCAGTCAAACAGCCTATATGGACCAGCTGCCAACATCTTCTCACTTCAATTATATTCACACCAATTAAACTGCTCTTTTCTTACAACTCCGAGCAAACTGATGAATTCAAAAAACATTGAATTTTTGGCAAATAAAGGTTTGGGTCCTATTTATATTGCTGAAATTTATCTCTTTCTGTGAGTAGGCTACTAGTAAAAGGCAAAAGTGGTATTTGTAAATAGAATATTCAAATGCTTGGACTTCTTTAAAGAATTTATAGCAGAAGTTACGGACATACAAAGGAGACCTGGCTTATATATATATACATGGTTTTCTCAATGCAGTTGACAAACTACTGAAAATCAAAGAGTCTAAGTTTCTGCAATACAAGAGATACTGTCCTTACAAGGATAAAACTTTTTAAAAGCGGGAAAACTATGAGAAATTCAGAGTTCTATTGGAATCTTTCTAGAATATGTGCTGGGATCTGCAGTGCTCAGCATCTTAGTAACTACTTTGAATATTAGTGGAGCATCAAAATTTGCTGATGACATTCAATGATTTAGAATCTTAAAGTCTGACAGAAGAGAGTCACAGAAGTACTTGCTGATACCAAAAAATAAAATAGAAGCTGAAGTTTGAGCCAGTCAAACTTAAAACAAAGGGGATGAAAAAGCTATGTAAATCCTGAGTGCTCTGCGCTGGCCTCTGGGCCAATCTGTTTTGGTGCCTGGGAATAGGATTTGGGCCAAAAATAGGCTACAAAACCATTACTTCACTGCCTCTCGGGGAGGTCTGGGGAAAAGCAAACAAGTGCGAGTAGACTTTGGAGTCAGAGTACAAAATGTTCTATAAATCAGTGTTTCTTCTAATTAGGAAAGACCTTTTTTTTTTTAAAATATACATTTAATGTTATCTAGTTCGAAACTATTTGTTATGGCTGGAAAAGAAAGAGGAAAACAAGGGTGGCCCAGGACTAGATCCCAGGACTTCATCCTGGAGACAAATGACAGAAGGCCATAGAGGTATAAGCACTATGAGCAGGAGGATCTGGGAACAACTGTTCAGGAATCAGAGAGCATTGAGTGAGCTTTACAGGTGAGGTAATACTTCACCAAGTGAGCAATAACTCTGCCAAACTCTTATGACAGGAAATTGTAGATGTTATTTTATGTCACAGATTTGATCAAAGTAATTTATTGAAGAAAATCCATTTTAGGAGTTAAGTTCAAAGAAAGCAGTACTATTTCAGGAAGATTTTGTGCCTGAAAGCACTCAAGGCTGGAAGACAGTTCTGGGATTGTGATGTACTTTTTGCCCCAACAATGTCTTCCTCAGCTATCTGCAGTTTGTACTAGTAAGTCACAGGGCCCTTGGGCCTGACCTGGTATATTTGTTAGTAAAGGTGAAGAGCAACAGTGGGGGTTTTTTGCTTGAAGATTTGCATTTTTGTTGCTTTCATTGTATTTTTTGTTATAGCAGGACAACATCTTTGCCAATATGCCTTACCCTTACAACCAGAGGCATATATATTTCTCTTGTCTGTCAGCTAGAATGTACTTCACCAGATCCAGAAGTCCCAGGAAAAGTGAAGCAGCTGAGAGGGAACAAGGCTTTTTTTAGCGTTCTTTATATCTTCATAAAATAAGGGGTTTTTTTAAAAAGGAAAAAAAATAGAGTAAGGCAATTGTTTTCCTATGTATTTTACAGATGTTTCCCAGAAGATTCTCTTAAACTACTCTGACCATTCATTCCTTTTGGGTTCAAGAAATTTAATTTTGTTTTGTTTTTAAGGATCTTGGGAAATGGGGAGAGAAGAGTGGTAAGTTAATGTTATGAACCTGGTGTTCTGGCTCCTAAATTTCTTTTTCTGCTTCACTAGTCTGAATGGCTGTTGATAGCAAAGGGAGCTCAAGGAGATCATGAAAGGAAATGCTCTGTGAAGCAACATGAAACCTCTGTACAAAGAACAACCTCTTCGTTCTTCTGGAGATAGCTCACATGAAAAATCTGCATTAGAACTGTGACCTATTGACAGAAAAAAGTAGTGAGCTTGTTTGAAAGTGCAAACATCCCAAGTAATGCTGATTGAAACAGCTGGGTTTAGGCTAATTTTACTTCTCCACTCCTGTGTGCCGTCATATGGAAGGGGAATAACAGATGACTGTGAATGAAGTGGTGGCTTGGACCTCTCTGTGAACTGGAAAAAATGGGAATTCATGTAATTTTGGGTGTATAACACTGATTATCCGTGCACAAATGAACAGTAAATGAATAGTCTACCCTAATAATAACTCATAGGAATGAGTAGCTTTACAGAGGGCATGTGTTTTTCTTTTTATTCCACTGTGGAAAGCCAGAAAGCCTTTATGGCTGTTAAAAAATGAAAAAAATAAAACAAGGGCAAAAAAAGTTTTGGGTTATTTTTTTCTAGAATTCTTGGGCTTGCTTGTTTTGCTTTGTGTTTTTTGGGGTTTTTTTGCCATCAGATATGTCTAAAAGTGAAATCTTTAGTGATTTAATTAGTGCAAAATTAGTAGTTCTATAGAAAAATCTTGTTTAAGGCTGCTTGTTGACCAAGGTTTCATAAAAATGAAAATTACTATAGAGATGGCACCATCAGTTTACATTCAAATCAGGGTCTGCCACATTAGTTGCTCTTCACAAGATCCACAGTCTGATTTAATTTTCTGGAATGTCCTTACCATGAGAGAGAAGATAAAAGGCAAAGGGCCAGAATTTCTGGTCAACATCAGCAAGCAGGGAGGTCGATGTAATAACTATTCCATGTGATCCCACAGTAAATACATAGAAAATCAAGTTCAGACTTGGAGTGAGATGATGGTAACTCCTACCAAAGTGTAGCCTAGCCAGTAAATCATTTGTTGTGTGAAGACTCTGCTTCTTCTGGGGAGCAGTGATTGTGTCTTCCAGAAGCTTACATAAAATGGCCAGACTTGTGGTGACCATTGGACCATAAAACCTTCTCAATTTAATGTATACCTCCTACTGGGATGTATTGTAATTCTTGTACTGATCTCATACAACCATAAAGCAGGATGTTTAAATCACTTTAGTCAGTTCAAATGAATTACTAATAAACTATCACATCTCCATGTGACACAAAGGGAAAAATGTAATCTTCAGAAAACACATTCTTTAACATAAAGTGCACTATGCTAACATGCATGGAATATATTTGTAAGATACCTGATATGAATACAGGAGACATATGACAGGGTTTGTCTGGAATAAGAATCCAGAAATGTGTTTCTGTGTTAAAACTAGATAGTGACAGTTAAAAGGTGTATGTTGCCTGCTTATCACATCATGAGCCCAAAAGTACATCTCCCATCTGCCTGAGTTTAAATTTGTCCTTTCTGTGTTCCTCTGGTCTTCTACCTGGTAGTTCCCACAGCTGATGGCCTGCTGAAACATCTGGCTTCTGTGTTTCCAGGGATTATTGATTAGATACATTCTGATGATTTCCAGTCATCAGAGAAAATCATGAACATGCACCTCAGTGACAGATTTGTTAAAACAGATTTTCAGTTGATTATGAGATGTATATCCAGATGTTCAGATGATGAGTGACTTGGGAACACTTATCTACAGCTTAAAATTTCACCACATTAGTCTTTGTGTGTTACCTCATGCACATTACAAATGCACAGCTCATTAATGTTGATATGTTTTGCTCTAGAGCTCAATAATTTCGAATCTACTTCAGTTCTGAAAAACCAAGCCAAACTCTGTGTTTTTTATTCAATTCATGAACCTGGTAGAAGTTTGGGATTTTTTTTTCTGTCAAATGTTCAGTATCCAGCTGCTGTGAGATACAAATTATTTAACAGAGGAAGAAAATACCCCCCACCAAACTCTGGCCAAGTCCCTATTATAATCCACAATCCTTCTATCCAGGATGAATGCTTTTTTTTTTTTTTTTATTTGATGGATTTGAATGTTATTGTTAGCACTGATGAACACACAGTGCAATTGTCTAAGGTGCTTCTGTAAAAAACAGTCCCCCTATCCCAACCCCCAAAATGTGTGATCTAAATGAAATTATTACATGTACAACATAAACCAGCATTTCTGTTTTAATGTAACTTTTTAAATTTTAAAATTAGAAGATGACATATTTTTTAATTTGAGAACTGCATTTTAATATTCAGGTAGCTTTTTAAAACATTGTTTATCAAATATTTCAAAAGGTATAAAATATTCTAAGAACTTTTTCACCTTTTTCTTTTGCACGGTAGATTTATTATCTTACTTAACTTTTAGAATTGATATCCTGGTGAAAGTGGAATGTTAAAAGACTGGAAAAAAATGGAAGTATTTGTAAAATGTTAATTTTATATCTTTTAGTCTTTTGGAGGAAAATAAGCCTAGTTCTTTACTCATTCCTTGGAGTTACAAAAGTTCACCACCAACTAATTTAATATGTGCCAAGTATCTTTCTGTCTAACAAAGAAAAAAGGAAACTGCCATGACTGATCATTACTTTTTAAGAAAAAAAAATATTTTTTTTAATAGTGTAAAGAAGCAAAAACTATCATAATTCCAGGTTTAAGGGAGGGAAATGAATGACTTTGAGATACCTTAACATCTTTCAAAGGATCATTGACTCTTTAGGACAATGAAAGTTTCCAGGATTGGCTCTGAAGTTGTCTTTGTCAGTACACTTCAATGTGATGAAAAATGTCTTTTATGCTTGTGTTCTCATCTGAAAAGGTTGAGCAGAGGGAAGTGTAGGCATTAGGAGTGTACACAGCTGTCAGTTGTGGGGGAGAGAGGGGGCAAGAGTCTGCTCAACACAACAAATATTAAAACTGCTTTTTACATTATTCTGTAGCTAAATCAATGCATCATAGCAGCGTACATGTTGTGCTGCACCAATGCAGCTGCAAAGTGAGCTAGATTTAAACTCAGAAGAAAGGATGCTTGATGGGAAGAGTGTTTTCATGTTGATGTATGACAGGAATTTTTTACAGTGAGAACAGCCACTGGAACAACCTCCACAGGGATGTGGTAGAACACCCTTTGCTGGAGATTTTCAAGATACTGTTGAGCAGGTACTGGATAATTTCATCTAGGCACACTTCTCCACAGAAAGTTGATGAGGTGACATTTTAAGGTCCCTTCCAGCCTTGGCTGTTTTAAGGTTCTATAATTCTCCAACACAACTTTTTCTCTACTAAATGCAGAGGTAAGAACAGATGTTAATCTGGTGGTACTGGTGACTGTGTCAAAATTGTGGGAAGTATATTTGGAAAAGTCAAGGAGTGTTATTTGCTACTGTTAGTAGGATGTATTTCTTCTGTATCTTTATCAAAGTCCAGTTAGATTCCCCAGACTTAGTCATGAAAATAGGCAGGAAAAGTGCTCTAACACTCTAAGAATAATGTTCTTCTCAAACAACAATATTTAAATCAACCTATGTAAATAACATATGAAAGCAGAGGAAAAATAGATTTATCCTGACTTAACTGGCTGCCAGTTGAGGAGGAGTAATTAATCACATGCATGGTTTTAGACCCTGACAAATGGAGGTAAAAAACTTAACTTCAGTTTAAGAGAATTTATTTTATTTCACTTCATATTTATGATAGGTGGTGTGTGTACTTGACTGATTACCATCTTGTCTGATTACCAACTGATTACCAACTGATTACCAACTGATGCATAGTAATTTATTAAGAGATGATAACAAATACGTTCATATAATTAAAAGCAATCATCATTGCCTAATATATTTCTTTTTATCCCTTTGGTGTCTGACTGTTGAATGTTTCTAGTTTGCTATGGCTGTGTAATATTGTGCTGTGTAGATTAGCAAAAATCTCATAGTAAAATGATTGTCTAAAGAGGTTACAAACTCTTCATTCTTGGTGGTCTTTTAAAAATAGGATAGATAAACATCTGTCAGGGATGACGTGAGATGAGCTGATCCTGCCTGTGGACAGGGAATGGACTAGACCTCTTGAGACCTCTTCCAGTCCAAGGAGTCTATGATTTTAGTTTAACTCAATGAAATGCCACACAGGGATTTGTGCTAATTTAATTAAGTTGGCTTTTAAGCAATCTAACAGATGTTTACACTTATAGATGTAACCTTTTAAGATGTAGAGTGTGCAATCTATTCCATTACTTCACTGTGCTTTTGATTAGAAAACTTTTCGCTAAATGTAACTGCAACATGTATAAGTCTATGCTACGATTGTGTGGTTTTTATGCAACTTTTAATCTGTCCACCATAAGCACCTTTATTTTAGGGTTTTTTTATTTACTTGGAATCATATGCCATCTTTCCCACTTCGCTTATGCTCTTTGGTCTTTTCTCCATAGGTTTAGCAGCCTGCATTTTCGAATCAGAGGGGTTTTACCCTTCTGAATACTTTTCCTCTTTTTTCCTCCAGAAATTTGCCAGTTAAACTATGGTTTGATTTTGTTTTGTGTTTTTTTCCTGTTTTGTCTTTGGTTTTATGTTTTGTTTTGTTTTTTTGTTTTTTAGTTTTAACTGTGACTTCCCAAACTGCATCGCTTCTTAGGCTGAATCATTATCAGTACTGACAAAGCAGAATGATATTTCCACGGCAGCACTCTTGGTTGTACATACCAGAAATTTAAACTGTTTTCAGATGCATCAGAAGGACCTGGATGAAGATTGCATGAAGATAATTAAAAGTTTGAAATCATACTCTTCATCTCCTGTGAGTTTATTGGAGATAAAAGGAATTTTTGTCCTGTTGGTTTATTTTTTGATGGGACCAAGGACTTTGTGAGGCCTGGACTCTTGAGTATGTTGTACGTTCTTCAGGGTTGTGGGGTTTTTTGTTTGGTTGTTTTGTTGTTTTTTTGTTTCAATTAAAATGAAGCTTCTGCAAGTTGTAAGTGGACTTTCTTGAATGTTTTCTATTGTGGCCTAAATTACAGATGAAAGCAGTGTTTCTCACCTCTCAGGAGTTATTTAGATTCAGAGGCAGGATCACTGAATCTAGATAAGGATAGGACTGATAGAATTTCTGCCCAACCAGCCATATGTCCATTTACATGGCTTGTAAAATACGAATAATAATCACATAGCACCAGTAGCACTAGGTGGTTGCTCTTGACATAGAAGGAATTGTACAAACAGATAATGCAATTTTCCATAGTCAACCCCATAACACATTTAAGACTTTGGGTGTTTGGATTTATTCATGCCCTCGGCAAAGCACGGAAGTAGGTTTAGTGTTAGCTCATTTTATTTGCCAACAAACACTGACACTTGTTATACAGTAGCCATCTACAAGGGCCCTCCTTCCTGCCCTGTTTTGCTAATTCCTTATGTTGACTTCTGGATATTTTCTTTGTTTGCTTCTTTTTCAATCTCAGATTATTCAGTGACATCTTTCTCATGTCCCCGGTGTTAAACTAATGGCTAGAAAAAATTTTCTATCAAACTGACAAGACTTGTTGCTTGTTGGTTTTTTTTGGTTTTGGTTTGGTTTGTGTTTTTTTGAGCAGTTTCCAGTGCTTGGAGTTGCTTGGGTCCCTGGTCCAGCTGGTGGTCTCCCAGCCAGCCCATCATCTTTTTCTGGTAGAATAGTAGCTGAAAACTTCATCCTAAGTGCTGCAGCTGTAATGATGCAGGTTTAAACACCCTCTTGATCTCTAGATATTTTCACCAAATTGCCTGCTATTGTAGGAATCTTTCCCTTTTCTGTGACATAGCTGTTTTTCTTGAGGTTTCTTATTTTGTGTGTGAAAGGCTTTAAGCTTATTATAGGGTGGATGATGTGTGTTTTTGGCGAAGTGAAGCTGTGGGATAGTCTAAAATTCTGCTGTATGGTTACATGCTGTGCTGAAGAACAAGATTTGATAGCCCTGATCAGATTAGTGGGAGTCATGATCTCATTATTGTTATTTGTAGTGCTGTAGCACCTTCCTTAATGGCACTGCAAAAGAAACAAATGGTCCCAGTCATGAACTAAAGATTTATAGAACATAGAACTGAAAAGTTTATGTAATCCTGATTAACAGAATCAACTGTTCCTAAATTCCTCTGTATTGTATCGTGCTAGGCAATATAGTGTTTTCCAAACACTCAAAATTTAAATAAGCCATAGTGTTAATTTAATCTTAGTACTCTTCTTTTTTAATATCTTCCTGAAACACTTGTCTTTGGTTCTTTTCTGTCATCCTCTTTTGTGAGTGAATAAAGCAAAGACTTCTGTGATTAGACTTTTACTTGTGAAATTTCCTCTTTTGTCAACCCTTAAACCCTGAACTCCCAGGGCAGCCTCTAAGAGATATCTGAGCCTAAGCAGAACTCAACTGATTTATCAGCCAGCTGGAAACAGGGACATGCAAGAACTATATTTTGATGAAAGTTTTGATTTGACACTGCTTCTGCATTCCTGTTTATTTATTTATTTATCATAATCCTGCCCTGGCCATTCATTGCTGCCTCAGGCTTGACTGCTCTGTTGTGCTGGAATTGTTATTTAATCTCTTTCATTCCAAAGAGAATTCAGCTTATTAAAACAGCAACAAAGATTTTCAGCAGAGGATTACAGGCTCAGGAGCTGTCTGGGGGTGTGTGTATACTATGCATATGTGTGTGTCTGTTGGTGAGAAAGTGGGAAGAGGAAGCGACCAAAATAAGGAAGCTCCCTTATGTCTTCTCACATAGAAAGTAGCATGATTTTGTGGTTTTTTTTTCTTTCTCCAGTTACCACCTCTCAGAGTCTCTGTCTGTCTCTCTCAGAGAATGGCAAACCCAGTCTTAAAATTCTCACCTAAAAAGTCATAATGTTTTAAAGTTCCATTCCAGTTTCAGGTATCAGTTGAACCTTTTCGAGCTTCTAGTCATGAAATCAGCAGTAAGAAACAACAGGAACTGCTTTGCAATCATGATGACTAACCAAGTCCATGTTTTCTACTTCTTTCCACAGAACCACTGAAAGAGATGTGGAAATGGACAGTTTAAAACCCTGCTGCTTTTATCAGTAATTAATTTTTTTATTTTATTTATTAAAATTTAAAATGTTTCTTTTTAATGAAATTTGCCTCCTCCCACCACATGCCTTTTTTATTTTAGCCAAAGTTAGGTTAGTTGAAGGGAAGTAGGACATGAGAATAGATTAGTGTTTTCAATTAACTGTAATTGATTAAGCTTGCTATAGGAGGTCTGTACTGACTAAGGCTGGAATAATTTCTCCTTCCACTTTTGCCATTGCTTCTATGTAAAAATGATATAGCTATAAATCTGAGGATATCAAGCATCCATCTTGCCTTGCATTTGCTTGCTACACCTACTGATGGGTCCTTTTGAAGGCTGTAGTAGGCAGTAGATGACTTTGTATGGAATTTGAATATCCTCATACAGAGAAGCATGGAAAATTCTGTTAGTGGAAGGAATAGGCAAAGAATGTTGAGAAGACTCGATTTTCATACCACTTTTCCATACCAAGGCCAGTATTTTGTTGTGCCTGAGTCTTGTAGAAAGATATGTCCTACCTGTGATGTAGGCTCCGCTATGTCTCTAGGCAATCCTATTTATGGTAATTGGGGAGACACGTATAACTTGTGGCTCGGGCCATTGGGTAAATCATCTCCCAGGACATGCTGTTGGAAATCCAAAGCAAAGAGCTAAGGTTATGTACCAAACTTCTACTGCAGTGACAGAAAAAATGCTGTGAGGATATATGCACACACAGTAAATAAATATTTCTTTTAACTAGCTTATGGAAAGAAACCTGAGTGATTTTTTAATTATTTTTAATTTGGGTGACTTTTTAATCATTACTGTTAACTTGTGTGATCATCTGAAAGGAATATTTGTCTGAGAAGGGTCCCCTTGTAAAGTAGGGATACACAGAGCATAAATGTATCACATTTGGGACACTCCCTTTGCTACGGGTTTACAGCATAGGAAGGAAACATGGAAACAGTTGGTCTAGTGGCAGCACTTAAAATGGTTTTCCTGGATTGTTTTGCATATGGTCTGTCTAGTTGAGAAGAAAATGGAAATCCCAAGAGGATGCATTAACAGGTTCACAAGAAGAGGGGAAAAGCCCCTCTGAGGATGTAAGTAGAGTGGTAGACCTAAGAGAGGAGGCAGGGGCAGGGGCAGGGGCAGGGGATTAGGAAGAGGTGCTGCAAGGAGACAGAAAAAAAAAGAATGACTACAAAAGCTCTATGAGATCACAAGGACTCTGAAGAGAAATGTGTGAGAAAGTCATGACAGTGAGGGCACCAGAGAGCAGCCCTAAGTGCTCAGCCTGTGCTGTGAGAGTCCATCCAGGTGTCTGGGCTGGGCTGCGCGCCCACACTCTCACACTACTGCTGCATCCACATCTCTTTGTGGCAGCCCTTCCCCACCTCCTTCTGCAGAGTTGTTCCTTGTCATGTTTCTACCCTTCCATGAGAGCGATGGGCCTGTGAGATGGACAGCACAGTGCCCTCTGCTCCTGGAGCATAATTCCTATGAGGAGCGGCTCATGGGAGCTGGGGCTGTTTATGCTGGAGAAAAGGATGCTCAGGGGGGATCTTATTGCTCTCTACAACTGAAAGGAGGCTGTTGCAAGGTGGGGGTGAGCCTCTACTTCCAGGTAACAAGTGACAGGATGAGACGAAATGGCCTCAAGTTGCACCAGAGGACGCTTAGATTAGATTTTAGGAAATCTAAATGAATGTCTTCACCAAAAGGGTTGTAAAGCATTGGAACAGACTGCCCAGGGAAGTGGTGGACTTACCACCCCATTGTTCAAATTATGTGTGGATAGGGCACTTGAGGACATGTTTAGTGGTGAACGTGGCGGTGGTGCTGGGTTGACAATTGGACTTGGTGACTTTAGAGTTCTTTTCCTATCTTTATGGTTCTATGGTCCAGGCCTGTGAGCTGTATCCTTGCAGACTGCCAGATCAGGCTTACAGGGAATGGCTGCATATAGAAGAAAACACGTGTGTCTTCTGGGTTTGCCTTTGGGCTTAGAAATTCTATTTTATGTGATGAGTGAATGCAAAGTTGTTTATGCAGTGATTGCAAAAATGGCTGCTGTCAAACTCAAAACATTTTTAAGCAAAAATTAGCATGAATCCAAATCTCTTTATGAAACGTTTCTGCCAGATCCAGTGAATTACTTAATTTCCTTGCAGATTCTTTTGTTATTCTGGTGTTGCTTACAGACACTCTTTTTCACTCAGGTCCAGTAAATGAGCATTGTGTCTGTTGTCCTTCTTTGGAGCAGTCATTCACACCATTGGAGCACGTGTGAACTCTCTGGTTTGGGTGACAGTCCAGCTGGGTCCCATCAGCCTTATCTACTCTGATGAACATGTATTATGGTTTACAATTTAATCAAATGATTTCTCAGTTGTGCCCTGTAATTTCTAGAGGATCCACCACAGAAAGACACGTATGCTGACCTGAAATAAAATACGACTTATGCCACTGCAGTTTGCTCCAAGCTCCTGGACCAAGACAGCCTATTGAAATGCTGGGATTAGCTACTTGCATTGAAGATGGCATTACTGAAATAAAACATTTAGTTAGATATCACCAGGCTACATTGTAGAGCAACCATCAATGTATGTGGGTAGAGCAATCATCCCTGGATCGGGATAGAGGGAAAAGATATGAGACCATTCCTAAATCTTTTGAGACGTTGAGAGAAATATATGGCTGAGGTATACTCAAACAAATTTAATAAACCCAACACCAAAATACAACAGTTGTGATCCAGTTAGAACATGGATTTATTTGGAATACAAAAAGCTGAAAATCTTGCAACGTAATCTTGCCTTTGGTTTCATCCCGCCTAAAATGGGACAATGGAATTATAAATATAGTCACACTGGGTTTTATCTGCAGTTGACAGAAGATCTTTTAGAATTACTCAAAAGGCAGATAGTATCCACTGACTAAAAGTAGAGTACTTAGTGCTTTAGGCAAGTGTCTGAAATTAGAAAAGATGAATCCAGACCTTGAGACATCAAAAGATATTTCAGAGGAAATCTTTCCATCACTGTTTTCTACCAGAAAAAAATCCAAGCTGGTTAAAAAAAATAACAATAATTAAAAAGTGATATATAAAGCTTTTAACCTATAACAATCCAATAAAGACTGCAATTTGGCCTCAAGTTATCTTCAATTTGAAGACAGACTTGGAAACAGAGCCAAACCCACAGTTTCTGACATAGGCCTCTGGCTTCCAGACTCTGCTTCCTTGCTGCCATGTAGAGAAGAAAAACAAGCCTGCTCCTATGCAACTCATGTAAATGAAGGATTTCTGGTTTGTGGCTGGCAAGCAGATGCTGACTTTATTGAAACAAAATAGCATCTCCTTGTTTTTTAATTTCCATTTGCCATTTAAGATTTTTCTCAGCCGTAAATGAGAAACTTCTTTCAGCTGAGGAACCGTCACCCTGAATTCAATGGCTAACGTCTCTGAAACATCAATACCAGGACTTTGATTTCTGATTAGCCATCTGACTATACACTGAGGGTTTGGGGGGATTTTTTTGTTTGTTTGTTTTTTTGGTGGGGGGAGGGTTTGGGGTGGTTTGTTTTTTTTATTATTATTTTTTATGTTGCCAAATTTTTGGATGTTTGACTCTGTGATCTCCTTGAGGTTTTTTTGTGCAGTTCAAAATGTGGTAATAAATTTCTTATCCACTGTCAGGCTACTGAAAGCATTATTCTGGAATTATGGAATAGAAGATTATCAATTGCTTACTCACAAATTTTAACGAGGAAGTTCTTTTTTTAATTTATTGATAAAAATATTTGCTCACCATATGTTCTCTTTAGTAATTATTTCTAAAACTAGCATTTGATAGATACTGCAATGTTGGAATAAGTTCAGGTACAAGAATTTGATTTTAACTTTAATTTTTAGGTAAATTATGATACCATATATAATATGTGATAACAACAATGTATCCAAAATTACAGTAGTTACTGAAATTTTCACTGTGTATGTATATCCATAGAAGTTTGTGCATGAATGTGTACATATATATGTATTTTAAACATATTAAAGTGTTATTATAGATATTTTATATTAAATTTCTCTGTATGTGTGTATATAAATATTTGGGGAATTTTTTTGACAATGTCAAGTATCCAAATCTCTGTAGTTGGGTTCATTCAGCTGCTTTGCACTGATGGCTGTTTTTTTCTTCCTGTTTTCCTTTTCTGACCATCCCTGGCAGATATGTTTCAAAGAGGAAGATCACAGGTTCTCCTTCTCATCCTCCATGTTCGAAACAAAATGATCTTCTGAACACAGAGAGGCTCCCTGTACCTTGGACTAACAGTGGAGTAGATGAACATTATTCGTGTAGAAATTGCAAGGTGTCCTGCAAAGGCAGACAGTGCTGTAAATGAGAGCAAATAATTTCATCCTGGCTGGAGAAGCCCTAAATTTGTGGTGTGCTTGTGCATAGCTGTCTGCGTGAGCCTGAGGAGTTACTGTTTCTCTGTTAGTCTGCCCCCCTTGTCTCAGCTCTACCCTGTACAGTTCCCTTCAGTGCATGGATGTGGATGAGATCATAGCTAGTTCTGCTTTTTTGTTTCCCTTTCTGTCTTGTCTATGTTTACAATAAAGTGCGTGTATTGAAACTGCAATGAATATGCTGAGTGAAGGAGGAACTCACTTCTTTTGGTGCAATTATTTTTCTTGGAGAAGTTTTTCAGATAAGGTTGAGCAAGACCCTAAAGGAGATTTTTTTGTTATTGCAGTTGATAAAGACAGAAGGAGCTTTCTCGATGCGTGTTGTCCTGGTTTCAGCCGGGATAGAATTTATTCTCTTCTTTATAGCTGATACAGTGCTGCGTTTTGGATTCAGTATGAGAATAATGGTAACAACACACTGATGTGGAGGACTCCCACAGAAATCAGTAAGGCCTAGGCTTCACAGGGAGCTTCACAGGGGATGACTCTGCTGTTTTCCTATTGATACAGTAAACAACTTGCTGCAAGGCTGGGGAGAGCTGGGGAGAGGCAGAAGGATGTGGGAAAGGTTTCATCATCCATAAATAGTCTACAAATATCGGTGACCTTAATAGTCCAGCAAGGCTCCCCACCACTTTGCAGCACAGACTGCATCCTCTGAGAGGGCTTGTCTTGCAGACATGCTTCTCTTCCATCAGTGAAGACTCCAGCTTTCCCTTCCTCCAAAGGGACTAATATGCACTAATATGCCTTTGTGTGGTGGTTGATGTACGTTGAGACAAATACTAGGAAACCTGATCTGTCTTCAGTGCAATTTAGCAGTTGGAAATGAAGAGGTTCAGCATCAGAAAACCAAGCGGTTCTTTGTGGACGACAGGCAGGTGCTCCACAGACCACATGGCTGGAACATCTTGACTAATGCATTTCCCAAATGCTGTGCAGCCCATCCTAACTGCTCCTGTCACCCCAGGGTCTGAATGCCTGCTCCTCGTTACTCTAGCTCATCACAGTTAGTTATTACAAGCAGCTCAAGCAGAAATGGCTCTAGGTAAAACTGCCTAGATGGCAATTTCCATTATAAAGTACTGTTTTTAATGACTTATAACTTCTCCAAAGTTTAATTTGTTTTTAACTTTCCACAGTAAATGCTGTATTCTTTTGAGGGGGAGGGGCAGGGAAAGGCAAGAGAGGAAGGAACGATAGTGGGTGATGAGAATAAATGGATAGACTTAAAAAAAGCTGAAGGTTCTGTAGGATCTCGTCTATTTCTCTTTTCTAGAAATATGTGTATTTTTTACCTGCCCATATGGGAGCAAGGACAGTAGAGAGTGTTTGTGGCACAGAAGGTGATAACTGTGGTTGCTCCTTTGCAAGTGTACCCATGGTTACGCCCATTCGGAAATCTGTTTGGAGATGGTCAGGCTGGTGACAGCTGGCAGCTAAATTTTTGGATGATGATGATGATGATGATGTCTGTGCTCCTACCCCTTGTCCCATCAGCAGAGCTGTGTTCTGAATATGTCCCTACCCAGGGTGACATGGGACCCACTGGGCCTCACCATGGCCACGAGCTGCTGTGGCATTGGGCCTGGCACCTGTAACTCTGGATTGAAAAACACAGGCAGGAAAGAGATGACAGAGACCGGATGCTTGGGGAAAAGGAGCCTTATGCGGGTGGCAAGATGGTTGTTGGCATTGTGAAGGAAGAAGGCGGCACTGGAACAGGAGGAGACCAGGAATGTTGGAAACAAGATGTCTGAAAGCCTCGTGCTGAATGCTGCCATTATACAGCTTCTGGAGGAGTGACACACCCGCATGTGCGCACGGTTACGCGGCTCTGAACTGCGCGAGCACTAATCATTTCTGCCATTTATTTCCAATAAATGGCAGTGTCAGTGCTCAGTGTCCAGTGCTCAGAGGGTGAATCTGGGCTATGCCATAAAGGCAGCTGCTCCCTGCTGAATCTCTTCCTTCTTTGTGGGCAATAAAGTTGAAGGCCAGAGGATTGCTGAAGAAGAGAAGATGGCTTTTGTGACTTGGTTGTGAGTTGTAATCCACACATCCATTTTGCTAATTATCAATTTCTTCCCCCCTCCCCCTTTTTTTAAACTTATTTAACTAATAACTTCTTACCATAAAATACATACTATGCTGATGAACTCCACAGAACTAAGTCCTAATGACACTTATTTTGCCTTCAGAACAGATTTTTGATAATGCCATGTAAATAAGACACGAGATTATATTTTAAAATGTTTAAATATTTTGATCTATTTTCATTAAGTGCTTTTGTTTTTTTCATTGAGAACAGTCTATCCTGTGCACTAAATGGTCAGAGACTCTCTGGGGGGTAATAAATGCATGATACTTGAATGAAACTTTGTCTTGGCATGTAGCAGAAAGAAGAAAAATGTAAGGTTTTCTTTGCAAATTCATGGGGATACTTTTTAGACTTTAAAAGCTTAACTGTGCTACCCTAGTACTGTATTCAATTAAAATTATTTGTATTTGTTATTCAAGCTAATATGGAAATTGTTTCTCTGAGTCTTTTCACACGTGTGTGCTCAAACATATACGTGTTTATGTGTAGTTATTTAGTATGCATAGAGATATGTGAGAGCTAAATGTTGGGCCAGCTCTCTCTCATTCCTTATCTGCCTCAAGAGACTTAAAAAAATTATGGTTTCCTGTTTACTTCTTAATTCATCATTGTAAAATCCAAATGTTATTAGTATTCTCAGCGTTCCTGGTGAGTATCTGGAGTTTTAAACAAATCCTTTATTTTCATAAAATGAGAACAAGACATTATTTATATCACTTTGATGTTTTTTTAACAAAGAGAATGCAGAATGTTTATTAAAAACCATTCTCCCATCATCTGAATGGTAATTACTGGGCACATTTTGAAAACACAGTGTTTAAACTGTGCTTGTATTCCTGCTATTTTCAAATCCTATGTTTAAGAGTGGATTAATGTGTCACTTAGGTGTTACCACTGGTTCTGCAAGATGATAGGACATGCAGTGAGCTATGCTGAACAAAAGAGAAAAAAAAAAGGGTTGCTTTGGTGTGGTAAAGCTTAAAAATGATGCTATCTCTCTGCCACCCAGTGCACTTTCCCAGCTGATTCTGAGTGCAGCTGTCAGATCTGCCAAGTCTTTTCTCCTGAGTTCACTGAGGATTTGAGACCATAATAATGATGAAACTAGATGTGGGCATTTCAGTTCTGTTCTCTTGGGATCTTCAGAAAAGTGCAGGTTTGGACAGCTTGACCTTGTTGTAATCCACACTGAGCTTGTTCTGGAAATTCCAGTTTTCTGCCATTGGAACATGCACAGCTCCTATCCTGGAGGAGCCTCTGGCCATTCCCAGACATTGTTTATGGCAAGAGTTCAGGAGGATCTGAGCCAACTCTCTTAGCTATTTGTACCATTTATCTCCCTGTTCCTCACCCAATCTTGACTTTTTCCATGGTTATGAGAAAAAAAGATTTTATAGACATCTTTACAGCACAGTCTCTCCACTGATGTCACCAGCAAGCATAGTCTTCTCAATATAATGTGATAATTCAGTCCTAAGGGGGATTTCAAGTATGTGGTGGGTGACCAGTTTGGCATGTTTCCTCTCCACCTCTTTGATTTCCTCTCTCTGTACCGGACTCAGGCTGTAATGGTTATTCAGCCGAAGCATACACTGGAGTGGGTATTGATTCCTGCTTCACTTGCAGAGTTTGGCTGGCTATCCCTCCTCTGAAGCTTTCTTACCATTAAAATGATTGTGTTTGACTGAGACACTCAACCAGTTACTTTGAGTTACAAAGTCCTTTTCTTTTTCCAAAGCTTCCCATGTAGATGATGGTTATTCTTCAAAATGTTTTTTTTTACCTTTTTTCAGCTGAAGATTGGCCGTTTTAACTGTATTTTGCTGGGACTTTTTTTAACTGATTGTTTGGTGGTAATGTCTGTAAAGGCTTGACAATGTAATTTTTCCCCACCTACAAAACTTTTTGTTGTCATGACTCTTTACTATTCCCCTTACTTTCAGGTTTTATACCCCAAATTTGGTATCTAGAGATGTTACTGGGTAGCAAGGTATTGCTGTACACCGAATGCTCTCCATGTATTTGTTACAAGGGGAAGTTGGATCTCTGCTAATCCATTTGAATGCTTCCTTTGACATTAACCACACTGTGCTTCTTGATGAAAGGAAGAATTTCAGGGACCCAGCTGGAAATCCTCTTTTATTCTTTGGTCAATGCCAAGTCCTCAGCCGCACATCATGTTCTTGTGTGTCAGCTGAAAGATAAGAAGCAGCTTTGAGAAACTGAATCTCTCCTATTGTGATACCTGGAGGCCAATTATTGCTTCAGGTGGTGATGCAATCTATCATCTACAAATTGTGTATTCCTGTCTTTGGCTGACACTGCTGCCTCTGTGGTGGTTGTCCAAATTGGATCAGGCATGAAGCATCTTGATTCCTTCTTAGGAATCACGCCACATTTTGTACTAATGCTTTTCCTCTGGGCCAGTTGCCCACAGATGGATAATGGATAAATTTGTATGGTTTTGTTACTATTGTGATAAAATCATTTAATTGTGGGAAATAGTACTCAAAGAGCCACTTCTTGAAAAATTTTAAGAAACTCCTCTATGGAATGTTTTAAATTTATGCATAAATCAAAGACAGAAAATAACAGGAACAGTTTTAAATAGGCTGATAAGGATTGCCAGGCTAATAAAGACATAGTAAATAGAATAATTAAAAATAAATTCCTGAAACTGTTTAAAAAACTACCCCCCAAAACAATAAAATCCCTCTAAATCAAAAAGAGAACATACTTTTTATACTTTTCTATGAAATTGAAATCCAGAGATTATGATGTTTAAACACTGCGAATCCTTTTAATCTGAGTACCAAAGGTTTGCATTGAAAATACAAATAAAAATAGTTTCTAGGTTAGAGCACATGCCATAACCAGACAGGCTTTGAGCCTGTTCCTCGTCTTGGATCCCGGTACTAATAGTATTTCAGTTTAAATAGCTCTGCATCCTGTTTAACTGGACTATTTTTGAAACTGTAGATGCATTTAAGTATGAAGCCTGAACAAAGCTAATTGATGATTTATTTTTCTTCAGCCCCGATGCATATTTTTAAAGTACGTTTTGTCCATTTAATCAGCCAACTGTTACCATTACATGTCTTCAGAGAATTTTTTTTCATTCCACTTTTCAGAAATGCTGTCATACTTTTAACACATACTTTTGTGTAGGTTAATGATAGACTCTTCTGGAAGAATGGGGAGGTTCTGATGCTTCAAAGCCTATCCTGAAGTTAGTGGGTATTTTATAAAAGATCATTCACTGACAACAGGTATGCTTATATTGCATTTTGCCAGCAGGTGTGTCCTTAGCTATTTAAACCTTCAAAACAAACCTCAAGCCCACAGTTTTAACAGAGTCTAAAGATGTTTAACTAGAAATTAAAAGTATGCCAGTGCTTTCTTTTGCTTGAGAATTTGGAGAGGGCAAAGAATACTGGTGGCAAGTCTGGCAATATTGGTAAAACCAATCTGCATATTTTAAATATATGATGAATTTTTATATTTGGAAGGCCTTCTCAAAAGACAGATGTATTCTTAGACCAATAAAGAACAAAAATTCTTTCAAAATAAGTAAATATATACATTTTTTCTTTGTGTTTTGTGCAAACAAAACAAAGACTGGCTTATGCAAATACAGAAAATATTCTGCATGGGCTAGTTTACTACTATTCTTATTTTTATTTGCCCTCACTTCACAAATACGTAAATATGGAATAGTTTTCCCAAAAGAGCAAGTATTGGGTCTCAATCCAGTCTACCTGTTCAAGCTGCATATCCTAATTTATGTGAGATTTTCTCGTTGTTTTGGTGTTTGAGTCACAGGACTCTGTTTAGCACAGAAAATAAAGAGGTTTCCTTTGAAATTTTGTAAACTCTGAATTAGTCTGTAACCAATAGATTTCAGAAAATAGTCCCTCACCTTCATCCTTTTTTTATCTCTCTAAAGAGAGAGCCATTTCCCCTTGCCACCTTGTTTAATTCAAATCCATGCTTCCAGCAAACAGAGATGGCAGAAAAGATAAACTACAGAAAGAATTTGCAGGTAACTAGAAGGAAAGAGCTGAGGCAAGAAAGGGCAAGATAAATTTGGTAAATAGGATTTGTCATTTTGCAGAAGATGTTGATGTTTAAGGTAAAAATTTTTCTACACCTGATTCAAAACCAAAGTAGAATTTCACAAACTGTGTATATGTTTTGAGTGAATCAGGGTTTTTTTCACTGTATGTTTTTACAGACAACATTTTTCAATAATCTATTCAAATCTGCTATTAGGTTACCTGCAACTATCTGACATTAAAAAATTTTAAATAGTATCCAGGCTTTCAGTGGATGACTTTGTCTTATTATAAACTTCATAAAATATTTGTCTATGAATAGATTTTAAGAAAAGAATTGAATGTCAACTCAATATAGTGTGGGGGGATGTACTGCAGAGTTATCAGAGATCTGAGTCTCTCAAGCCTGCATCAGGGAAATGACTGAGGCTCTGTGTGCAAAGGGGAATAAATTAGCAACACAAAAATTTGAGAGGCAAAAGCAAAACAAACCAAAACCACATAGTTCTTAGTGCCACAGCGGTACATTTGAAATGATTCCTGAATGATGAAGGTGTTATGGCTACTTGTCAAGAAACACACGACAATGCCTGGGAACAAATCCCTTACTGAGCTCTGATCTCAAATCCTGAGGACAGAAACACCTTGGCCATGGTGTTGTCTGTAATGCTACCTGAAATTTGAAATCATGAATGTCTAACTGTGGAAAGGTCTATTTAGAAACATATTTGAAATTATTTTACGACTACTTGAAAAGTATAACCAGAGCAGATACCAAAGCTGATTTCGTGACCGAAGGATCAGAGGCAGGGTGTAGAGTGCTCTCGGGGAAGGGAGGAGAGGGCATGAAAGGACATTTCGTACATAGGATCTGGTTACTGCCTAGTCCCTGAATGCCATGACTGGATTTTGAGCTAAAATATACCAGCTTGAGAAGCTCTGGGGCTACTTTTTATGTGAGAGCAAGAACTTTAGGAGGGGAGAGAGAAGAGATTGTAGGAAATCACAGGCTTCTTCAAGGTGAAGCTTCTCTAAAATGTGACCGAAGGTGTGAGCTGTGAAACAGTGACGGAAGGGAACACAGTGATGGTTTCCTGTAGCGAGGAGGAATTCCAGTCCATTATTGTATATATTTCATTATTATAATGAAAATATAAATTGTGGGGTATTCAGAAACCAGATATTGCATGGCAAAAGATGATATATAGAAACACAAGCACATTTAAATGTAGAAAATTTTGCACAGACAGAATATAGAGAATCTTGGACAGTGGAGAGTGACATTTAGTAGAAGACAGGGATAGGAAATTCAGATCTTTATTTTACCCTTAATAGAAAAATTTTGATAATTTCTGCAGTTGTGTGAGATGTAATGAAGGAAGAAAGTCCTTCTGTCTACTGCAGAATGTTCATTTTCCCATTGGGTTCTTGGTGCTGTGCTCCTCATGTCAAGGCTGACTACCCTTATCCTACTTTCAAGATATTTACAGACACCCCTTCTCTAAGTTACTAAAGGTTTATAGGTATTTGCAATTTTTCTTCCCATCTTTTTTTTCCCTTTTTTTTTTCCTTTTAATTAAGTTCACCATTCTTTGGTCTGGAGATGTTAGAATATAATTTTTAACACCCTTTTTTTTTTTGGTAAAAAATATTTGCTTTTGGTTTTGGATTTTCCATCCAATTTGGCAATATACTTGATAGTACATTCAAATAATATATTAAGAAAATTAATGTCAAGTATTTCACTGATATATACTTAGAAGTTCTTACAAAATTAAGAAAGGTATGTGATTTCTCTGTTTTCTGTTGTAGGATGACTTTCGCATACAATCCAGAATTTCGTTTACTAATATGGTTATTTAAGGAGTCTCAGGCAACACACTGTATTATCCTGCAATGGCTTTGTGAACTGTGTGAATGTTTGTGTGTGTAAGTATGTCTTTCTCGTCCTCATCCAGCTTGTTTATTTTTTCTTCTTTTTTTAAATTTTATTTAATAGGAGTTTATCTCTTTTCACAAGACTCTTGTTTTATCCCAGGATGAGTACCTTTGGGTTTTTTTCAATGGTGCTTCCGTAGCATTGAATAGGAGAACAATCTGTTTGGTTCTTCTATCTGTTACCACATGAGGTTTTTCATCTCCCAACGCACTGGGTATCTCATCATGCACTGAATGCCTGGTACAGGTACCTGCTACAGGTACCTGAGATATCTGCAGAGGGATAGCAGGGAAGAGAGAAACCTACATGAGACTGGGTTACTCCTTGATTGTCAGCTGGCATCTGGGGAGGGGTTCCTTTAGGCACTGGACATCTCTGCTTTGCTGACTGGAGTCCAGTGACACATTTCACTTACCCAAGCTTTGCTCTAGTACAGTCATGACTGTGTTAAATCTGCTAGAAAACTTGCCATCCACAGCAGCATTATCTGTGCACCACTCATGCTATTGAATGTTTATGTTTGTTTCTAATTTACTACATGTTTAAGTCACAAGAAACAAAGAAATATTTTCTAGTGGAGCAATGCCGATTTTCCCCACCTGGATTTGTGGTTGTAATATTAGCTAAGGCCAGATAAATAATACACCAGCAAAATGAATACTGAGAGTTGCACTTACAGACTGTTTTCACAGAATTCCATAATAAAATTATCTATCAATCCTTGTTCCATTAGGGAACTGATTCCAAATTGTGTCATCTTTCTAGTAAAGTATTCTAATAAAACTGTCATAGTATTTTCTTGTTCCTGGACTGAGCTCTCTAGGGTAAAAACAAGGGTTTAATTTGAGGGCAATCAGATGCTAATTTTTAAGACACTTCTTGTTTATCTATGGTAATTTACTGCAAGGGAAATTTCAGACCTACAAGGCAAGCAGGAAAACAAAGCAGTTTGGCTCAAGTTTCACTCACACTCTCTGAATGGGCACTGTGCTACATATGTAAATCAGATCTGTGATCTGAAAGAAGCTGGAGGGCATTAAAAGGCCCTAAATGTATGGGCGTCTTACTGTTCCTGCATCATTCCCACAGTCCTGCTGACTAACAGGACACAACCTGGCCCCTACCACTGTTCTCTAATCTATCTACAGTCTTGCTCTGTTTCTTTGTGCATGTGAGGGGACAGAGACGTGCCTGTCCCTCTGTTCAAGTCTTCCCCCTTTTTCCCTGTCTGGCAGCTATGCCACGCAAGAACAGGGCCATCTGAGACTTAACGATTCAAAAACTAACCTGGCATTGGGGTGACAGTGGGCACAGCTACTCTTCAGAAAAACAAGGAGTTCTTTGAAAAGCAAAGTTAGAGCAACTGTGTTTCTTACAGCTTTATATGTTTTGTTTCAACCTCAATGTCTTCAGGTCTTACTTCTCCTGTCCTTTTTCTACTATTTTTTCCACCCCTCTCCCTAGGAATCATATTCAAACAATGCTTTCCACTTTTCTGTGTCACTTACTTTTGCTCCCTATTTGGAATGCTATCCAAAAACTACATAAGTACTGTCTAGCCAGCTGAGCACAGTCTGGAATAAGGAAAAAATATTTTGGGATGTCTACCACTTTGTCAGTATTTCTTTAACATTCAGTTTCTGAGGAGCTTGCATCACTCTCTTTTGAGATCTCATTAGCACCTTGAAAATCCAAGGTCACTTGAAAAGAACAGAAAAAACCTGAAACATTGAACTTCTCTACATATTTCTATTCCAATTTGGATTGATATTTGCCAAGATTGTTTTACCAGATACTAGTACTTGTCGTCTTGGGAAAGATCTCGTGTGTTATCAGAGTCAAGGCAGTAGAATGTTATTGCTGTACAGAAACCTGCTTGGTTGTCTCATTGTTAACAAAACAACTACTTATTCTGGTTTTTCTTTGAAAACTCTAAGTGGGATCTGTTGTTCAAATGGGGATTAATTAATCTTTTAAGAGCTTTCTGTGCTTTAATGTGGGTGAGTATCCCCTTGACCACCAGGATATATTGATACCCAGTCCTAACTCTTATTACATAAACAACTTAGTGATTTAGTGATTTTCTAAATTATTTTTGCTTCCTTAATGCAACAAAGCACTGTTTCTGTTTTAGTCTACAGCTGCACATTGACCTGAAGGCATAAGTTCTTTTTTTAAATGTTGTGTATTACATTAAACTCTTCAGCATTTTGGTCACAGTGCTAGGGCCTTGCCATGTGAAAAATTATGATCTTTTACTTTATTATGGGGAAGAGATCCTCTATTTTACACTTCATTTGGCTTTCTGTTCTGTAGATCAAATATTCTGAAAGAAGTAACAGAAGATTTACACTCGATATTCTGATATAGATTTACTGGCTGTATTATATTTAACATTCTCAGAATAATTTTGGTACCACCACAAAATTTAAGATTCAAAGAGAAAAAGAGCAAAAGGAGCTATTCTATCATCTTCCCTGAYCTGTGGATATCTTATGTTTAACCCAGTTACTAATATCTCGAGCCAAGTGCCATGACATTGATTAATTACTGTCATGCAGTACCTCGTTACACCTTTCACAGAAATTTAGAGAAGTTAATCACCTCAGCTCTCCCTTTCTAAAGCCCATGTGTACTGTCATTACAGAGCATAGAACTCTCTACACCATCTTTGAAATGAACTAAATGTAAAATTCTGACTGCAAGGTGTTTGCTCCCTTTCCCAGTCATTTTTATGGTTCTCTTGCATTATGCAGTATTCAAAAATCACCTTTACAGCAAGGGTATCAGAAACATCTAGTATAACCCAGCACACCTTTAAAAAATATTCCGTATAGAGATAGTGTCGTATTTTCTTTCTTCTTTCTCATTGCTGTCTTTCTAGCCTTAACAAGAAAAAACATGTTTTATATTTTTTTCTCAAAGTTCTAACTACAGCTATATCCTTTGTGGTCTAGGATGTAGTTCTCTCATGGGTTGACTCCTTGCTTCTGTGACTGCAAGGAGGTTTCCTGTTATCTATAAAAACTAATGCAGTTAGGGGAGGTTTGTTATGACTCGGAAAAAAAAGAAATATAATGGTGTGTGTCTTCCTTGAATTAATTTCCAAGCATAAGAGGGATAAAAAGACAGTCAGAAATTACCTACCTAATTTACCAAGTGAAAAAAAATGCTTGAACAACATGGCTGTCTTCTATGATTAAATGATTTTCAATGTGATGATCAGTGAGCAACAGAACAAACTCGTCCTTGCTTCAGTAAAGCTTTTGATACCACCTCCCTCAACATGCTCATTTAGAAGGTATGGAACAAATGGACAGTATGATTGGTCTGTTTTACGTGGGCTAAAACTGTCTGGACTTCCAGGTTTAGATGATGACTTGATGTCTAGCAATGAGTGGATAAATACTGTGCATCAAGCATAAATACAGAAGCTTCTGTTATTGAATAACTCTATCAACAGTCTGTAGGACAAAATTCCTTAGAAAATGTGAAGACAACATGAAAGTTTAAACACAGCATTAGATTTGGAGGGTTGACTGGTGAACGGCAGAGCTTCGGTCAAGACAATCTTAAGGACTGGGTCAATAGGAATGTTACAAATTTCAACGAAAAGCATGCATTTCCACACCAGAGGCAAAATAATAATAGCATTAATTCTGGGCAGGGACAGCCATGGCTCACAGTGCTCTCTTGATGAGTAGAAGTAAAGCCAATTGATTGAGACAAGCAATTTTTCTCCTCTGCTCAGCACCAGTTGTGCTGGAAGATTGCTTCGAGTTTTGGCCTTCCTGTTCCAAAAAGGTGTTAAGAGATTGGCTGGCATCAGCAGAAGGATACCAAAAGGTATGAGGCATCAGGCATGAGACCTATCTGGAGAAGTTGATGGAGTTGGGAATCCTGAACCTGGCAGGAGGAAGCTAAGGTGAGGTCTAACAGCTGTCTGCAGATAATTGCAGGCATTTACAAAGATGATAGAACCAAGTTCTTTTCATTGATGGCAGAAGGTATAAAGAGGCCAAAACCTGCATTTTGGGATGTTTGCTAGTCATGACATTAGGAAGGAGTCTTTCGTTTGGAGGATTATGCAGCACTGGAACAGGTTCTGTCTTTGGAGAGGATGGATTAGCCAGACAAAACTACATCTGACTTGACCTCATGTAGGAGATTGCTGCGCTTTGGAGAGAAAGCTGGAGTAGATAATCTCCAGACATGCCTCCAATCAGAGTTCAATGACTCTGTAATATGTACAGACGTCTTTTTCTGGATCAAAGTCCAAATATTATATATGAGCATTTAGACCTTGGTGTCATTTAATGTTTTGTCAGTCATCCCATTATTAAACTTCATGAACAGTATGTAGTTTGTACTATCAAATTGTTGTTGATAATGTTGAATGCTAGAGCTCCCGGAGAAATGCCACTATGTTTCATTCTCTAATCAATGATTTTTTTTTTAATGAATATTTCACTTATTTGTTCACCTATATCCCTGATGAGGTGTTTCTGTTTAGTAAGGCAAATGGTTTATATTTCCAAAAGTCTAAACATAAAAAAATACAGTTGCCTTTACAAATCAAGCATGTAATTTTCTCTCAAAAAGTGAAATCTGGTTTGGTTTTAGTGTGACCATTTTTCCGTAAAATTATAATGATTGGTACTGATTATCTTTCAACCCTGCTAGTTTTGCATTGGTTCATTGTTAATACAATCTTATATCATCCGTTCCATCACCATGCCTGGGGCTGATGCCATGTGACCTTGAGCTTCACCGTACCCTTTTTGAAAAGACATAGTTTCCATTCTTCCTGAATTTTTACTATGTTCCAGGAGTTGTTACACTGGAATATCAGTAACTCTGAAATAATTTGTTCAGCCATTTAATGAATATTAGATTTTGGCTATCTGACCCATCTGGTCTTAAAAATATCTAGCCAGTGTTTCCTTGCTTTGTGGAGCCACCCCCACTTGAAGCACTTGCAAGTGTGCTCACACATCTTGTGGGTCTCTCCTTTGCTACCCCCTGTAAGTAGGTTATTTTTGTTGGTTATAAAGAGATCTGAAACACCTGCCTAGCCTTCACACTGAGGTTCATCTTTGGGTCAGATTGTTCTCCACCATTCTTTAAAAATGTCCAACCAACTTTTTATTTACATATCTATCTTGTAATGACAGTATTTTTTTTCCTATACAAATCTGAGCTTGAGAAGCAATTTATGCTCTTTCCTACTTTGACCAATAACCTTGTATCATCAGTCTACTTTGATGAGTAGCCTTTTGTTAGTACAAGGATGTGTATTTTTCTGAATTCCTTCAGGTTTGAGTTATGTTATGATTATTCATGAGTCTTTGGCACACATGTACATATAGGTGTGTGTATATATATGTATATTTGTGTATATATATAGTTGTTTGTCCATTCCATCTTTCTAAAATAAACTCTAGCCAGAGATATTTAAAGATGAGATTTTTGGCAAAGAGTAGCTTCTAAAGTTTAGAAAAGAGCAAGTGGTGTTTCTCTGATGAGATGAAATACACGGCCTAAGTCAAATTATTCATATTATTGCCATTAGCACAGGATCTCAGTACCATCTATATTTAGTGTTTCCTACCTGAACCTCTTAGTGACCCTCTTTGCATAAAAGTAAACTTTGGTTTGTTTTCTGAAGTGATGAAATTAACCTCTTGCCTTTTTCAGCATCCAGGTAACCAGAGTTGTTTGGGAGGAAGGATATGCTTGCCCACACTCTTTTCCTTCCCTTTTCTGTCTAGGAATGAGATTGCATGAGAGAAATGAATCACCTTGGCTTTCCTTTGTGTTCTGCAGCATGTGCTCTTCCCTCAACACTGGTTCTGCCTTTGGGATTTACATAGAAACAAACCACATCCCCCCGCACTCAGCCCTACCCTTGATGCTGCCATCGAGATTTTTGAAGGTGGGGCTCACTTTCCACTTGATAAATATTTTAAAATAAGTAAATATAAATGTCTGTACAAGTTAGTCCTGTGTAAACAATCATCATAGTGAAGGAAAATACAGAGAAAGACAAATGGAAAAGAGTTAGCTGAAAACTGAGAGTTAGAGGCTGTAAAAAAAGAGGTTTCTTTGCTCCTCCTAATTGTGTAGGTATAAAACTGAAATGTGAAAAGTATGTGTTCTTTTTTTTTTTTGCCCCTGATCCAAGTTTTGACCTGATCCTATTTAGTAGGGTGCTTAGAAGGGTGAGTAATATCACTGCAATGAAATACAAAGAGTTAACTCTATGTTTTGATCTTAGTGAGAATCACTAATTGAATAAAGATTATTGGTAAGAGTTGCAGAATTATCTGTCAGGACCAAGTTAGGTAGAAAGTACTCACAGGAACAAGGTCAATGACTTCTACTCTGAACAAACATTTCTATGTTTTCTGGGAACACTCACCACTCAACACTTTTTTTTCCTTTTTTTTCTTTCTTTCTTAGAAGTCATCTCATGTCTGCTCTAAGTAGAGGATATTCAGCTCCTTTAATGAATTTAGCAAGGATAAATGAAGCTATCATTTCATCGACACTTTTTCCACTAATCACCCTCCTCGCTGACCTGATGGATTTTGAAGTTTCTGCCTGGTTAGTCAACTGAAAATATTTTTAAGTGCTCTTGCTTTTCCTCTCAGTTTACTTCTTCCACACATTTTACTACCCTATGAAATAGGCCAACTGTGGGCACCAACAGCAAGCAAATCTTTGAAAAGTACTGAAAATGTAGGTGCTGCTAAAGCTGATGGACAATAAGCTCAGTTGGCTTGCTGTGTGGCTGCAACACATAGTTCTTCCAGTCAGTCAGTTCACTCATCTGGAGCTGGCTTGGACACCTTCTCGTGCCACCTTGCAGACAGAGCCGAGAATTTAACTTTGATTAGAAGATGCCTTTCATTGACTTTGTAGAAAGCTCCATATGGCAGCAGCCTTGAGAGTTTTTAGAACATCCTTGTTGCTTGTGTTCCAGTAAATGTCAACATAATTGAAATCCCCATGATCAATGTGTGTGCTTTTTTACAACTCTCCTTTTTTCATGCATAAATGCTTCCTGTTCTGCCTTCTAATTCTGCCCTGGAGATGCATAACAGTTCCTTATGACTATTGTTTTTCACTATTTTCACTCTCATCTCAGTCCAAACTCTTTCAGCTGTGGTGAGCAGACTATATTTGTAAACTTTTCCTCCGAGATAATGTCCATCTTCACACGTTTGCACATAAATGTAGTGCTTCCTGCTACTTGAATGCTAACACTGCCAGTTCCTTGGTTTATTGATACTTAAATAGGGTAGTCACGATCCACTATTTCATTATTTATGTAAATTTGTAAGGATAAAGAGGGAAAAATATCCCAGATCTCCCTGTGGCTTTTATGATTCTGTTTTGTAAGCAGGGCGAAAAACTTAAATGAGCTAATAAAAGGACTCTTGTACACAAACATTACTTAGCAGATCTGTGACAGAAGATACTGTCTTAGAAACTTCAGTAACTTCTAGTCCAGCCTTAGGTTAAGATTGACCTTTTCCCTGACATTAGGAAGTTTTTGCAAGATTGATGATTCTACATTTTTTATATAATATCTTATGATGCTCTCTCAAATGTCACTTTTTATTGCTCTTTTGGACATTCTTTCCTATTCCTCTCACCATTTCTATAGACTCTCCTCTCATGATTCTTCCATAGCTTAACATACCATCTTCTACTGATGTCAGCCCCATCCTCTGTTAGATTCAACAGACTGCCCATGTAAATTAGTGGCCCATATTAAATAAAAGAATTTTATAACCTGTTCTGCTTCTATTCCTCCAACAGGAGCAGATACTAGGTTATTCAGAAGCATAGACACTGAGTCACCATAAATCAAACCATTCTCTCTTTTTTTTTTTTTACCCTTAAGTTTCTGCTAAAACTTTTACCCTCCTTTCTTTCACTTTGAGGAAGAAAACCCCAAAGCATAAAAACCTCACATACACGAGCCTAAACATCAACTTCTCTCTTTCTTTGAAATGCTACTTGTTGCTGTGGTCATGTCCCATATGCCCCCTGGAGCCTCTAGCTCTGACACCACTCTTCTTCCAGTGGCCCAAAGCAGGGACACTAGGGCAGTTGGCCGTACAATATCAAGCCTGGGTTTGGTTAATCCCTACATAACCTTTGCTTATTCTATTAAGCTTCACCTGCTTCTTGCCATCTTCATGGACCTGTGAAGATTTCACTCACACTCTCAAATGTTGTTTCTTAGGGTAACTGTTTCATTTCTTTCACAGCACTTGTGGTCCTTTGTATGAGAAATCTCTGTCTGATGCTTCTCTCTCTTGTGGTAATAAAGCAACCAATACCTTCATGACACAGCCAGTCACTGCTCTTTTGCTACAAGAATCTTTCTTTAACTCTTGCAATTCTGTAGTAGACCTAAACAGTTCCTTGTATCCCAGCACTTCCACCAGGGAGGTAATTAGGGGAGAAAAAGGCCAGATGAACCGTGCTCTAGGCCAAGTATTTGGCTATAACTTTTCCAAATGGCAGTCTAGTAGTGGTGGGGAATGTCTTCGTTGTTCTCTTATGTATACAGTTTGGTATTCTTTTATGCACTAAGGTTTAACTATGGAGGGTGGGGTCGTTTGTGTGTTGGCTTTTTTTTCTTCCCTCAGGAATTAGGGCACAGCAGATATAAAAATGAAAGGAACACAATAGGTGGAATAAATTTATAGAAAATTTGGTATGATACAGACCATGATTTTAGATATATTTGACCCTGAAACAATTTTACTTCTCCATGTCCATTTATTGATGTTATTCTGCCCACCTCCCAGCTCATATCCAGGCAACATTAAATAGGCTTATTAAAGTAATCAAGATTTTTCTGCCTCTTTTAATTAAAATACAGAACTTCAGATGCTTCCTTCAGTGTAATACTTGAATATGTTATATAAACAATGAGAAAACCATATACTCAGTTTGATTTAATCTTGAAAATGAAAGTGTCAATAGTAAATAAACTAAGACATTTATTTTTTTAAATACAGTCCTGGCATTCCCAGGGGAAAACTTAAATGAACTTAAATAAAGTTTTAGTGTTAGGGGAAAATGTAGAAAACAGCACTCCCCTAATAAACAAAGGAGCAGTAGAAAGTAAAGCCCTAAGTGTGACTTTGCAGGGCAGCCCAGCTCCCAAGGAGCCTCAATGATATTGAGCCCAATACTCTGTTAGTCAAGTGGGAAGTGGAGGGCCTGATGTGCTGACTGCCATGTCTTGTGTCCTGGAGATGGGGAACTGCATCACTGAACAACAAGAGAAGTAAGTGGCTTGGAGTGGGTGTGGTGAGGGGTGCTTTTAAAGAAAATTTGAAGACACCAAAATATGTAAAGATTGGCAGGTTTGACCCCAGAAAACAAAGTATGAGATGCTGGAATGCTGAAAAGGCCAACAGACTTGATATATTTTTGCCCTTAACATACCTAGGAGCATCAGGCAGGGGTTAAGAGAGGGCGATTTAGCTGAATCATTAGGAAAAAACTCGTGTTGCTTTGTTCTGCCATGTAAAAGGCTGAAATGATTTGCCAAGTCAGGTGTGCAAGCCTTCATCCATTCAGACACACAGTGGAAAATATATTTTAAGAAGCAAATCTCTGACATATTCCCTGCCTGTATGTCTGGTTATTCTGCTTTTCTTGTGCTTATCATTTATACCACAAGACATAAAAGTTATCATTATTATTAATAATTTTATTTCTGAGTGTGTAAGTCCCATATACGACATGCCTGTTCCACAGAGGCTCATAATGCTACTCCTGATCAGAAGACAGAATTAACAGGACATTTAGAACTTTCCAGGAGTGAAGGAAGAGGGCCTGGGCATGGAAATTCTTCTCTCCATCTCCTAGCATAATGCAGACCTTCTTGGATATCCCATGCAACAGCTAATCTTTTTCTCCCAAATTCTTATTGTAAAGGGTGTAGTTTTCAGTTGCTAGGGAAGTGATGTGAGGTGTTGGAATAAACTTTGACATAATTTTGGAATGGATAATGTCGGAGATTTTGCGAGAGTCATTCTGACACTGAAGTTGTTCTCTTCACCTCGCTTGGACTGAATTCTTCTCCAACATCCCTTGATAAAAACCAAAGTGAAGGAATTATCTAGGCTTTTTCCACAGAACAGTAGAAAGAAAAAATATGAAAGAAAATTAAATTACACTTTCATAAACAGCAGAGTTGGGGAGGGGTATGTTGCAAGCCGGTTAAATCATGAACAATGTGAAAAATGTGAGCAAGGAGTGATCACTCATTGTTTTTGGGGGCAGAAGGGCTAGCAGGCCTCAGTGAAGGTTTCCTGCAGCAGGTTTAAAGGAAACAAAAGGAAATCTTTATGATGCATATTAAATTCTAAGAATCCTCGTGGGACGTTTTGGAGGCCAAAAACATAGACAGAACTGGAAAGGATCTGGATAGATTAGTGAAGATTAAGTCCATTTGTGACTATTCTATGCAACCATTAGATGCAAGCTTCATGTCAGACACTCCCACTGATAGCTGGAAACAGGGGATTACAACACAGGAAGAACCCTTTAATGTGGGCTCTGTTCTTGTTCTGCTCTGTACACATCTGCTTCCAGCAGCTCTTGGAGAAAGGACACTAAGTATATGGACCTTCAGTCTTGGACACAGCAGAACACTTTGTAGGAAACAGCTGGTAGCTTTCTGGATCCCAGAGGGATGAAACACATCTTCACTTGGCTGTATTTCAAGAAAATGTTTAATGTGAGATCTGTAGTGAACTTTTATAGCTGACAAATATAAGGCCATTTGGTAATAACCCTATTGTACTGTATTCCCTGAGTTAACTGCAGCGTACAAGGTGATCTTTCAGTTTTGTAATGGTTACATTAATTTAATAGCTAAATGATAGTATTAGTTATACATTAATATCAGGTGTGTAGTTTGTCTACCATACACAGCTGGGTTTAGAATATCTGTCACAGATACCCGTGGGTTTAGAAATCGGTCACAAAAGTTCTGAAAGTTTGAGGAAATAACAAAATACGACAAATTAAGATTTTTCAGGTGCTATTATACAAGAAAATAACATAAATAACATCAGGTTTCATATCAAAGACAGTAAAAGGCCCTGTTTTTCTGTTATTTTCTCTGTTCTTCTGAAATAGAAATATAAATACATATTTTCACAGTATGGGGAATTTGATTTCTTCTCTACTCGTTGGTGAAAAGAAATAAACCAACGTTAAAAAGGGAAGGTGATGGATGATGTCTGGGGCTGGTTAAGGGAAATTTAAAAGAGTGGGCACTACACTTGTGCACAGCACCTACTCACACACAGAACACCCTCTAGGACGTATTTGGCAAGCCTAGACAGCCCAGACAATGATGAGTCCCGTAGCATACTCTGAAGAGGACAACTCTTAGTTGCAAGCTTTATTGCAGTGAGAAAGTCAGACGCAGTTGAAGACTTCCTACTGCAGATACTTTTCTCCAGTCCTTGTCAGGTCTGCCCTGGGGACTGACTGCCAAAATACCTCTGCCATCTGCAGCTGCAACACATGGGTGTGGAGAGGGGTGACCTCTCTGTAGGAGAGCTCACACTGCTTGAACTGAGGCTGTGTATGGCAACAAAAACCCCGAAGCAAAGAAGCAGTGGTGTGACAAGGGCACAGTACCAAGCAAGAGCACATTTCATTATACGTAAAGGATGTGCAGTCAGATGTGCAAGGCAAGGAAAAAGATTCTGTATCAGGTCATTAAAGCGAAATATTTGCGGGAAACACTATGTGAATCTCTCTTCATGATTTTAAATGTATTCACTTTGGCAGTGTTTGTGGCACTCTTTATTTGTTTTAGAGCATTTGCTAAAAAGAAAATTAACTGGCAAGAATTTTTACAGATCTAGCAAAGATCAAGCAATTATCACAAGCTTAGAAAGCAAAAGTTGTATTTATGATGGTTGAGAGCTCATGTTGAAAAGGGCACAGGCTTCAGGTACATGACTCATGCAGTACCATGTGACCTCTTTTTCCAATGGAAAAAGGTCACTTTTCAGAGAGTAAATATTTTCAGAAGCAAGGTAAAAATTAGTTTGCAAATAGTTTTTGAATATGGGTTTGAAGATGGTGAATTTTTTTAAAGAGGATAACTTAGGGTATAAATATTTTCAGGAAAAATTTCTATCTTGTGACAGATTGTTCACTGAACTCTGTCTTAAACACAAAATGGATATTTCAGTTATACTGTTGTGAACTTCACTCTCTGAGACAATCAGTAAGATAAAAAGGTGAAACATTTTCTGTTGTGGTACCAGAGCACATGAAGATGAGCTTCTTAAATAATTTCCCTGGAGATCTTGAAAAAGAAAGTTGTAAAGCAGAAAAATTTGCATGTATATTGTAGTCAGCACACTGACATCTGACTAGTTTCCATGTGGAATTTAAGAATTCCAGGAGGATTAACTTTTTGAAGAGGTGAATTATTTGATAGTTCTATATTTGGATGGAAGTGGTACAGTGACAGACAAATTCAGCAAGGAAATTTGTTTTAAGTGTAATGCTTCAAAGACACAAGGAAAACAAAATTTATCATCGCTACATACATTTCTGTCTCCTCTACTCAGAGTATCCAATTATATAGTAAATCCCCTAAGCTAATCAGCTTTTATTGTTTTTTCTCTATGGTTGTGTATTAGAAAGAAACAAAAACCCAAACCAACCAAGAAAAAAACCAACAAAAAGACCCCGCAACAAACACCCCCTTACACTCCCCCCAAGAAACCATCATGCATTAATTTTATTTTTAAAATTTCTTTTTTAATTTGAAAGCATGTTAAGGAAGGCCCCTCCTTACAGATGGCCTGGAATGATTAAATTTCAAATTGATAAACTTTTCTCTACAGCATGAGACAGTGAGGAAAGTTCAAATACCAGCCAAAAGAATTTGAAATAATATTCAGGTACACACAAAACTCCATTAAATCCTACACTTTACATCCATTCCAGAGTCTTTATGGATAAACCAGGAAGATCAGCCCTTGAGCTGCTAGTGGTTTCACCTAAGCGGTGACATTTATTTATTTAGGTGAGGGACGGAAGTAGCCATTCCCAAATGAAAAGCAGAACTTAAAATAAAAGTCATGAAGGAACTGCACTCAGCTGCACACTAGTTTGGCACTCAGTGTTCTGTATCTTGGCCTTGTTCTGCTTTGTGGTCTCAGGACTAGAAAATATATTTTGTTCCAGCAATTAAAGTTTCATTTTACATTTCTCAGGACCAAAATTTCTGGCTGAGACATTGCCAACAATAGAAAGCTGAAAAGTTACTCCAAGGGTGGGGCACAGCATTGAATAAATTGTACGTGTTCTCTCAGAGTTTTTTTCTTTGCTCCATCATGTATCCAACACAGAAATAATAACATCTTTAACTAGGTTAAATTGACACTTTTGATTCATTTATTGGGAGCACATGACTGCCATGTGACAAGCCTCACATTTGGTCCTCAAATGGCTCTCAATTTTTTGCTTTACAGACAGGCTCAGCCTTTCCATGGGCTCAGTTATTAGGAGCTTTGAAAAAAGATAATGTGCAGAATTGAGCTTGTTCAAGCTCAGAAGAGAAATACTGTAACCAATGGGCCTGCTTGTCAACTTTATGAAGGTTAGATCAAATACGTGTTTCCTACTGTACCGTTGCTTTCCATCCCACAGTTATAAAAACCATGGTTAAGCCATGTTATCTGATCAGGCCCTTATAAACCATATCGTTCAATGAATCATTATTAACTAAACAAATAAAAAGAACTGTTTTCACTTTTCATTATCTTGTTTAACGTCAAACATGTGCAGTTTGTTTTCCTTATGTTTAATTTCCTTTGTGATGTCCACATCTGCGTTGCCTGTCTCATCTTCTTTAGAAGGACAGCTCTGATCACTGGCTTTCTCAAGTCCTTAGATGTCAGCTTGATGGGGCTCATGGTGTAACTCATAAATAATCTATCAAGCAGAGGACTTGGTGGCTCTGAGTACACATCTGAACAATGCTCTTGAACTCTACAGAAAGATTGAAGCTTTCAGATTATGATCCACAGAAAATTCTATGATGAGCTGTTTAAAGTAGTTCCCTAGAAACGCCAAGGGGAAGTTTGAAAAAGTTGTATCAAACCCCTGAAACATCCATTTCAGGGCAATGCCCAGGCTACAATTGCTTTGAAATAGATGATTGATGATCCAGTAACTCAGGATCTGCTGTGAATTATATACATCAGCAATCCAGATATTGTGTCAGACTCTTGAAGAAAGGGCTCATTTATGTATCTTTCTCAGAAATTGTAGAAATAAAACAGAGGAACTGCCTTGCTCGTAACACAATGTAGTTGTTTTCAAGCTGCACACTTCCTGAAGAGGGAATCAAAGTGTGTGTGATGGCAGTCGTGTGTTTCTTGATCACCATTTGCAGAGTCTTTAAAAGTAGCCTATAGATAACCATCAGTCCAAAGTCTAGTGGGTCAACACCTTAGGGTCAGTGGCAAAAGTAGTCTTCTGTCATATGGCCTCAAACATAGCTGAGTGGTCTTCAATATAAATACCTACATTTCCTCCTAAAAGATATTATGGGATGACACTTTTATTAGGTCTTTTTATTGCAGCTCTATCTTTCCTGATTTTTTTTCCCACTGAGCCAGAAAAACAATGAAGACTATAATAGACTGGCTATGGAACCCATTCAGAAGAAATGTAGGGGATGATCCCCCTTCGTTCAGACCCAGCATGGTTGAACTACCTTTGTATATCTGTATCTACATCAATCTAAGAGTGAGGAAATAGCAGAGTATACGAGGTTTTTTTGTTGTTTTCTGATTTTCAGTTTTTCTGCACAGGATTAGTTATTATGGTACATCATACTGACTACAGAAATAATGTTTTGCTGCTTGCAAGAAGTAAAGAACCGATGCACGTACTAAGTCAACCTCCCTATTGCAAGACTTGGCTGAAAGCTGTTTATAAGTCTAAACAGATGTTTAGAACAATGAAAAGTTTATGGAATGTATGTTTATCTTTAAAAAGAGAATGTTTAAGAGTTCATTCAGGCTCAGGATCCAGTCTTTCCTGGAGGAGTTTGACTTGTCTAGCTAGATTAGAGCAAAACTGAATGGTCACAGAAAGACATTTTTCAAATATCATAGAAAAGGTTCCTTTTCATTGGAAAGCAGACTATTGCATTGCTCACTGTGTCTTTTTGAAGAACGAAGCTGATAAAATTTTTTTAAGCCTACGTTTGTGGATTTTTTTCTACTAGATTTTAATATATGTTTTTTAACTGATTACAGTTCTTAACAGATTTATAGAAGACAATATAAAATTGTCTTATTTAGAATAAATTAATGTTTTTCTCCTGTATTGAGAAATATTTTAAATAGTGTTAATACTTACAGAAGTGATCAAATATTTAACACTGAAAGGTCTGCTTGTGTGCAGTTCTACGGTTCGGGCAAAAATAAAACTATGTTTCTATCCAAATATCATGTATTATTCAACTGTAACCTGAAATAATAGGTTTCTCTGTATATAATCATTTATTTATACATATATTTTATGCTCATGTTTTGGTATCGATTTTTTCTTTTGCCATATATTTTCCCTTTATATGTGATCTTTTTGTTCTAGTGATCCTGCCTAGTGAATATTTCATTCCCCTTTCAAAGTGTTTAACTTCTTAACAAAAATATTCTATCTGTAAACATTCTTTTGAATTACAATGTCATTAAATAAAGAGTCCTTCTGGCATGACAGCCAGAGTGAATATTGATAAAACTGTAGAATCAGAAAATCTATCAAATCCCCTCCCGAAAACAATCTTTTGTCAGAGACCGTAGCAGCACCTATTGCCTGCATAGTCTTATATAAGAAAATACAGTTTCCAGAATGAAGTGATTCCATAATAAAAATGTTATTATCTTGGCAAGTAAATATCTGGGCCTCATTGCAGCGTTCAGCATTTGGGCTCTGTGCTTTGTCTTCTGTGAAGAGGAAGCATTAACATGTGACTGTATTATAACTTCTTGAAATGATCTCTTCATTATGTTGCAGAAAAAGTATATGTGGCTATACAAAGAATGTTTTATCCACAGAGAATGGGCCTGTCTCCAGTGACAGTGCTGACTATCATGTGCTAGCCATACCCATGCTCCAAGATGGGAAGATGCAAGTTGGATTTTAGTTCAGAACTGCATAGCCACCTCACTGGGTCATCTAGAAGGCAGAATTTGTTAGCAAGTAGAACAATTAGCCTGAAGGGGTTGCAGACTTCTGTTTAATAACCCATAATTATGGATAGTGTGAGAGTGTGACTTTTTGATGTGTTTGATTGTTGGGATAGTTAAATACTTGGGAAAAGCATTGTTGAAGAGGGTGGAAAGAGTAGACAGGTGACTCATTGCAACAGGAAAAGACCTGGGAGTGCTTGCTGGCTTTATAGCATCTCAGAAAACAGTGTAATTTCAGTGCCACCTTCCCGAGGTTGATGAGCTGCATCAGCAGCTTCCTCTTAGTCTGACATGGCATACAGACGGATGTATTGGATTTGTATTGGAAGATAGGACTTGATATATACTAACCTCAGACTGCTTCTGGATGAGGTTATTTTCATAAACGAGAAAGGATCAAACATCAGGTGGGGTAGCTGCATCCTTATGCAGGCAATGAATGTTACATTTTTATGCATGGCATGTCGGTGACTGTCCGAATTACTTTGCCCACAGAAATCCTCAGCCATGAGATGAATATTCTTAAAGACTGTCTTCAGTGATTTCAATATGTAGAGAAAGGAAATCACTCAGTAGAGGCTAAGCTCTTATCATCCCAAGGCTGGTAGTAATCCAAAGCATTCTTGGGCAAGGTGCTTAATGGGAGTAACAAAAAAGCAGCTGAATAGAAGCCAGTAATCTGGGCTCTGGCATCTGTGAAAGGAAAATAATAATAGTATATTTCCTTCTCCAAAGTCTTGATGACTGGCAGTCAGAATACACTATGTGGGACAGTAATTTAATACCATGTCATCTTTTCCCCAGATATGTTTTTGGGCAGAATTAATTCATGAAATAGCTATGAAAATTAACAGTGTCATACTGTCCACTTGAAGAAATTCAGCCACGAAGTCTGTGTTTTTTACACAGGTTAACAGGACCCTGGGAAAGCCTAGACTTTAATTCGACTTGCAGATATATGTGGAGTTTACAAATTCTTGCTTTTTTGGTGAGATTTTCAGTTAGTTATTTAAACTAAACATTTTTCCCCCTTCTTGTAATGAAAGAATAAGGACCCAGAACATATATTGTAGAAGACTAGGGGGAAAGATTCACATAAGCTCATTTATCTGTGCAACTGATTTATTTCCTCTGAGGTGGCTCTTGACCAGCCCACCAACATATTCTCAGTACCTCAATCTCATTGCTCAAGAGCAGATTGCAAACAAACTCAAACAAAGGGGAAGATATAACTAAAATAAACACTCCTCTTTCAAGGTTCACCCATGTGATATATATTTTATGTGCCTGGCACAGTGGGAATGAAAGAGAATTCAATTTATGATGGGAACACTGCTTTTAATTCAATAGCTTGGCACATTAATAAAGAATGATTAAATGTCAGTATTTGGAGAAGCCCATGTTGTTCTAGAAATGTAACATTCTAGTTGACAGAGTCTTGAACTCCTGTGAAGAGTAGCCCTTTAAATCTTGAAGTCTGACTGTCGTTTGCCCTGTGGGCTGTCTTATCTGATGGAACCAGGGCCAATTAAGGGTCTCCTTATTTGACCTTAACTTTCCTGTTAACAACCTACAGCTTTAACTCAAGATGCCAAGAATTTTCTTGGCATCCTTCCACAGTGTGCTGGGCCAGATTCTGTTTCTAGTTACAGCAGTGTAAACTCTGGAACTGATCTATCCTCAGCTTCTTCAACCTTGTCTGAATCTCAGACCAGTTTCTGCCTCCCTAGAGGTCTGACATCTCTTCATTCCTTTCCTAGAATGATTTACAACTAACCCTCTGTTTCTGCCATGTCTTGTGTGTTTCTTTGGAAATTTTGCAGTGATCCATGTTTTCCTGCTGATCTTATGTAGTGGCTATCCAGTCTGACAGAACTGAGTTTGGTGTGTTTGCGTAATGAATATTTCTTACATTCACAAAGTTTTAACAGCAGTATTTTTTTTTACTTCTTTGCTATTGTAAGTAAGGCTGGATGAATGGAGAAAAATTATTCAAATAATATTTTTATAGTAGTTTCCTTCAACTACCTCTTTGTCCATGAGCATTTGACATGCTAAGTAAATGGACTTTACTCATCTAATTTGTTTGGAAGAGGCTCTAGTCTTGTCCAGACAGCTGAAGGAAAACATGCTACATGACTTATTAGTACCTCAGTTAAGAACTGGACTGCCAGATATTGAACACCCAATGAACTCACTGTTACCAATTAAGACTTAAGCATTTGCGCACACACACATACACATACAAAAAATATTAAGAAATCTAGAATGAAGTAGATCAGTTTATGGACTAATCTTCTTAAGGCTGTTCCATGGGCAGAATATGAAAGCAAATGAATAGTTCATTATAATGTGCTTGTTTAACTCTGCTTTGTTTGGACTCAAGAATTTCTGTAATTCAGTGCTCTGTACTTACTTTTAAAGGTTTTATCAGATAATCCACAAAAACTCCCACTGCCACACTGGCTTTTACTGACTTGGAAATTAGTCTTATATTAAAAAGGATATCCAGTCTGCTATCCCATGGGATGCTGGCTTACGAGGTTCAAACTTTTGTGTAAATTGATTCAACCCGCATGTCAAATGAAGTTATGCTCTGTTGCCAATCATGATCAGCTCCTGAGGGCATATCCCAACACCTCTGCACTGCAGTTCTGGCTCAAGGACAGTCTGTCTTCCCTTTCATTTAGAAAATATTTTTTTCATTAAAGTTATCGTATCTTCACAAAGTATTTAAGACAGAATTTTATGGAGGAAAAGTTAAAACATACAGTTTCTGCCTCATGGCATGTTTCTATGGACAGGAATGCCTCTTACTGGCCTACTTCATTGTAACAGTAGAGTGTCTGGTAATCCTAATTCTCACTGTTGTCTTTCCAACATAGATTTTGAATGAAACATCAGGTTCAAGTGAAACCTGAACCTGGTAACTCAGAACCTTGGGAAGACTACAATAGCCTGCAACTAAGCTATTTTTTTCTTGGCAATATGTTAGCTGGTTTCATATTTTTTTCTGTTATGCAGCATAATTTCTTATATTTCCTAAACATATGTAATAATCTATGAGCAATTAATTCAAACTCTACATCCCTACAAGTACATTCTATCAACTCAAACAGAATTGTCTCCGTAGAACTGTCGAAAATGCCATAAAAGCTTGATTTTTCTCAATCTATAAATATGAATAAGTTTTGAAAAACTGTGGAATACTTTTTTATTACTGCCTAGAAATCTCTTCCCATCCTCTTGCAAACAGGAAATGCACAAAGTAGGATTAGAGTTCATTTTAAGGAACTGGAGAGATAAATGTGTTTTTATTGATCCCTCGGTGCTCTGAGTCACAATGTTTAAAAGGGCTGTTGCCAAAAAGTTAAATAAAAATATCTCTTTCCCTTCAATGCTTTCTAGCTTTATTGCAGACCAGTCCAAGTGGAGCACACATAACCAGAAACTGGAGTGCCTTTTGAAACTGTAATAATTGCAAATGCTGGGCCATATTTATACACGGATATCAGGCTACAGACGAGGGCTCAACAAACAGGTTTATGTCAAAGGAAGGTAGTTTCCAGTGCCAAAGAATTTAATTTCAAAATTCCAATTTTTAATTAAATCATTGTAGAATCTACAAAGTGTAGTATATTCATTCTCTTCCTAATAAGAAAATATCCTTTTTTTTTACTCCAAAGTAGTACAATATACTTATCTGTGACATTATAATTTTAAAATATCACATTATCTTAGAAAGGCAGTGGCTTCTTTAGGAGGGGTGACAGCAAAATCTTCCAAGGCAGTCAAAGCTAGATAGTCCACAGCAAGGATGACCTGGTAGTAATGAATAGTCCTTGATTTGCAGGCAGATGGTCTCTGTGACCTACTAAATCCCTATAAATTCTATAATTTTTCTTTTATTATGTTTTTCTGCAGTCCTGGCATGGTATTAGTGAGTTCTTGTGTGAGATTAGTTGTTCTTCGGACTGCTCTTAGCATGTTTTATTTTTCATCTGTAGAATCATTATTTGACTACATCAGCCAAAATTTTTCAAGAGAAATGCTTAAAACTGATTTCTAAATATATTCTGAAGTATTGCTAAAAGTGTCTCAAGCTCCTCAGTGGGCACAGGATTCATAAAGCATCTAAAATCACTGAGGACTGAGAGAGTTCATCAACTTTTAAGAACTGCATCCATTCTAAATAGGAAAGACAATATCAAAGGACTAAATCAATGAGCCTTAGATCCCTCAGTCACATGAGCATTTTTGAAAATGTTGTCCTGAATGCCTTTTGAACATGTGACAAAAGAATGGCAAGGAGTGAATTTTGTAGTTGATTATTTTGAATCTGTACAGGAAAACTACCAGAGTTATTTTGTTTGAGTTTTTTTCCCCAAAATTCATGTTTATTTTTGAATTTATTTAGAAATTAATACAAGTATATTGCAGTAAATTAAAAAAGGTGTGGGTCCAAGACTGTGGAAACTTTGGTCCAGGAAGACTCAACACACTGAAATTAAAAAGACTGTCTGGGCCAAAAAGTATATCTACTTTTTGTCTCCTATATTGTGAAAGGAAGATAACACTTTATAGATAAAATAATAACTCGATGTGCCTTAATGTGGTTAGAATACTGCCTTTCTGCTTGTTAAAGTGCAGAAGAGGAGAGTTATTTTGCAAAGACTGAATTTTTTTGCATTATATATTGAAGGCAGAATTTTCATTGCTTGGTTTCTTCTCTAGAGCAGTCTAAGACTCACATCAGGGTTGCAGTCTGGATTACTGAGATTTCCCAAAATGTGAGGTTTTCAGACAGTTATTGTAATTTACACTCTTCTAATTAGGAGGTGATTAAGAACCCATTTTTTTCATTTAGGTCTCTCTACTTAAAGCAGGGGAGGTTATAATGAGATCATATCCCAGCAGGGGTTCTGTACGTCTGTATACTTTTTGATGAATGCAAAATATGCTTATCTTCCAACTTGCCACCAAACTAAATGTCGGGAAAAAGAATCTTTCCATCCTTCATCATATTCTGCTCACCCAGGACTTTGTATAGGATTTCCCACAGCTAGTGGCTTCTGCTGTGGCTACTCGCTGTGCCCACCAGATTTAAACTGCCACAGAAGAAAAGCAGAATCAGCAGTTTTTCAGAAGTTCCTGGGCCCTGTTGTAATTCTACATTGCTATTAGATCTTCTGCTAAAAAACACTCCCAAGAGCTATGCTGTCTGGGTTTGAGGCTTTCTGCAGCTTAAGATTCTCCATTTGCTAAAGCAAACTTGCAAATTGTCTGGGGGCACTTGGAGAATATATACAGCTGGTGCTTTTGTGCAACCCCACCAAGGAAAAAGAGAAGGTCCACAAGTATGCACTCATTAAGCTCTCTAGCACACCCAATTCAATGTCTTGTCAAATAGTTCAAAGTCCCCACTGTGTTTCCTTGGTAGATAGCCCTATGCATTTTTTACCAAATGTTTCTGCTGCTACCTAGTTGAAATTTTAATTAGTTAAATATTCAAAGAGTTGGTCCGGATCAACTAACTGTTCATGGGTTCGGATTGAGATCACACTCCTAAGACAGAAATACTTGTGCAAAGAGGCAACCTGCAGCACTTCCAAGTGTAGAATTGAGTTTACGGTTAGATTTCACAGGTAAGCTTAGATTTCACTGCAGTGGTCAGGTGTGTGTGTTTCCCATACCAGGAATGTTAAATTCAGCATTCATTCAGTTGCAGAAATTGGATAGGGTTTCACAAAATCCTCGTATACCTTTTACCCCGCTTCCTTCCTACTCATTCCTTTCCTGCATACACAAATACGGGAGATAGATTAAGGCATTATGTTACCTTGCTTTTCCACAATATCCTGCAGTATGGTAAAAGAAGAATTTAAAGACTCTCAGGCCATAATTTCAATATTCTCCCCAGTTGATTTAAACCTGAATCATAGTAAAAATGCAGACTAATAAAATACTGTATGATTTATGTTACTCTTCTCTTGACAGCTCTTCTTCCTCTCACAGGCAAACATTGAAAGTGCTCATTTTAAGTAATCAAGTAGTTTAAATTGCTCCTGGATGCTTTCATTAAGATTAGTTGTCCCTTGAAATGAGTCCTTGCGCTCCATAAGCCAAGTCTGATTGCAAGAGGGAAACAAGGAACTCAGAAGCGATAAAAAAATTAAAAAATAGAAATTTTAGAAAAAATACAAGAAAATTGGTAAAAAATTACAAAAGAAAGGTAAAGGAATGAAATACAGAGTCATTGTTTGCCTCTGACTTCTTCAGCATTTCTAGCTGATGGGGCTTACCTATTTCCATGACTCTTGAACTAATCTTTCTGTTGACTCTTGCATCCATGATTTCATCTAAATGGTGAACCTATAGTGCTGGCCATGATCAGCAAATGTTGCTTTGTTTTTATGCAGAACTAGAGGTTTTATAAATTTTCTAATGTGTCCTCAGTGTTGTGCTAATTCTACAGAATGGACTCTGAACAATCAGGAAAGCACAGGAAACCTGGTGTGCTTGGAAAAAAAATTCATAGAATTAATGCACACTAATTAACTGTGCAGCTATGTTTAACCTTCAAATCACTGGCAGTAAATGTGAGGAATGTATCATGCTTTTCCTCGTGTGCAAAGGCTTAGAATTAAGACCAGAGATGGTCTTGCTCTCACATGCCTTTCTGGTTCTAGGGAAGAAAAAGGCCAAAGTGACTGTGATTTTGTTGGCAGACTTGCATGGAAGAAAGGTTTTGATGATGACCGAAGGCAAGCTGGGGGATGGGCGCAGACTGCCTGCCCTGCTGATATACAGCCAGTCACAGAGATTTTCTTAAACTGATGTCAGTTCAAGAAATACCTTAACTGTTTTGATAAACTAGGAAGTAATACCTTCCAGAAAAAGAAGTTTATATTACAAATTAATGTCCTTTATGCTTGTTTATACTCAGAAACAGTTGCAAGTTTATCATACGTACAAATGAAATAACCACATGTCACTGAGTAGGTTCAACAATATTCTTCCTACCAGTTTCTCACTGACCCCTCCCTATTCTCAATTATTTATTCTTGATGTATGATCTGTCACCCGATTCATAGGGCATGGAATAATCAACGCACTGATTAGATGAATGAAGTATATTTAGAAGTATTTTAGTAATGAAATGCAAATATTTGGTGACAAGCACAGATTTAGATTATCAGTTCTAGAAACTGGTTGAGTAAGATGGCAGATAATATTTCAAGTTACAGCAGCTAGTCTTATATGATCATGCAGTACTAAAGTCTTCCCCTCTCCCAAGGGACAGCAACAACAACACCAACAACAACAAAGTCCCAGTACCTAACAGGTTTCCTATGCAACACAATTTGTAGAAAATTATAAAATAGGGAGGCAAACCGTTTATGATTATGGGATTGTGATTTCTATTGGTATTTGAGATTAGACATTCCCTGCGTTATGGCTTCCCAATGTTAAGAACAAAATGGTGCTATGGGTTGCCTTCTGAGGGTTGATAGGACAGACTGAGCAGGTTCAGGTGTCGCTGGAAAAGGTAATTGCTTGGTATCTGCAGTTTGCCATCAAAGGACATTTGTGCATCATGCAGTAAAATTAATTTTGCTTGTCAGTTTATAAGATTGACTGCAGTGGGAGACTGAAGGGTCTAATTTCCATTTATCTGACTAATTTTTATGAATTTGTTACATTTTTGTTATTCTTAGAAGCAAGTACAAAGGCATATTAGAAGGGAAGTACTTGCTAGCATGAGGTATTGTCAGGATTTGCACTGCAGAACGATTCTGCGGATCAGGTGAAAGCTGGGCTGTTCTCTGCCTGAAGAACCCTTCCTCAAAGGGCAACAGGCACTGTGATTTTTAACATCTATGGTGTTTGAGCCTCATATTTCACAGTGCATTTATGAATACTCACATCTGACTATTTGAAATGAAATAATAACAACCATGGCTCTGAACAGCATAATGTGTAGTGAAAAAGAAAAAAAACGCGGGGGAGCAGATGAGTCAAAAACCTTCTTTAAGTAGGAGAAATTTATTTTATGTGTACAGGTTTGGAGGAAACGCTATGAAAATTTCACTGTCTCATTTGGTGTATATAAATTGTATTAACATTTGAAGGTATATGATTGAATTTAAATCTGTGGATCTATAGAGATCACAAGCAGTGCTTTCGTAGTGCTGCTAAATCTGCAGACTGAGTATTGTGTGTAACCGTTGCACTGCAACTGGATGAACCAGGAAATATGGTCCTGTAATTTCATTCTAATTGAAGAGGTATCACTGGAATAGTTTCCAAGATTATTTGAAATATTTCCAAATAAAATATTTGTACTAGAACATTGTGAAATTTGAAACTATAAATGTACTGATAGACAAATGTTTCCTGTCTAATGAAATTGGCTTGTGAGACATTGAATTCCTTCTCTGAAATTTATATTGGTTTACATTGGGTACCGGGCACTGTGAAGTCTGCAGTGAGAGTCTGAAACAGGGTCTGAACTGGGAGGCAAGGCAGCTAAAATGAAAAACAGGAATAACTGTTCTTTTCAGCTCTGAAAGAACAGAGGTCCTAAACAAATGACCTGTTGAAAAGTCTTCATGGGCCAGATGCTTTAGCACAAAGACAGCAGGTTCACAGAGAATTTTCCATCCAACCAACTGAAAACTACAGCTTATTCTGGGAGCAAATCCATCAGAGAAACTGCATTTGCAGAGAGTTAGGATGCTTGAGCTTTCCAGGAAAAATTCCTAAGGAAATACAAGCAGTCACGTGAACCAGGATGCTCAAGGAAATTCGAAGTGTGTTTTTCTGAGTTAAACCAATTTCTCTCACCTAGGAATATACACAGCATTAGCGAGAATCTTAATTTAGTGCAGCCCCAAAGAGAAGACCCAAGACGTAATGAAGGTTCAGTGTTCGGCTCGCAACCAACTCTTTGCTCACAGAAACATTGCTGCAGTTGATTCAGAAATATCTTGATGAGCTTAGTCAGAAAGTACATAAACTATTTTTCAGAATGGCACAATTGATGAAAAATGGCTTAGCTTTAACCTATGCTGTGAATGAGTTCTGCTGCATTGCTGTGCTTTGCATTAAAATATGGCCTTCTTGCACCACAGGACAAACATGATTGAACAGGGTATAATTTCACACATACAACACATACATAAGAAACAATGATGTCCTACTTAAGCAGAAGCACAAGATGAAAATCATAATTTGGAGCTTTTTCCAATTTACAGCTCATTCTTTCTAGTTTTTTTTTGAAAAAAGGAATGCATCAACGAGTACTTTTGTACCGGGAGTGAATTTTCTCTCTATAAGTCCATGGGTGCCTGCATCCTCCTGTTCTTAAATCAGAGTGAGGAAAGGTACAGTCCCAGACCACAAATATCAGAGACAGTTTCAGCACTGACTTTGAGAGGAATCAGATTGAATTTGGAGGACAGATTGCAGAAGCCATGTATATTAGATGAATCAAGCCTTTAAGCTGAGGTGAGGCCAGAGGGAACACTAAGCATCCTATGTACCATCTTATCCCTAGCTGAAAGTAGTTTGTTTCTATACAAGGACATTTTGTTGTAATTGTAAATATGTCTTTTTTTTTTTTTTTAAACTGAGGATTTGGAAATTTGGAAAGAATTCTATTCTTTGGTTTAAGAGACCCAAGCAGCAAACGGATGAGGAGTTGTCAGCTGCATCTCCACAGGGTGCTGCTCTGGGAAACTGCGACTAGGATTCATTCTCCTCTTCTCCAGCAGGATAGCCACATGATGACCTCAGAGGGACCACAGGGCTGACAGACCTCTGGAGTATGCTACATGCTGCCCAGGATCCTCAGCAGTTGCAGGTGGCTTCTTATGAAAGGAAGTCATGTAAAACACTGTCACAAGTGAACTCCTGTTAATCTGACCTCTTTTACTAGTGGAGAAATTTTTTTTTATTCGCTATTCCATCAGGACACGACTTTTTAAAAACACACTGCAAGAGGCCCTGACGTGGATGTATTTGAATTACAAAGAGCATGTGTTTTCCATCTTAAGGAATGTCAGTCTAAGCATTTAATTAAGAAATAGGTACATCTGATGTTTTAACTAAATATAATGTAGTTGTTGTCAGCCTTTTCAAGCAAAAATTTTATTTTCTAAATAGCCACAAATTCCACAAATTACAAGCATAAACCATCTGCACAGTGCCTCATAGCTTTTTAAATTCTGAATCCAAAAACATACCATTATTTTGTTTGGGTCTATATTTCCAAAAAGAAAGGAAGAAACAAGCAACAGCACCAGAAGCATACTAAATGTTCTTGCTTTTCGTTTTCTGCAAAACAGGATTTTGAATGTTTGAGATCAAAAAAGCCCAGACCGCATCTGTAAATAATAGCTCAGCTGTCCTGAGGAAAATTTGTTCATTGGTCTTATTACCTCAACCCTGTGTGCCTGCCTGTAGGCTAAATGAACAGATAGTTTGCCGAGGTGAAACATCAACATCTGGAATACAGAATTTGACTTGGGATGCTGTAGATTTAACTCCCAAATTAAGATGGTCTGGTAACCAAGGCTGATAGGACATCTTCCAGGATAAAACAGAGTAAAAGTTAAACTGCACAGCCCCTGCAGCTAAACAGACAGACCAGGGTTTTGTCTCCTGCCAATTGTTACTAAAAATAGAATAAAAATAAAGAATAAAAAATAATTAAAAAGGCTAAGCATGGTACATATCTTTATGTCAATATTCTCCATCTCCACCATTAAAATGAATACAAAGTCCCATCCAGAATCATAGTAATTATGTTATACAAAATCCATGATGTACATCTATTACCTGAAAGATAATAGGTCAAAGGGTAAATCATGGCTTTTCTCAGAGTAGAAACCTTGACAAAGATGCCCGACTCTCCACAACAGATGGACTCGTTCTCAGTGTGGCAACTTCCCATCCTGTTTCTTAAAACATATGCAGCATTTGACTAAAATCCTGATTCATAAACAAACCACAGTATTTCATAGAGTTTATGGACATAATATATAATCTGAAGTAAAGCAGGGTCCCTTTTATTTTTAGAACTAACAGATGCATTTTAAAGAAACAGCACAGCACATATCTTCTTATTAGATAATCACCTGTAGCATTAAGATAAGATGAAGTGGAAAGCAAGTATGCCTGAGACAGAGATTTGGTTCCATGCTTCTATGAAACAGGTGTTCAGGAACTTTCCAGAAATGGGACATCATTCTTGCTAAAACTGAGGTGACTATCTGACTTGAAATGATATACTATATGCATTAATTCCTAAAATTAAACTAGTTACTGTTGTGTCCAGAGTCTTATGCATTTTAATGCAGTTATCTTACATTATCAATCCATAGGTTTAATATGCAAAAAATTCAAAGGAAGAGATGCCACCAAAATCAAATTATAGTGAATAAAAATCCAGTCTGTAAAACAAAACAATCCTTAACAGCTTAATGTGGCCAGTATGTTGGTTTAGTGAACTGAGTAAACTCAGATCACGAAGTTATTATGGAGTTACTGCTAGGAAAATTGCTGTGTCATGAATACCACTCTGTCAGTCCAGGCTGGCTTGACAAGACCTCCCTGGCCAGGTGATAATTAAATCCTAACAGGCAGCTACTGAGCATGAAACACCTTGGGGCAATGGGCTGGCCGAGGCCTCAGCGATCAGGGGGCTGCAGGACTGGAGCAGTGGGCCAAAGGCTGACACAGACATTGAGTGTTAGGAAAAGAGGATATAAACAGAATGAAGCCCCACAGCAATGGAAAGTGAGAGATGGTAAGTGTCTGTATAGAGGGGGAAGAGCACAAGAGTGAGATTTGGATCCAGGAGAAAGGTGCTTGGAGGGTGATGTTTCAGGTGCATAAAGAAGTCACCTGCTGAATTTGTGAGCATCCCAGAGGGGAGCTGGTAGGATGGTGTGAGTCACACACTCTGGAAATGTTCCTTGAAATTCTAGGTGCATTTTTCCATCTGGAGAGGGAAAGTGTCACAATATATTTCTGAGATACTGAGTCCTGAGTGTTCCCATGTTGTGGACACACAGTCATGAGTCCACAACATGGACAGCGAGTCTGCTCCAAACAGTCTTCATTCCTCAAGGTCAAAGACTGAAAAACTTGAACTGAGAAGTATGGGAAAAAAAAGAAATATAACTGTAAATGCAGACATTGAGAACAGCCCATTGGCAAAGATCTGCTTAATCCTTCCAGAGCCCCAGAATGCTGTGAAGGAAGGTAAGGAGAGAATCATATAATCACAGAATCATAGAATGGTTTGGGTTGGAGGGGACCTTAAAAATCGTCTAGTACAAACCCCCTGCCATGGGCAGGTACACCTTCCACTAGATCAGGTTCCTCAAAGTGTCATCCAGCCTGGCTTTGAACACTTCCAGGGAAGGGGTATCCACAACTTCTTTGGACAACCTGTGCCAGTGCCTCACCACCCTTAGAATAAAGAATTCCTTCCTAATCTTTAATCTAAACCTACTCTCAGTTTGAAGCCATTCCCCCTTGTCCTTGTAAAATGTCCCTCTCCAGCTTTCTTGTAGGCTCCCTTCAGGTACTGGAGGGCTGCTACAGTGTCTCACCAGAGCCTTCACTTCTCTAGGCTGAACAACTCCAGCTCTTCATAGGAGAGATGCTCCAGCCCTTTGATCATCTTTGTGGCCCTGCTCTGGGGAAAAGGATTACTCTAGTGTGAAGTTCAGGCTTTCCTGCCTGTGCTGTTGACCTATTTGGATTTGCTTTGTTTTTCTTGCCCACAGTACATGATACAGCACTTACAGCTCTGTCAGCAGTCACTGGCTAGTCTTGCGTGCCTGGAGGAGACCCTCCCATGCATTTGTGACCTCTGGGTTTGATTATTATCTGCAGGAATGAGATGACTAAGCTGAAAACTGCTCAGCTGCTTCGTAATTCAGCAGCTGGAGGAGACAGGCTGCTGAGAAGACAGGATCTATAACACCCTGCTCTCTGGAGATGGGTCCCTGTCGAAGACAGCTCTAGACCAAGGTTCTCAGTACCATCAGTGACATGTACCACTAGCTTTTCTTCCACACTGGATAGTATTTCCCCTGAAGAGAAGCATGTCACCTCCAGCCATGATTTCTGTTGTTATGAAGGGCAGAGATTCCTTCTCAGTTGGTCTGTGGTTTTGGGTGTTCATCTGTAAATAGCCAGAATTACTGTAGGCCTCATCATTTTTATAGCAAATCAAAGTGTATGCTCCTCTGTTGAGCTACTCTGATTGCAATATCAAACAGACAGAATCTCAGAAGCATTTCAAAGCTGGACAATGTAAAGAAAAACTAGTTTGTATTCTCTTGATGATGCTCAAACGTGGTAAAAAATTCGGTTGTACTGAAGGCGAAGCTGGGTGCATCTGCATCCACATTAGCAATTAGCTATTTCCTGGTTTAGTCCCAGGCTATGCTCTGGACTAAGCCAGCAACTTCCTTCTAAAAAGAAGACCTAGAAACAGTTGACATGATAATTTGTTCCAGGGTCTGTTCCTGGATGCAGCCCACATCAGGATTGACTCCTTCCATCTAGGACATTCTTCCCACATTATCCCATGTGGTAATGCAACACATATCCTTGGTGTCATGCTATGAAAAACACAGCTGTGCCAGACTGCATTCAGCACAACCCTCTCATTATGCTAGGCGTTGTGAACTGGAAAATGATGATGAATAAGTATATCCTTGACACAAAGGAATCCTCATAGGAGAGGATGCCTTTACTTTATAGCTGCAGCCATTATATCCTGGGAAGAATGGTGAGTTCAGTGCTGGTTGTCCTGTGGGGCCTGTAAATACCAGGATTTCTCAGCCATTAACATGGGAGAGATGTTGTGAGACCACTTGTGAGATCATCTTCTCCAGAGAAAAATATCTTCATTTCTTGGTAAGACCTTTGACTCGGTGTACAGAAAGAGGAGACACTATTCTCTTCAAGGTCACAGCTGGTAAAAAATAAGAAGAGAATAAAAAAGTGTCCATCAGAAATATGTAATGACACTGCTTTGTAGAAATAATCACAGAAAAGTTGCTTTCCATAAACATTTCCCGATGGATTCTTTCACTTATTTGGTGGGAAAGAGGCATATAATAGTCTATCTTCAATAATCCGGGTTCTTTTATAAATCAGCAAGAACATGTTGCCTCCTCATCACTATCCAGCTAAGGATCATATGTAACTGCTTTTAGGAAATATAAAATAAGCTCAGAAAACTTTTTTTTTTCCCTGAAAAAAATGTGCCCCAGTTCCAAGACGAGTTTTGGGAAAACTGGTGGGTGTTTATAGCAGTAAAATAACATCTTGTAATTATATTTCAAAATCTAATTCCCCAAGAGATACAAACTCCATATCTGTGTGCATATGTATGTACATATTTAGGTATTGCTTTACTCATCAGAGAAAGAGCCAGTGTTGGGAGGCTGGAACATGACAGCTGCTCAGTAGCTGATGCTCTCACATTTCACAAGAGGGTTGAAGAAAAATAACACTCTCAAGAGGCATTAGAATTCTATATCAGACATCTGTGTCAAGCATAGAAGCTCACCTGCATCCTGTCGATGACCACTGGTAGCTCACCTAGCATACAGAATTGTAGCAAGTGGGTAAATATTGATGGTATGAATATCATTTTCCACTACTTTATCTTGGGTTCTCTCTCTTCCAAATATAGATGTGCCCTTTTTGCTTACAGGTTGCGACAGTCAGTTTCACACACATTATTCTCTGAATTTCTGTAGATATTCTTATACTGGTTTTGAATGAATTCCGGTATAAAAAATATTCTTTGACCATATAGTTTATTTTCTTGACAATATTCTTCCTGGCAATAAAATTGCATTCAGTACAGTTTAAAGTGATTATTCTAATACTTTTCCAGCTGACATCAGCCAGGACTGTGCCTCTGCAACAATATAAGGCTGGCCTATTCATGTAATTATGCTCAGGGAATGCAAATCCATCCACACTTCATTGAAAACATTGTAAACATTTTTTTTCCTTATTTAATGTCAGAGCTGTATGTTTTAGATTATATATTAAAACTTGCATAGTTACTAGACTCACATGGCACAAAGCACAGGCCAGGCACAGTTTGTAAACTTCATTAACATTCTTTGTATTTAGTTTTTGGATGTTCTAGAGTTTTTTATTGTTTTAAAATATTGGCAAAAGTACAGGCAAGAGTATCAAAGCCCTAAAGGTTAGAAAATGAAGCCAAATGCATAAAGGACTGTTACCCAACCAGCAAGATACTTAGGGAAGATATTGGCTCACAAAGAAGACGAGCAAAACTTTTTGTATTTTCCCACAAGCTGGACTGATTTTCTCTGCAGTCGTTGTGCTAATCACTCACCCTCAGACGCAAAAACTGAGCTACACCCCTACATTCATAAATAAAGACACATTTTGAATTTAGAAGATAAGGGTCAAAGTTAAAAAAAAAAATTGCAGAAGAAGGGTGAGAAAAGATGAGGGTTATAATGGTACCAAACAACTACAAACCAAGGTATATAAGCATCTTAATGAATACAAAGCTTAAAAAATTGCATACTGCCATTTTTGTCTACAGCTTCAGTGAGCTGAGAAGTGAGGAAACTTGCATACGCAGCTGCATTCAGAGCACTGAGGAAGGAAGCTGGGTAGATTTCTAGGAATACTGGAACAGAGTACTTGACCAAGTATGTTTCCTGAAGGTAGACTTTATTTTGATTTTGGAAACTAAACAAAATTCCTCCAAAGCAGAGTTGTTGTTGTTTTTTTTTTTGTTAAAGAAAAAGCTCTAATGGCAAGAACTTGAGGATAATATGAAAAATCTTAATGTGGCAGGTGTATAATTTAATATATGACTTATTAAATTTTCCTACATTTTATTTTCACACGGTATGAGCACTGTGGTATGTAGCCATTAGTTGAGTGTTCCCTTTTCTTCTTCATTGTGGTTTTCTGCAAGAAGATTTCTGACAAGTCACACTATGGGGATGACTGGCTAAGGCATCAAAAGCAATCTTGCCTTAAGCTTATTTCTATATTGCATAAGATTTGAATAATACCAAATGTTTACCCTTATAATGCAGTCCTTGTTCTTTTTAAACTGCCATTGACTGGTGCTGTGAATGACCAATTTGAGACTATACTTGCTTTCATTAATGTCAAGAGCAAGCTTGGCATGAAAGAAAGCTGATTCAGATCCTCAGATAAAACATATTAGGATGCCTATGCATACATTGCCCTTGGTGTCATGATAGACTTTAAAGAAATTGTGTTTGGATGCAAAAGCTTTGGAAACAAACACAAAAGTGAATAAAATTTCTAGGTTGCCACAGACCAGTGAGAAATGCTGTTTCTGAGAAAAAAATCCTGAATAGTATGATACTGTTGATACAAATGCAGCAGTAATACAGTCTGGGAGGAAAAAGAGGAAAACGAAAAATGGTTTCATTGTTTACTTAAAAAAGACTTCAAAGTGAGCAAGCAAACTGGTTTGACTACCTTGTTGCTGAAATTTTGCATCAGAGGACTGTGTATTATTTGCTCTGGCAATAATGTCTCCGTCTGAATGGCAAAATCAGGAATGTGGTTTTAAAATAAAGCTACCTGTAGGTTTAGCTTTAGAGATACCTTTCCTTGGGTCAGAGGGACAATAGCTTATTTGCAAGTTAGTCACCTGGTCTGGATATTTGCAGCAGATATTTGTTTCCTCATCATGAACTTTTGAGTTTTGTCGAGAAACCATGTGGACTACAGAAAATATGCTTTAATAAGTGAGAGCTGAACGTATATGGTATGAAGCCACAGATTTTAATGCCTTTACTGCTTTTGAGTTGTGCAAAGTTTTCATGAAAAATATTAATTGCAATGTTAAATTATGAGTTTCTGGGGTTGGTGCTATGAATAGCAATTTCATGCCTTTGTAATATATTAATAATTCTTTAAATGCTGTTACAAGCTGTTCTTCTTTTACTCCTCTCTCATGAAAGTTTGTGAATAAATATACATTTCAAATTTATGGAACTGGTAAGCTTCTAGAAATATGCAGAATCCCCTTATATAAGTGGGAAGAGTAAAGGAAAATATCATAGAAAATAGAGTTGGCAGAGGTTTGTGGACGTTATGTAGTCTATATTCAGCCTCAAGAATTCAACTCTGCTTTTGCCACCACTGGCAAACATTTGTCTAATCCCTCCTTAGAAGTTCACAGTGACAGAGATTTCACAACCACCTAAGGCAATCTATTCCCACGCCTAGTGATTCTTGCAGATAAAGGTTTTTTTTCTGATATCCAACCTGAATTTCTCCAGCTGTAATTTGAGCGTATTTCTTCTTGTCCTCTTTCCAAGGACATGAAGAACAGATTATTACTTTGCTCTTTGCAGCAGCCCTTTCTCTACTCATAGACTGTTATCAGGTCTTCCTTCAGGCTTCTCTTCTGTAGACTAAACAAACCAAATTCATTTTCAATTACAGTTTAATGTTACTTAGCTGTCTGTGAGACGTAATGTGGAAGAAGCATTTGCAAAGTACAGCATAAGGACAGTTAAAGTTTCAGAAGACACACATGAAGTGTGCTTAACTCTGCATTTTATGTGCTTCCCATTTATTTCCTAAATTTTAATTTAGAGCTTTGTCTCACACTTGTTTACAAGTCTCCAGACTCCAGTCCAGAGCTGAGATCAAATTCCAACAGTCCATAGAGCCAACAGAATACTTTATTCAAGAGTTTTGACTGAGATCAGCACTTACATGAGGTCAGTTAAAACTGGCAATTAGAACTACCTGAAAGGAAATAATAGTGACTTAACATTAGTCTACGATTCTGTAGTTCAACTTCAACTTCATACTGTCAGTATCTTCTCTGACAAAATAAGATAGTTCTTTCTATTGATATATTATTTACCCAGCTTTTCTTTTTTTCTTTTTCCAGAAATGAATAAGGAGATTCATAGCAAAACTGACAAAGACATTTAATTTTAAAAGAAGAAGTGAGTAAGCTTGTATCCATACCTCAATTGTCTTTCATATTCATGAAGATCTCAGAAATTGTTATCAAGCTTGCTAATACTTCTCATAGAATAATAGAAATGTAGAATATGAGTTGAAAGAACCCATCAGGATCATCAAGTCCAACTCCTGGCCCTACACAGGACACTCCAAGAATCACATCATGTGCCTGAGGGTGTTGTCCAAACACTTGAACTCTGTCAGGCTTTGTGCTGTGACCACTTCCCTTGGGGAGCCTGTTCCAGTGTCCAAACATCCTCTGGGTGAAAAACCTTTTCCTAACCCTCCGCTGTATCAGCTCCATGCCATTTCCTTGAGTCCTGTCACTGGTCAGGAGAGTGAAGAGGTCGGTACCTGCCCCTCTGCTTCCCCTCATCAGGAAGTTGTAATTGCAATGAGGTCTCCCCTCAGTCTCCTCGAGGCTGAAAAAATCAGGTGATCTCAGTGTCTCCTCACACAGCTTCCCCTCTTGACCCTTGACCATCCTCGTTGCCCTCTTTTGGACACTCTTTAATAGCTTTCTATCTTTTTTTATATTGTGGCACCCAGAACTGCACACAGCACTCGAGGTGAGGCCAGCACAGTGCAGAGCAGAGCAGGACAATCCCCTCCCTTGCCCGGCTGGCAATGCTGTGCCTGATGCCACCCAGGATGTGATTGGTCCTCCTGGTTGCCAGGGCATTGCTGACTCGTGTTCAACTTGCCATTAACCAGGACCCCAGGTCCCTTTCCACGGTTCTCCTCTCCAGCATCTTATTCCCTAGTCTCATGATTCTTAGCATTTATGGTTATCTGGGTTTTGTACCAAAGAAAAGATTAGCTAGTCACTTCCTCACTAATGTCCAAGTGTTGTTCTTTAAGTTTTTCTTTCTTTTTCAGTGTGTACAATGAAGGGCTTATGCAGCTTTGTTAAAGGACAAAACATTTTTGTAATGATCTGTTCATTTTTTTATGGTTAACATAAAAATGACTGACAGAGCAATAGGTTTATAAGGCTTCAGATAAAATAATCTGGAAAATTTATTAACCTCGACTTGCACAAAATATTATTTGAAAATGGTTTATCTAAGACCATGTTAGCTAATCCGTACAGACAAATAGGGAACTGGTTTGGCAGTTATAGACTCAGGGTTGAGAACAGACAAATCATAAAGTGATGTGCCTTGTCCTACTTGATGGTACAAAAAAAAAAAAAAAGAGGAGTTGTAGGAGTAAGGAAATGGGCTTACTTTTGTGTTTTGCATCAGTGAGAAAGAGGATGGAATTCTACCTTCAGATTTGGAACCAGATTTGAAAGAAGAGTAAAAAATGGAAGCAGGATTGGAAAATATTACAGCTTACAGTAAGTTTTAGAAGTAACCTGACTGGTGCTTAAGCATGTTCAGAAAACAGCAGATATTAAAAGGCTCTTTAGAAGAAAAAGAGAGAATGCTTTCAAGTCAAAGGCGGACAAATTCAAACAGGAAACACTTTTGAAGTGTGGCAGAAACTATTGAGATTGGGTACAGGAGAAGTGATAGGCTTTCCATCTCATCATGTCATCAGATGAAGACAAACTGCTGTCCTATGAGAGGTGTTTCAGCAAAGCACAAGTAACTAGGCTCTGCTGGGGGACAGCAGAATTACATGGGTGGGCTTGCAGCATGCAGGCAGTGAGAGCAGATAACAGATCCTTGTGGCCTCTCTTTCTCAGAGTCATGGCACTTGGCATTGAGCTTAAAACTCTGAATTAGGAAGGATCTCACTAGTAAGTTTTCTTATTCCCTTCTACAAAAGAGGCAAGTAGATGTTTCTCTCTATGCTGGTTGCTCAGTGTCAACTGTTTGTCTTTCACCTAATTCTCACAACCACAGTTTTGAATTCTTTCATTATTTTGCCAACAACCTTGCTGAGTACTGGCAAAAAGGTTTTGGTCAAATTCACCGAAAGATGATCTGTTTCTCCAAGTTCAGCTCTTAGGCTCAGAGGAATTTACTGAGTACTTCCCTGCCCTTGAAGCATGGTGGATCAGCTGGTGTCATCCCTTAGATTCCTCTCCAGACAGAATTCCAGTGGCAGGAATGAAGACCCACTTCAAAGTAGCCACTATTTTGTGTAAGGAGGACTTTTTCCCACTGATATGTCAGGTCCCCCAGGCCAAACTGTGTGCAGCTCCTCTTCTAGAAACAAAAGTGACTATCCAAGAGACAGAGATCAAGGAAATTACTGTGTCACTACCCTCGGCAGATGCTTTAGAAAATTAACTAGGGATCCCTCAAGGGTCTAAATGTTTGTGACACTAAAATAGAAAGTACAGGGAATACCAATCTGTCCTTGCCTTGCATTCTCTGTGTTATGGCTACTTGTGGCATTTCCTAAGCTGTTATTTTTTCTTAGCAAGATACCATAACTTGGAGTTTTGCCAACATAGATAATTCTGTGTGCTGAACTCTGCTCTTTTCATCTCAGACTTTCCTTGATGCCTCACACCTGGATGCCAGTTCACATCTCTGTTTGTGAGTTGCCTTGCTAGGGAAAGGAAGCATACCATGGTGCCCACTTCCCTTGCTGAAGTGGCTCTTCAGGATAAGATGCAGCAAAACTAGGCTCATTCATGGTGATCACAGACCTTTTTCCTGTGTGTTAAGTAAGTCTAGATTTGTTTGAGAAAAGAAGTAAGCGCTTGCTGGAGTCTCCTTTTACCTTCACTGACAACTGCTCCCTTCTGTCGGGTACCTCCAGCCAGGCAAAAGCATGAGGGCAAACAAGGTGCCAGTCCTCTAGTGAGCTGCTCATCATCAAGGCTCTGAGGATGCTCATGGTGTGTGTTCAGGCCACATAGATCAGTGATGAGCTCTTTCATTGCTCCGCACTCTCTATTCCATGTTTCTATTCCATAACTCTGTATTGCACAACACAGGTTCACACAAGGCCACCCTTGCCCTGGACACAGAGACCTACTGCATCTGAGTCCTTCCCTCTGGGGAACTGCTGAGCCCCATATCCAAGGAGGAGCCCCATTCCCCAAGGAGGGGAAGGAGATGGAGCAGCCAGGTCTGCATGCACTCCTGCCCTCTTCTTCTCTGGCCAGGGCAGATCAATCAGTGGAGACATTCTGGACAAGATCAACAGTTCCTCACAAAAATTGTCCCTGTAGAGACCGTAAAGCACCTGTTTACCAGCTTTTATTAATCTTGCGGAGTCTTGTGTTGTACCATTTCTCTTTGCCAGATCCACCTAAACTCTGTTTTTAGGTCTTCATTGCAGTTTTTTATAAGTAACACTTAAATCATTAGTAGTATCCTCTCCTGTTTCTGCTTTGCCTCCCCTCCCCCTTTCTCACTAGCTCTATTTTCTGCTTTTAATTGTGTTTTGCTTTGCAGGAGAAATGAAAGACTGTTTACTGATCCTGTCCCCACCCTTTCCTTTCCTGTCACAGCTGGTCCTTGAAATTCGATGGAATAATAGCTCCGCATGTTCTGTTCCCTGTCCCCTCCCCCCATCTCTTTGAAATGAATTTTGGTATTGTTGAAAGATTCCAGATGAAACTGCCGACTCAGAATGTCTCAAACAGACCCTATTGAAAGAAAATTAATTTACCAACTTATAAAAATATAGTTGCTATTTAATTTTCTATTTTAATAGTGAACAACGGGTGAAGGAAGATTTGCATAATCATGGATGGACCCAGTGCATGCTTTCTTCTGTTGAGCAGCCTGATATTTTGATGGGCTATGTCAAATAAGTTCCACTTTTTATCCGTTTGGAATATTGATGCAAAAGGGAACAGACACCTAAGAGAGGAAGTCTTTTGTACTGGGGAGGACCGATTCCATTTTCTCTTTTACTTTGGACATTGAAAGTGGAAGCTGAAGAACAAGCCCTTGGGAGAGTGGGAGGAATGGAGCGATGCTAGCAGATAAAGATGCTTTATTTTCAAGTTAAACAGAAAGTTCATGACATGGCGACAGAGCTGCAAAACAGACGAGATGGTGTTATTACAATTGTCTTCAATGTTCCACTTTTTCCATGTGCAATGTCTGCTGAGTGGAATTTTAAAAAATCATGCAAGCAGCTAAACAAACAGATTTTTGGCATCATTTAATAAAAAAAAAAAGAAGGCTGAAGATTAATAAAACAAAAAAGAAAAGGACAACCCCACCCATTTATATTGCATGGAATTCAATTGCAAGCTGGTTAACAGTTAACCTAGTCATGCCTAAAAATGATTTATAAATTGATCAAAGGCATACATGATCCCAGTTTTCATTGGAACAGTTGTCTGAACAACAGCTAGTGACTATGTCCTAGTCTTGCAATGGGAGGTGCCCTTCCTTTGGGAAGGCCATTGAAGTTGATACATGGCTACACAGCTTTGGTATTTTACCCGAAAAAATAGTGCAAACATTATGACTGTCCAGTAGGAGTGTGTCCAAAATCTGCCTTCTGTGTATGTGAACCTAATCTGATGTCATTTTGGGGAGCAAAATATAATCTCAGCATGCAATAAGGGCATAATTATCTGGACAGCCTTGTCTCATGGATAAACCCAAATTAAAAAATAAAATAAAATAAAGTTTTTTAGATGTTTTAATTGTAATTAAAAAAGATTTAAAACTTTTAGCACTGTGAATCCAAACATTACTTCCGGCTGCACAATAACAAGTGAAAATCTCAACTTGAGAGCATTCAACACTGTGCTCATCAACTCATCTAGGGTTATCATTGTGTATAAGGACAAGCTATTGTGATTTCAAACTCCTTAGTCTACTAATAAATTCAAGCTTACTTCTTCATCAAATTCATACAGCACTGCAAATTTTCATGTACAACTCAGAGGAAAGAAAAAGWTCTTATTTGGAAGCCTACATAGTTCTGTGACTTCCCAGAAATTCTTTTCTGCAAGCTGAATTAAACAACTCACAAGGAGAGATCCTGTGGGAAGGTCAAGGTAGCAGAAGCTTGGAAAACTTGTCCAATTTATTCTTAACATACCAGTCCTCCCTAGCACACAGTGGACTAATCTGCTTTATCTATGTCTGTCTTTGGTATTTGCAGTCAGAGTTTTTATTCCCCAGATGTTTTGTAGTGTTCCTTGGAATATTTGGCAGGAGCTTCCTAGATTTGACCAGCCCACATTGAGGAAAGGGTGAGGAGAGTGTGCTTGTGGCTTGACTGTGGCATTATTTCACCTTCCAGGCACTGTTTGTGTTTACAAACACATATTAGCATAACATGGTCTGGTGCAAATACATAGCAAGGTTCTGTCATTGCTAGAGTGATTTTTATAGCAAAAATGATGGCAAAATGAAAAAAAAAATCAGTGCTGTCAAAGCTCATTAACTGGCTAGTATTACTGAAATGCACAGGAAGCAGTCTAGCTGGATAGAATCCATGCCTCAAGCCAATCATCTGTTAGAATCATCTCAGGGTCTCCTGGGCTGGGCTTTGCTTTTCTTTTGTAAGTGATAAAGAGTTATCACTTACTATATCTATAGCAAAATAATCTTTAGAAGTTCAGATTAAGTTCAAATAGTGATTCAAGACTATGTTCCAAGACAAGCTAATGCTTAAGACAGCAAATTTTCTATGCTATATGTTTTATTCATAGCCTAAAACTTGACTGGATAAATAAGCTTTTAGTTTGACTTCAGTGTTATTTGCTTTTTAACATGAGCTCCCACTGAGTGTTTATTAAAGAGTTCAAGCATTTCATAAGGAAGCTGAAGGGAAATGTTAAAGTATTATCGTGGAAATTAACGTAACATTAGGGTTAAATTAGGCCAAGGGAAGCACATGTGATTGCTTCCCTTATGAGAGGAGCAACACTGAGTGATGTAGACTTTATCTAATATCACAATGTCTCTTCATTCTCTGTTGAACTGTTTTATTACTCTGGCATAAATCCAATCCTTGTCCTTAGCTATCTGTTTGAACTTCATGGATAAGAAAATAATGCCAGTAGAAATGCATCTACAGACGGCTGCTGTTGATGGTTTTTTGTCCACATGAAACACCGAGCAAGTTCGTTTCCAAGGTTTGTTGAAGTTTTTAGTACCGACTTGCTTTGCTAGGAGATTTAAACACAAGAGATCTTCGTCTTCATGTGTGTGGACACTTGTAAATATCCCCATGGCTGTTTAACACCAAAGAAACCAAGACTAATCTACTTAACGTATTGGAAGAGGGAAAAATCTGTCACACTGTATAAGCTGAACCTTTCTAAAACTAGTAATTTATTATTATAGTATTAAATTTGTTATGCTAGCAAAATTCTTCTGAGGTTCCATGGTGTGTCAGAGATGTTCACATACAGGCAGTACAGATCCTGTGAAAGAGCGTTTAGGGGCTTGTGCTAGCAGAAGCTCCTAGAGATTTTTCCAGTGCTGGGATTATTGGATATTTATACTTCTCATAATGAACTTGATGGGCACAGGGCCTTAAGGCTAGAAAGAGATCAGAGCTTGGGAATTTGTCTCTACCTGACACTTTTGGCCAACTAGAGAAACTAGAAGGGCTGCAGACAAAAGGAGAAGACTAATATTTGGAATAGTTTCTCTCCAGTTTTGTAGGTTGCAGTGGAAGGGCACAGGCAGTCCCATGGCCTTTTAGCAATGTGCCGTTCTGTCTCCCTTCAATAATAAATTCCATTTCTGATTTCTCAGTGAAAAGTATACTGCTTTATAGAGCATACAAGTACCACACACTGCAATATTATCTGGAAAACCTTGCTGTTTGTTAATCAGCCTGAGTCCTGCGAGACCTTCAGCTTGATGATCACTGAACCTGAAACTATGATGTTAAAAAAAATCAAAATTAGGTAATATATTTTAAACTCAGAAATGTGTTAAAAATTAGAAATCCTCTAACTCACCCCTTCAAAAGAATAGGCCCTTATTCTCTGCCAAATGTTAAACTCTCCTGGCTCCACAGTAATCTACCCTTCCTTCTCCACTATAGACACCCTTTCAATGGCAACTGCTAGTAATGATATATGCAGCCCTATTTGTCGGAGTACGTAATGCCTTTAATTACAGCCAGTCTTCCCTGCTGCCCAGGTTTGTTCCAGAAGTAACAACACAAGTTGCCAGTTCAAGCACTTCATCTACTCAAAACTCAAAGTTTTTTCTGACTGATTGTTTCATAGCCAAGAAAACTGTCTTTAGGTTTTGTTTGCCTAATTCTAAAACCAGTCGTTCAGGGAATGGCATATATCTTGCAGATATGAGACATTGAATCAAAGCAAAACAAAAAAGTTCCTCAGTGACTGTATCTCTATCTGTATCATAGTTTCTCCTGTATTGACTGTGATACGGTGAAGGCATTAATTGTTTAGTGTTTTTGTGAAGGAAAGAAAAAAAGCTGTTCCAAAATGTACTACGAAACTACCAGGTAAATACTTTAGGAGGCTTGAGCGTGAAAGTAAGCTACTAGTGTTTAGAAAGGGTTACTTGAAAGTTCTCAATAGTTCCACTCAGTTATTTCAGATTGTGTTGCTGAGTGGTTTTTACCTCAGCCTTACAGACCAAATAAATAAAGATTGTGTCCAAGTAAATATTCACTCTCCTCCTATTAAAAAAAAAAAAACAGACTCAAGTCAAGTCTCCATTATTCAAAGAGCAAGTATATATCTTTTCTAGTTCTTCAGAAGTACCTTTGGATTGGAAAGATCCTTTTATATGACATTTATGGCAAAATCCAATATTCAATATCTGAAGCTAAAAGGTGTTCATCCTACCTAGCACACATGCTCTACAGCAGTGATACAAATATATCTCAGACAAGCTGCATGACACAGCAGGCAGAGGACAAGACGTCTATTCAGGGGACACAGCATCTGTTCCTGACCCTCACATAGCTCTGCCATGTGACTGGAAGGGAAACGATTCTCCTCAGCTCTGGTTTCTTTGTCTGTAAAAATGGCAATGGATATTCACACCCGGCTTCTGATATGGTGTAGAACAGTAATGAAAAAATGAAGCATTTTAAGCCATGCTTTAAAAAATATGGTGCTTACAATCCCATCTACACTTTTACCTGGAGAAATTAGTACGGCAAAAAATTATTCATTGTACTCTTTTAGAAAATATAATTTCAAGTCATAGTTTTTACCTGACACTACTTTTCACTGAAGAAGGTAATTGTTTTCTTTTTCAAGGTTGAACTTCTGACTGTTCAGATTGACAATTAATTTGGGATCCTATTTGCAGATTAGGTTTTATATGTTTGTGTGAATTACTAAAAGACCACATTTGTGCCAAGAATAGCAAGACAGTCATGACAGGCAGCCTTCAAAATGCCCTTATTTATGTTTCTGGAGACCTTGAGTAAAAGAAGATATGGGGCATAAAGATTTGAAAAAAGTTGGCATGCCTATTCAGATGTGTATTGATGCACCCTCCAACACCAAATAAAGCCTTTTCTGCTTAAAATTTCAATAAATGGGTGACAGGGGCTAGGTATGTAAGCCAGTTGAAGTCAGAGCTTACTGGAAAAGAAGTGGTAGATGTAACACTGATATACTGTGAAGAGCTTGAAAAGCTTGTAAAGAGGAGTATCTTATATGGATGCAGCAAAATAAAACAAAACTAAACAAAACAAAAAAAGGGGAGGGGAAGTGAAGAAAACAGTGTTTTGAATACCATCCTGGATAGATATGAGTGTTTCTGAATTCCTGAAAACAGGAGAAAAGGAGGTGCTTTGAGTAACAGAACTATGACTGTCCCTTGTGGTGCCAAAGGATGTAGCAGAAACAAGTGGGAGAATTCGGACCTCCCAAGGTCACTTTGGTGCTCTGTCCTTCAGTAGCCTAGATCTAGACTCATGTTAGTATAACATCTCATGAGAGAAATAAACATGTTTAACTCACTTTTTTTATTCCAATATTCTTCTTATCACAGGAGAAAATTTCAAATTGAATTGAAATATTGAAATGTATCAAATTATTCGTAAGCAGATTGTATTATTATGTATTTGTACAGTTCACTGACCGATTTTATTTGCCAGTTTCTCCTTTTCTTTAAGCATTGGAATATGCTGAATATTCTGTCTGAATATTCTGTCTGCCTGCTTTAGTAAGAGTCTTTGTTTAATGCCTTCCCTGTGTTTCGATGAGATGAAACATTTGAGTCGCAGCAGCCCCATGCTGCTGTGTTTTGACACTGGTTATATACTTGACTGGAGCAGAACTTAATCCCTGACCCTACTAGTGGGATTTTGAGATTAATTTGAAGTATATAGACTTCAGGGCTGGGAAATGATAATAAACTAAGAGATGGGCACAAAGAGGCTCCTTAACAGACATATTTTGATTCATCTCCACCAAGCACTGATGTCAGGCTTTTTCTCGAGTCGTAAAAGGCCTGGGAACCCGACAGCACAAGGTTGTTCCTGTTTGTACAAGGTCTTTTATAAAACAGAAGGTAGCAGGAAGCTAGAAGATGTGATTGGTCTTTTTGAAGTCTCTCCTCTTCAGCCACTGCATACGGGGAGATCACGTTAGTGAGCACACACAGTAAAGTCACAGGACAGGTCAAGGCAGCACTTCACACAGGGCTGGAGACAGGCATGTGAGATAGCACCGATACAACGCTTCAGGATAGTGGAGGGGAAGTGCTACTGCTATGATAAGAATAGTTTTGCTTTCAGAGTATTTGGTAGAGATGGCAGTTAAGAGGCTATCAGGGAAACCTCTGTTTGTGTGTGAAGATTATTTATTTGGAGAACCAGTCCATAAACACATACTAAAGGGAATGTACTGTACAGAAACATCCCTAATCCAATGACCATGAATGCTGCAAGAGCAAGAGGGGAAGGGATCACAGATAGCAGAGTGAAGCTTGAGTGCCTTTTCTATAAGGCTTCTCCTATGGCTACTTTTGGAGGTAGTGCTGGATCCAGTGTACCACTGGTACACAACAGGGAGAGCTGCAGGTATGTTGTGTTTAAGGCAGCTGGGACTGTGGGTGGATCTTGTTTACCTGGGAATCTGAAAGGTAATCAGAATGACCTGCTCTGTCTGTTTTGTTTATCATTCCAAAGCAGGTAGGAGAAAGAGAACTGTAAAGGACATAAAAGTCACCCAGGATAGTTTTCTAGACTAGAGTGGCTATCTAATAGTTTGTAGAGATCATTCCTTTTTTGGCTAAAACCTTTACTGATGCTTCTTTCAGTTGATGTCATGTAAGCAGTGGCATGAACTTTTTTAGTGTCTGCTTCCAGTGTGCAGCAATAATTATAAAATAAGGATATGGAAAGTGTTGCCTTACAGCACAGCAAAATCAAACCACCTTAAAAAGATTTTGCTCTCATGATTCAATTAAACAACATAAGACTGGCTAGAAGTAATTTAAAGATCTGGATTTAAAGATCTGTAAATTAAAGATCTGGATATAATCATAATTATATGATTATATCATATAATCCCATCTTTCTGTCCTATGACAATGACAGAGAGCCTGAACAGTTTTGTCTACTTTCCAAACAAAAATTATACCGATTCAATGAATGGCATCAGTCATAGAGCAACCAAGAGAAGAAGTCTAACTTGTATGATTATGCTTACACAAGTTTTGGATTTCTTTCTAAGTTTTCAGTATTCTAAGTTTTCAGTTACTATGGAACCGTCATCACCTGCCAAAAAGGTGCCCAGGATGTCATAATAATTTTATCTCACAAATGTCAAATGCTTCAGAGCACAGATAACTAGACAACCCTAATGGTATTCCCTCAAGTTTGACGAAACTTATCCTTTATAGATTTGACCTGGCATTAAATATTCCAGACATCCAAAAGCACAGGATGTGCAGTTTGCTTTCCCTCCTGTCAAAATAAGCATATTTTTTCACAATGTGTTGCAATGTGCTTGCAGTCTCTGCATTTTCATATGAGATTGTTAAATCAGTTATCTGCATCAGGAGTTGAATGAAACTCCAATCAAAGTGTAAACCGATCCTGTTTGGGGGTAAGCAAATGTGCTGTAGACATTAGGTCTCTCAGGTACATCATATAATAAAGAGTTATCACAGGCAATGTGTACTTAGGTTGCACTTCCATCTGTGATTATTTTGCATTCGCAGCAGTTCAAGCAATGACAGTGTTACCTTGAGATTCAAAAAACAAGAAAAACAACCAGAGAGTTTAACAAGAAATGTGTGTGAAGTCCAACACGTTGTTTGGGCACATTTGAGCTACAATCAAAACGCAGATATGTGAGTCAGTTGGCTTTCTGGTTTAAAGTGTGCCATTGTGGTGGATTCTGAAACTTCAGCTTGGGATTTTAACAGCAGAAGTGGAAGCAGGATTCAAGGATTCAGATTTCAACCTTTGCTCTCAGTCCTAGAAATACCGTGCTAGTCAAAGTAGACACAGAGGTGGAGGGACAGATTTGTGAAATGAGTCCTTGTCACCTTATTTCAATGCTCTGACATAAGGACAAATAGGAAAAGTCAAAGCTGTGTGTTTAAAAGTGTATGCATTTGAAATGAAGTTTATGTGTTGAATGAAGTAATATGTTTTATTTTCACTCACACAGAGATCTAAGAATGATGATGACTGCAATCCTTCAAGGACCATTTCTACAACTTCAGGATCTTGACATGTTATGCTGAAATTTCATACAAAATTCATTTGTATTAATATGCCTCTTTCTAAAGAAGAAATGGAATTCATTGTCATGGTCTTGGTGATGTTCTTGAACTTGTAATTTCCTATGTAAAGCATGTATTGATAAGATCAGGATAAAAATTGCCCATGCACTATGTGTGTTTCCAGACAGGTACACTTAGGTCTGGGAGAGAGGGAGCTGTAGTGGTCAGTGGTACCTAGAGGCTGCAGGAAGTGCAGGGAATCTGGGAAAAGCAAAGATTTATGTTTCCACTGAGGAATTGCAAGGTACAAAAGCACTACTTACTTCATCTCACATTGTTCTACACCTCCATGTAAAGTGGGTGCCGCCATGTGGTCCAAGGATTTGTGTTTCCTGCTCTTTCACATAGCAGTTGGTGAAGAAACAGTTGGTGGTGCGATTCATGCCCTGGAGAAGTGTTATGGTATAATTCCATCCTGTTTTTCATAGCAGAACTATTTCATAGTAGGAAAAAACCAGACATATTGGTGACAAAGTATTTCACCTTTGAAACTATGTATACACTTCTATTTGTAAAACTACTGCATCTTCCTAAAGAGGGTTTTTCCTCCTCCTAGGTAGTTTTAGCAAGGAGTGTGTATATATACATATATAGCAGCTTGTTTCTATGTGTTTCTTCATGTAGTAGCAAATCAATGAAAGGATTTGTAGCAGCCAAAGCATAAATACTTTAGAACGTTGTTTAGCAAGATGCTCTGATTTCACTGGGTTTATTCCAAATATCATGTACAGTTTATCTCTCAACATGCCTGAAGTGTTTGCTAAATTGTAGCATTCATATTTCATGAGGGCTTGTTATAAAGAGGAAAATGTTACAAATTCCAGTGAATTGCGGAAACATATTACTGGGAAATGTTAGGAAATTTTAAACCAGGCAAGATATGGGAATGGAGGGGTATTAAGATTTCTTAAGGGAAAAAAACCCAGAAAATAGAAAGAGAAATAAATTTAGTGATACAAAATTTATCTTGTGGAAAGATTGTGGAAAATAGTCTGATTAGCAGGTCTGAATTATATTACTGAAGTTATTGTAGTCATCAAATTTTAACACTTTTTAGAAGTACCTTCCAGCCTGGTGGAAGTCAAGAATATCTTTTATTTCAGAAAAATTGAAGAGGGTGACAAGCATGGAGCTGTTAACATAGATAGTGTCTGTGTCTGAACCAAGGGGTAAGTGACTTCTGGAAGTACTCACAGTATTCTCTCTTGGTCATGGAGCCCAGGGACCTACTGGAGTGTACTGTAGATTCTGATCCTGTATCAGTATTTCCTTCCAAAGCAAAACCTTTTGGACAAAGGGATGGTGGATATGCAGGTCATGGCCAACCTTGGAGGCAGAATAAAACCAGGATTTATAAAGAAGACCGGGACCAAGTCTGCATCTGCCATGCAGTCTAGGGTCAACTAGACTGACTTTACAGATTGTCTTTCTACTTCTATATTTTGGTTTTCCCACCTATAAATAAAGAGGAAGAATGGAAAACATTTGGAGAGAATATTAAAGAAAATACACTAATCATGAGCTAGGTAAAAGTAATAGGTCCTTTAAGGTGAACTTATTAACTGCTCCAATATTGTGCCAGTTTAGTTTAGTCACTGTTTAGTCATTTAGTTTGCTTTCTACAAAGCACCCTGATGCCTTTAGCGCTGCCTGTTCAGCTGAATGGCATTTGTCAACTGTCTCTTCCTCTAGGAAAATTAGTACATGTATTTGTATGAATATGGAGCAACTTTGCAATGTATATTTATTTGGTATAGGAAAAAACCTTTTCATCTGACTTGTTTTCACGAAGATGTTTTTGTACATGAGCCAGTCTCGGTGGGGAAAATGTTATAAATCTTTTGGCAGTCTGGGAAACAGAGGAAATATTTGTAATAAGCAATATTTGGTTTATATCTATTGTTGGCAAGAGCGTTGCCAAAGAAAATTTCGCTCCTGTGACACAACCTGCACTACTATTTGCTCTGTAGCATACTGAGGACATTTAGGGTGACAGAGTTGAAAAACTTCTGTCAATATTGACATCTTCCAGAATTTATTGCTACAGAATATAAAATGCACAATGTTTGAAGCTGAGGAGATTGCTTCCTCAAGAAGGCTTAGAGCTTTAAAACATTGCAATAATTTCACTTGACATTTATGTAGGTCTGTACTGCCCTAATGGGTTAAGTTTACAACAGAGGTTACATGCTGAGCCCTTTATCTGTCATTTACAAACACTGTCAATAAACTGATTCAAGCAGATTCTCTTAGAAACGTGCATCCATTCATTGCTATAAAAAGTAAAAGTAAGTATTAAACTACGATTTTGGTGAGTTTCTGCCAAGAATGTTACTGCTGGTCTTAGTTTCACTGATAAAGCAGCCATTTACAAATTTGCCCCTTTGTTCTTACTTTCATAGAAGCTGAGCTGACTCAGCAAGAGATGATTACAATAACTTTTGGACAGATAAGAAAAAAATAAGACTACTTGTCTTAGCCTACCATTTTCTTTAGACATTCTTGTTTAGAAAATGTAGGTCAGCACAAGTAAAACATATTTTCTTCATGTCCAAATGAATTATAGAGTGCTTGGCTAGTAGAAAATGGCAGTATTTTAGACTTGTGCCTGCAGAGGATTAGACATAAATACAGATGTGTGGAAATAATATCAAATAAATTCAAGCATTACTTTGTGTGCTTTTAAAGCACAATCACTAAGCTTTGACTAAGTACCATTGCACTTTAGGTATCCCCTGTTCATTGCACTCTTCCCCACAAGGAGTTCTTTAGGTGTGCAGATTTTATACTGTGAAGGCTTTCCAATTCAGATCTTGTGAAAGCTTTCTCTGAAATATGAATCTTTTACAGCATCGTGTCACAAGTGGTTGAATGGCTGGACTTGCCATTCACCTTGGGTTTTTACAGAGCCCTGTATGTACTGCCTGAGTAATGGCCATGAGACAGTACCATCTGGTGTACTTAGACTCCACTTTTCTCTTTGAAAATTGTGCAAACAGGAAGCAATGGCTATGGATTCCTGTGACATTTTCTCCTCACACCTCAAAAAGACCATGAGATTACTTGGCTCATAATGGAGATAACTGCAGTGAGAAGGAAAGCTTGCCTGGGAACACTGAAGAGATCAAGCCATTACCTAGCAAGCAATACGACACTCAGTGTTGGCTGACATGTAAATTGATTATGACTAACAAACCCCTGACCCTGACATTCCACTAAATTTTATACACTAAGCAGAAAGAAAGTGCAAGAAAATCTGCTAAGCCAAAGAAAAATGGAAGCAGAGTTTGACAGTGAAATTCTTGTGATTTTAAGTCTTCTTCCCAATGTCAGCCAGTTTTGGTTTTCCAGATGAAGTGCCAGATAGGTTTTCAAATGGTCCCTTACCCACATGATTGATATAAATACACATGTTGGTGAGCCAATGAACTTGCTCCTTCTATTAGAAATGTGGGCTGTTTCTTAGGGAGGCTTTTTACCTGCTGGAAAAATATTTGGGGCCAACCTAGGCTGCACAGTCTTTGGGCTACAAAGTAGGTCTGCTTTACTGTGGTAGAGATCAATAAGATCACAGCAATGTCTCCACCAACCGTTCTTTGGTCCAAAACTTCACCCAATTACAACCCGTGACAGTACCCTTCTAGCACTGGAGAAATACACTATATTATGGGATTTGTGAGCTCAAAAAGTGAAAACCTGGGACACACTCATTGCTAAATCAACACATCTACCAGATTTTGAACATTCATAGGGCAAAAAGAATTGATCAGGAATTAGAAAACTGTGCAAAGTGGGCTGGTCTTACTAAAATGTCTGCTTTATTTGAATTTAATTTTATTTAAAAATATCTTGAAGCACATTAGAAAAGAAGTCACAAGAGGTATTGTGAGAGATTTCTGCATTTGGCAAGCGAACTCAGTAGTAATATCTATGGAGAAGCCTGCTTTATATTTCCCATCATCAAACTCTTTTTAACCTTGCTTTTAGTGTTGCTTTTGATTTTGCCAAGCTAGACTAAAATTTTCCATGCCATAGCTTTGCCTCAGGTAGAGTTTTATATTTTATATTTGGAAAAAATCAGGCTTGTCTGAGGGTAAGGTAATAACTTTGGTGTTTCTCTCCTCTTGGGAGATTTTGTTATTCTATACTTTAATGAGGCTTAAAATTTGTCTTTTATGTACACCTTATGATTATCTGTCCCAATTCACCTTTGAGATATTATAATTTACATACAGTACCGAGACTTTTCAGAGCTCAGCAGTCTGCTCTTCCTCATGATGTTCAGTTCCTTCCTCGCTCCTAGGAAGAGCTGGACTTTCCACACGCATTTTCCATAGGATGTTTGGGAATATTCCCTTCATCTGGAGCACTAAAATCATGCTCCTCTTGAAAATGATACCTCACATATAGTCTGGCCATGAGTACTTGGTTCTAGTTTGGATACAGGGATAGAAAATAAAACTAGTGTCTGCTCACAACCACCTTGCCCATACATGGTGGAGGCAGAATCTGGTGGGACCAAAAAGAGGGAGGAAAGCTTAACTGAGGAGGGAAAAGATGATATACACCAATAAAAATCCGCCAAGGAAATTCCTTCTAAGGAGTTAAACCCAGGTTGTGTATAATGAGCACAACACAGTACCCAAGTGCCAATAGGAGTTCAACAGAAACTGATTGTGTGCATTCATGTAATGAAAGCCTGTACTGYCTGATTAAGTTTGTCCAGGCAGTTTTCATTCTGGCCTTCCTCAATCTCTGAATGCTTGGCTTTGAACCAAAGAGTTCTTCAAGTTCTTCTAACATATAAAATGTCATATATAAATGATGCCTTCGTTTTGAAGTTTGTCACTTCACTGCTTCCTCCTTCTCATTGAAGAAAAACAAAACTCATTAAAGATGGTCATGAACAAGGGAAAATGTATTGGTAAAAATTACTTTGTGCAAAAGTTTAAGTTGGATATTGGAATCCTGAGGCTCTTTTGTAGAAACTGAAAAGAAAATTATGCTTTTGACATGAGGAACACGACAGCTGGACTCTTCATCAAATCCTTTTGCTTTGATATGCAGAAGTACTTGCATACTAGCTTCACAACAGATTTGACAAAGAAGCTGCTGGCTTACTCTATGCTTTCTCCAAAACACTTGAAATGGTCATTCAGAAATGTTTATTTAGGAAGAGATCAAAAAGCCCAAGCCCAGACAATTCTCTTTTACAAGCCAACCATTAAGGACAATGAGAAAAAAAAAATAACATCTGGCTGAATGGGGGTTGTAACAGCTGAAAAAGGAACAGAATTTCTGGGGCAGTAATTCTGACCTTGCTTCAACACTGCCTTCATTTGCATTTGTGCTTATTTTGACCAGTGAAAATGCGATCCAATCCACCTGCCCTTTCTGCTTGGAAGGAAGCTTCAATGTTCATATGTTTCTATTATTCATTTACTTACAATTCAAAGTAGGTTTCAAGTTAATTAGCAATTAAAAGACAAATTGATCTGATCTGGCTGGTCAGGAACAGCTTTTAGAAGAAAGCAAACTTGTCATCTTTTCTCTTTCAGTCCATTTTGACTTTGTTCAGAGAGAAGCAAAAAGCAAACAAACAAACAAACGAAAAAACCCCCAGGCATACAAAAATCACAGCAAAAACCCCACCAGTATCTGCTTCCTGCATTGGAGGGATTCCTGATCCAATGGAGTGTGGACTTGTTTGGCACACCTGTGTATTGAGGGACTTCTCAACAAGAAAGAGGCAGCAGTCCTTGAGGCAAAAAGCAGCATCAGTTCTCCACTGGGAGGTTGCCCTTTAAAGACGGACACACAAACACAGTAGGGGGACAACAGAACAGAATGGAAACAAACATGTTATTTCCTCTTTAGTGTCTGGATCTCGTTTTTCTTCATTTCATTTTGCCTGAGCAGAACATTTGCGAAGAAGAATGGAGACTAGTTTTGGTGTCAGAAGATGGCTGAATAGACCTGGATATGTCACTCCCTTTCCATTTCCTCTTCCCCTCATCCTCTTATCCCTTCCTTACAAACTAAGATCCTGTTTCAGTTTAGTCTCCCGTTGTTGGTTCCACATGTGTACATGCGCTGACCTGCCTGTGCACACTTTTTCTCTTCCAGTCCCTGTATTGACTCACCTAGCCTGATTCCTCCTGTTTCATGCTGTAGAGCTGCATGACTACTGCTGTGATTCAGATTAGACCTCCTTACTGTCTGAGCTCACTCTTCCAGAAAATCTTTTGATCTACCCTCAGAGTTCTTTGTTTATTTTTTCTTAATTCCAGTATTAGCTTGTTTTTAGTAGCTCTTAGTTTGCTGTCCATTAGCAATCTGTTAAACTGCTTCTTAAGTGCCGTGTCTTCAGGAAGGCTTGTATTTGAAGGATTCCCCACTTGAAGAGAGGCCACACCACAAACACATGGATACTTAATATGTCCCCATGGTCTAGAAAAACCCTATAGCCTTTATCTCATCAGCACCCAAACCAAAAAAAAAGGGCAAGCATTAATTTTTGCTACCTGATAAATATATGGGGACAGCATCTGAAGTGAGACCTTGAACTATGCTTGAACACATCCATTGGAGACAGATGTAAAACAGCTTTTCAGTCTTCAAGACTTCTACACCTGTACAGACCAAGCACAGAAAGCCATTCTCATCGAGAAGGTAGAAACCCAAGGAAAGCCTCTGTCAAAGGGGAATGATGCACCTATGTCCATCAAAGGTGAACATTTAGTGCTACATTATAGTAGCAAGAGCAGGCAACTGTGGTCAAGGCAGCTGTCGTAGAGATTGTCTCCTTTGTAAATTTCGACCTTGTTAGTCCTAGTCCCCTTTCTTAGTCTTAGTCCCCCAACAGTGCTCTCTCCTGTATTGTCCTCAGCATCAGGCTGCCTCTGTGCTGCCCGTCTCACCATCTTGTTACCCAGGATAGACCCCATGGAGCCAACAAGGACATCTGACTTCCGTACATACTGCCACATTTCAGATGCTCTTCTGGAGCACCTTTCGCAATTATATGAACTATCTCCCCAGTAAGGGCACTGCTCTGGTGCTTTAGTCATTCCTATGAGATTCATAACCCAAGTGGTCCTGTGGTTTGTGGTCACTGCCAACAGATTCTCTACAAAGACAGCTACTGGAAATAGCGTGGGAAGTAGCCAGTTACAGAGAGCAAAATGCCTAAATATATGCTCTCTGTACTTTGTCCTTTGACCAATCCTAGAGTTCCTCAGAGCCCTAGAATACAAATTATTCAACTGCATCATGCTTTACACTCTAGAGGGGAGGTACAGAAATCCCAGGAAGGCAGGTACTGTACCAGCCATCCAGAAACCTCTACATCAGCAAAAGTTGTACCTGAATTGGACATCTTAGGTAGTCCAAAAACCACAACAGGAGAAGTCTCTTCTCTCAAAGTGAAGTTTGTTTGGCTGTATTTTAGTTTTGTGTTGCAAAATCTTTTCAGGGAGTGCAGGGAAAAAACACTGAGGTGTTCAGATAAAAGTTTCTAGCATGTTTTTCTGGGTGACAAACTTTAAGTGTTGCTTAAAAGATGGGTTTTGAGTTCCCTTTTAAATACTTAAACAGTTATGCTATTATTATCTGCTGCAAATTGATCACAAGTGTGTGTTGTTGGCAAGGGTCAATCAAAGAAGGAGCAGTTACTCACTTGGAAGTGAAGCTTGACTATGGATTATACTTCAGAGTTATACACACCTGTTGAGTATCTTTGACATAAAGTCTGAGTAGTCTTTCTTGTCATCTCTTTAATCTTGCTGGCTTCTGAAGCCCAAAAGTTTTCTAGAAAATCTGGCTTAATAATGCCACATTTTGTAAAGGAATATTTTGATTTAAAAACCCTTACAGCTCCTGGGGTGTAAACTTGTTCCAATGTAGAAGTAGAAAATGAGATGCAGCAGATCTACTTAATATCTAGAAACACATCTGTAATTTAACAAGCATTTCCATGTGGGTTTTTTTAGGAGCAAAGTGCACAACCGGGCACTTATGAAAGCTAGTTACAGAAAGATGATCAAACTCATTCACTGTGCGTGATATATCTTTTCAAGAGATCTAAACCCCACAGTTTTGGCATTTGTTTCAATCTTTAGGCAAATACACTTCCAACAGAGTTTTAGAAAGTGTCACTCCCTTCTAGAAGGTAGAACAGGAAATGTTGCATGTCATAATTGTTCTTGGCAGTCTTGCTGCCACTTTTTCTGACAAAGCAGACAGTGGAGAAACAAATAGAATAAGTGCGTTCTTTTTCTGTAATACCAACAGAGTTAATCTGTTGGAGGTGGAGAGTTTGGTTCCTGCTGCTTTAGGTAAATGTGGAACTCTGAATGTGGTAGAAACAAGGGTGTTCTCCAGAAAATTTCTTACGAATACCAAAAGGTAAATCCTCTGGAAACATATTCAATGGAAGCAGAGATGTAGAAAGAGATCTACGTAGATATAGATTTGTATATGGTCAGAGGAAATTTGCTCTAGCAAGAATACAGAGTTCCTATTGAATCTGAAAGTGTTGGAAAGTTTGGAAAAATTAATGATTTATGTATTTTTTTATTCCATAGAAACATGCAAATTAAGTTGGAAAGGAGCCTAATTGGTCATCTAGTCAAACTTAATTGAGGATTAGCACTATTTATGGTGTTCCCATGAGATATATGCTTGACTTGATGTCTTAGAGGATTTTACAATTTTCTGGGCAATATAATAGAGTGTTTTATTAAGTTCCCATTTAAAAGATTGGGGAAGATTTTAAATTTGTCACATATATATTTCAAAAATATTGAGAAAGTATGTTCTTACTGAAGTATCTTATGCTTGACTTGTCCTAAATCAAATCCTACATGCCACACTAGAAAGGTAGTTACAGCAAAGGGTTAAAATCTGTCATGGGAGAAGTGTTTCTTACTTGCCTTCAGATATTTTCAAGTTAAGTGTAGGCTTGTTACCTTTGGCTCCCTTTACAGAAATAGGTACCTTTGAAGGATAATTAATCTTTCCTTTTCAGCCACTCAACCTTTGGGAGGTGGAAACTCGTGATTTCCTACAGCTATTTCTTTGAATAAAGCCACTCCACTTTCATAGTTTTCATGCTTGTTTTGCAGGAGTATGCAGGTAACAAAGTTTAGGAATTTTTTTTGTAGAACTAGTGAATTTTAAACACACAAAAATTATTTAATGGAAGTTTAAGGAAGTTTCAGATTCAAGAGGATTTGCTCTTCAGAACAGGTGTCTTAAGCTGTCAGAGAGCCAAAATTTTACAATGTAATCTTAATGTTCTATCATAATTTAGTTTAATGTCAGATATAAAACTTGTTCTATGAATTCTCTCTGAATATTACTAAAACCAATACATTTTCCGGCAAATTATCTCAGATAGAGATTTTTTTGAGAACACTGCAAGCTCTCATGAAAGGAGACTACATTTTCATTTAGGAGCTGCTTCCTTTGTCTGCAGCAAATTTTCCAGGTCTCCCAAGTGGACATTTAATGCCTAATTGAAAGAAAAAGAAAACAGATTGAAATATTTATCTTTGAATTCTCTATATGCACAGGCCAATACATACTGTGGTTTAGATCCTGATTATCATTGTCATTTTTCTTTTCTTGCAGCTCAGTGTATATCCTTCTTCTCTTCTTTTAACAAGTCTGGAGTCTATGCTACACGATTGTGCATATTCACCCATTTCACGCTTTGCTTCTCACATGGGAGGTTTCTTCTTTCATGCTTATATTCCTCCTATTACAGTGTAAAACGTCCAAGAGGATAAAGTGGTCAGTGAGATGGCCATCCTCCAGGTTACCAAATCAAGCCAAACACTCTAAAAGCTCTACAGCGATTTGATCAGAGTCTTAAAATCCTGTCTACAGAGAGGACCTATTTTAAAACAGCTATGGGTTATTATTTGGAGTTTCTTCAGTGCAGATTTTAGTTCATTAGAACACTTTTATTGCACTTGAGTAAATTTATTCTCAAATGCTACCAGCTGTACAAATCTAGAGGTCAAACCTGTAAGCTATTTCACTCTCTGGATACTTGCTTAGCTTCCCTTACTGATGCTAGTATTAAATAATTTGATCATAACTCCAGTAGTTTTATTTCTAATGGAGTTCAAATCTTTATGTGCAGTCAATAATGTAAAATCATAGGAGTTTCAAATTTTACTTCTTGGTTATTTTTTTACCACCCACATTTCTTATTACTTTCGGTATTTCTTCATTCTCAAATTTAGTACTACCATTTTTTTACTCACAGCATTAAATGATGATAACTAAAATAACTTTTTTATTGAAATTCATTCAAGATTTTGATAATTTTTTTTACATATCTCAAGCTTGTCTTGCATATACCAATTTTTTCTTACCCAAGAAGATGTTTCCCATGTGGTAGTGGTATACTTTTTTCTAACAGAATGAAAATAGAATTAAGTACTGCCAAAGAAAACATTGCATGAGTAAAGGAAAGTAAAGCAATTCACTAGTCTTTTCTCTGGATTTTTAATTACTTGTGCTTTATTTTATAATTTCTGGTATAATGATAATATGTCAAGGCTGCTCTTTGTCAAGCGCTTGCAGCACCAGATGCTTTGAAAAGGTGAAGGCTGTTAATATTCTTAAACAAATTTCAGGATGTAGCAGATTACACCACTCCTGTCAGAATGGCCTGGACACCTCCCCAGGAGAGAGGGAACAGAATGGCACACAGTGCTTCTGACCAGTTTTACTGTATTAGTCAATAACATTTATAGAATAAAAATTAAATATTTGTCATGGCTCCATAGGGTCTACAAATATTTAAAGATGAAAAACGGAGCTGAAAATGTTTGTCAAATAATGTTCAGGAAATTACGTTTGCTGGTAGTTTTTCCAGCTTGGAGAAGAAAACAGCTGAATTCTTGGAAAATTATCCATTGTGAATATGCTGAGTTTTGGGGGGGAAAAAAGTGTAAGGTTAAAATGGAGTGCCTTTTACTGGGACTGAATTTGGCCTGATTTTAGGTGACACATTTACCTTATCATGTTTTGACTATGTGCAATGTTAATTCATTGGTCTTTACACTTACAAGTCATGTTTTATCTCTGGTAATTTGGAACTAATATATTCCTTGAGAATTCCTCAGCTATAACATATTGTCTCTAATGAAAGCACTGGTATGAAAAATATTTAGTCTTAGCTGCTACCACACACCAACAAAGTACCAGGAATAGACAGGAACTAAGCTACTTTGCAGTGCCTGTGTGTTAATGCTGTTTACTTGCTAAGCTGCAGCCACACCAGTGTGGGTTGCCTTTTTCTTAAAGAACCAGCCTCAACACTCCCTCTGGCTGCAGTCTTCCTCAAACTAATGAGCCCAGTGGTGTGGAAGAGGATTTCAATGTGACACCTCCTAAGAAATACTAAAGGGAGGAGGATGCTTGTGGGTTTCCATAGCTCTTTCACACACACATTAAAGAATAAGGATACTATAGTGCATAATGTACTGGAATTACATACTCTAATGTATTGATACAATTTACAAGAACTTTTTTTTGTAAAACTCCCAGCTCCTTTGCTCTGTGTTTTAAGCAAATGTGATTGATGGTGCTAATTATTTCGGAAGATAGAGCAGGTGACAGTCAGTGGATTTGAGTATCTGTGATAGAGGAGCTGAAGAACTGCAGAATCCAAGTAATTGATTACAAGTATTTTGATAAAGTGTTACTGTGCAGAGTCTGAGCCTCTTATTCAAATCTCTTGCTGCAATTCGGCTTTAGAGGAGGCTGCCAGTACTCCCCACATAGTTTTGCTCTAATTTGAATCTAATCATATTAACTTCCTGTCAAATAAAGATTGTAACTGGAATCCTGGCTAACATCTTACTCTCTCCTAGAATTGTACTCTCTCTATTAATATAAAGAATTAGTGAATGTAAATACAGCAGTAGAAAGTTCTAGCCAAAACTCTGGAGTTGCAGTCTGGGTAGTTTCGATGTGTTCAGCAAGGACAGTTTACGCATAGTTGCCTGCTATGCAGATCACTGTTTTATCTCATCTTGGCACCAAAATGATTCAGAGGGCAGTGCTGAGTTAATCTGCCGTCCCAGGAGACCTAGTTTGGTGAAGTTTTGAAGCCTAGTTTTGAAGGCTATTAATTTATTCGTTATTGGCAGAGATTTCTGTCTTTTTTTGGTTTTTTTTTTTTTTTTTTACACAACTACTATAAAGGCAATCAGTATGAGCTGATGGTCGTGTTTTGAAGTGAGAGCTTTCTCTCATCTGTCTTTCCTATCCTTGTGAAGATATCCCAGGAGGCATTTTGTCTTCTAGAGGAGGCTGCTGCCTGTTGCCTCACCTCAGGACAGCAGGCAGGGCTGCAGCAGGCTCACTACTCGCTCCGAAGGAAACTATTACATTGTGTCAGGTCTGCCTTTACACAGGGAGAATCGTTGCATTGCAGGAGTAAATCCCAACATTTTAAGATATTGATGTTTGTGATGCGAAATACTAACTAGACATATTAATTTAAACCCAAGAGTGTAATGGCATATTTTCTGCTCACTTTCCCATGGTTCTGATTTTCAGTGCCAGCTATGCATTTGTTCATGGGTGAAAAAGCTGTGTGACATTTTAGTAGATAATGCTTTTACTTTCTTAGTATGTGGAGGCTTGCAGCAAATAATGGGTAGAGTAGGAGCAGGAAGACTCTAATGGATAGTGTGTAAAGATCAGGAGTAAGATGTGCCTGTTGGTTTGAAAAGATATGTTTAGTGCAGCCCACAGATCCCTGACCCCAACTTCATGGCATGCTGCCCAGACAGTGAAATCTATTCCAACAATAAATCACCAGAATTTGTTCTATCTGACTGTGTTAAAGCAACAGTCTGCAAAAGCTAGGACCACCAACTATGTTGTTTCTGCTGCATATCTGCTGTAACCAAATCACTGCTGCTTTTTATAAGTCAAATGTTACTGAGATGACCAAGAACATTATTTAGTAAGTAGAGGTCTGTGCTGTTCATCACCCAACAATCTGTGCTTGATTTGCAGTACACCCCTATCTAGTTTCCTTAGGGAATGTCTTGACATATTGAAACCATATTTTGTTGCTTTTCATGTCTTCACAGCCCTTCAACTCTTGCTATGAAAATTCTAACCATCATTTCCAGTTACTTAAAAATCCCAAACCTTGAGACAAAGCATCATTTCAGCTTACCCTAAACAAAAAGATTACAATTTAAAGAACACTTAATTATATTGCAAAAGTTTTCCATTGTTGGAGCCTATGTTTTGCTGGACCAGACTCTTTCCTGCTTTTAGGCATCTTAAGAAATACCTTGCTTTTACAGCTTGCAACATTTCAAACTCTTATTCGTTTATTTTCTTAGCATGAAAAAGAGGACAAGATGCCAGTCTTCAAAGAATTAAATTGAATCTCTTAAGAGTATTAAGCATATAGCCAAATTTTTCAAGTGGGGTGTGAACAGCAATACTTTACCTAGAAAACACGCAATATTGAACTCTTCCTCTTCTTAAAAAAAAAAAAAAAAAAAAAAAAAAACAACCCAACAGAACAGAAAGTAATCGATTCCTATTTTAAAAGACATGTAGGGCACTCATACAAACACAGACAGCACTAATGTCCTTGTCCTGCTCCACTCTTTGGCAGATCAGGATGAATGTCCACTGGTGAAAATACATATACAGATACACATATGTGTGTGTGTGTGTGTSTGTGTGTCTGTGTGTCTGTGTATGTGTATGTGTGCATACAGCTCCTCCAGCCTCCTCTTATCCCACTTGCTGCACTTATCACCCATACACATACATATAAGGCTAACAGACACCCCTTATCCAGGAAAAGAGTTAGAACTGAATTTAATAAGAAGACGGGAGAGACTGTGCTGACCAGGTACAAGGTATGCCATACAAACATCAACTGATAGCTGTTTCCATTTATCTGGCCCTTTTTTATCCCCTTGCCCCTCTATTTTCATACACTTGTTCCTCCCCAGATCATCTAGATCTCTCCCCAACTTTAGGTCCTCCTCTGGTGAGGTGGCCTCATGGATCCTGCAGTGGATCTGACAGGGTATTAGTTGGGCTCCTCTTCATCTATCTGTACTCCTTTCTGGGGATGCAAACAAGCTTTTTATTACACAGCCTAATATATTGATTAGTGGAGTGATAGAACTCCAAAAATCATGAAATTTCAAGAGAAAAAAGTATAATATAATAAAGCAATGCAGAAGTAATGGCTCTTTCTGAAACATTCATCAAGAGACCAGTGTCTTACTGGGATGATGACTCGAGATTGGAGATGTTGGCCATGTCCTTGATGCACATCATCAGGTGTGGTAATAAAAGGTGACTTGTCACACTGTTTGCCACTAAGTCTCTCAGGTTCAGAGAACGGTTACAGCTTTGGGCACGAGTCTGAGCAATTTCGGCTGTCCTGCACTCTGCCTTCTCTGCAGCCACAGAATGGGGTACTGTTATGTTTTCAGACTTTTAGATCTCTGTTGGATATCCCCTTTACTGGCTGCCCTGGTTCCTATTCAGTCTGACACTCTCCTGGATGGGCAAAGTTCTCCAGGAGTTTGTGTGTTTTCTCTAAAAGTAGTCCAGGTTTTTAAGTTGATAGGAATGTACCAGAGCAGTGCTTAAGGCTTTGAATTTTTACAGCAGGTTTTGCACAGCTTTAGCTGACAGTAGCAGAAAATTTTGAAAAAAACAGTTATACCAGGTTGGATTCTGCAGAGATTTGCTACTTCCCTGGCAGTAACACTGAAACATTGAAGAGATGGAGTTAATTGGGAAAGACTGTGAGATGAAGATGGCAACTAAAGATGTGAAGTTTCAACAGTTTTGAGGAGCCTGAGCTTTAATAAGCTCATCTTGCTAGCTTTTAATCTCACTGAAAAGTGAAGGACTCCTGCCTCTGTTTCTGTGTAGGAGCTTGGTGTACCATACSTCTGAAATATGTCTCTTCCTTACAAAATAAAACCAGGATATATTAAATATTTTTGAAATTGTGGACCATGGGTTTCAATGTCATCCATGTTACTGGAGGGCACCAGTGTCATTTTTGCTCCTGGAACAACTGTGCTTTCATTCCCTTAACAGGGAGCTTTTATGGGATTTTTTTCACATGCTTCCCACTCATTTTTCTCAATGAGCTATCCAGATAAATTATTCAAAAGGACTTTGGCTGTAGGCTACTGTTGCTTTTTCTTGGAGTGGTGTTGATAAAACACATCATGCAGTCCCTCAGGACATTTTCATGTACCCACTATATGCAAAGACCTTTATTTAGCCTTTAAAAAGCCACTTGCACAATTCTGCAACCAAGGTCTGAATATATATGTCTCAACAGCTTTTATTTGAACAAAGCATTTGTGTATGSAGAGCAGGTTTTGTACAAAAATAAGTCAATAGATAATATTTGCAGATGTCTCTCAAACTAGCAAAAGTTATAACTAGAAATCAGCACCCACTTTATAATGAGATCCATTTATTTATCAGAACTGCTAGTAAAATGTCGCAAAAATATCTGGGAGATTGCTTAACTGACTTGGCAAACTCATTTTTGCTGGTTAGTGGGGAAATTTTAGCTACCACCGAGTGTGATGCAACATGAACACTTTTAGGGTTCTAATCCTTGTACTTGTTTGCTTAGTGAAAAAGTTTCTACCAGCTGGAATGATCGCTCTTTCAGTGTCTTAAATCAAATATACCTGGAGGCCTCAAGATGAGAAAAATAAATATTTGAAAAAAACCCTGTCTGTTTGCAAGGTTCTCCTTAGCCTGGTTCCTCTCTGACACTTTGATTTTCCCCTTCAGAAACTTAAAAGGAATATGCAGAGATCCTGGACACCTGAAAGCAATACTAAACAGACTAATAGGCAGGGCTTGTGAGTTGTGGGAGGAGATTATAAGCAAGAACAGGGTAGCCTTTCAAGGATGTTTTAACCTTTATACATGCTTGACTGCTTTGAGCTCATCCTGTTTGGTAGAAACAAACAAAATTAATGTAAACCAGAAGAGTAAAAATTTTGCTACATTGAATAAAAAGGTTTAAGAAACATTGTCTGTTTATTCCTTGCTTGGAGAAAAAGCCTGGTCTTTCAAAAATGCCTTAAATTCTATTTTTACTGAAACCAAGAATCATAAAACTCAACAACCTTTGTCCCAGAATGTTTAGTTACTTGTAGGGAAGAGTTTCTATATGCACTAAAAGGGCAGAGATACCTGCAACCTTGCATTTTTTTCTTTATTGTTAATTTGAAAGCATTTTTATTGGAACATAGATGCAGAAGGGATCTATTTGAATCATTGGGTCCAGACTCCTGCTTTGCAGCCAATGTCAGTACATGTGCATAATCCCCTCCATAAAAACTGATGAAAATCTATGAGTAGCTAGGAGTAGTCAGACTAAAAAYCTACCTGAATTTTTTTTCATTATTTTAATGCTGTAACGATTACAGATCTTTATTTAATTTCCAAGCTAGGATTTTTTTATCTTTTCTTACTAGATAGTCATGCATTAATATATACTGTGATAGCATTATATTGACAGAGGGATATTGTAACAATTTGTGAATCCAGTTAAATTCTCCAGAGCAGAGCATACTGTGCCAATAGAAATATTTGCATGGTACTAAAAATTAATGTATGTGGAAGAACATAAATCAAATAATTCAATGTGAGCTTTTAAAGCTTCCACATGATTTTCACATCTCACTTGAAGAATGTAAAAGATACGTTGATAGTAATCTCTGAAAGTGCAACTGGCAGATTGTTCATATGCTATAGGTTATATTTTAAAAAACACAGTGATAGAAATTACTTTGTTATTTTCATTCATGTAAAGCCAGTGTAAAACTATTACTTTTATAGAGGCTTGGAAATTGACTGTAAAGAGTTTTGAAGGACTGAAAGTATATAAACATGCATGTATGAGAGTCTATTCACACTGTGATGTGGCAATGGCCAAGTCCTGCCCAGACTGTGCTCCTTTCACAAGCCATGAGGCACAGCAGGGCCGGCAGTTTCTCATATGTGAGGGCAGGCACTTCTGCAGGCTTGTAAGGGAGATATATCTCTTGATTTCTGAAAGAGATATGATAGTCCTGAAATACAGGCTAGGCTTTCTCTAAAGCGTTCCAAACCCTTTTTTTCCCTGCTTCAGGGAAAGTGAGTCATGGGATTTGCCAGTGTTTATCCATCACTCTCCAGCTCTCATGTTGCTAAGGGGCAATTGGTACATTACACTGTGCACTGATGTATCTATTAAGGTGACAAAAATATGCCCTTTGAGGGGGTATTGCAGTAGACTGGTCCCTCTCCCAGAGTCTCCTCGCAGCTGACCGACTGGCAGAAAGGAAGATGTGGGACAGGATCTGAACTGATTTTTTCCACACTGGGAATCAGGCTATGGAGTGATAGTACACTTCAAGTTTGGGTGCAGCAACAAATGTGATACATATGCTAAAAGTGGAGAGACTGCTCAAATAATTGCACAGTCTGGCCACTGGGATTGTCATCCATTTTAAACACTTTCCTGTTTTGTAACAGGTCATGTATACATTTATGTTAATTTAGGTATTCAGAGAGTGCCTTCTTTTCTGAAAACAGCCATAATTGTACAACATGCTGTTGTAAAACAGCAAAGTGCAGAGGATCCCAGCCACAGATTGCACTTCTGCTGCAATGCAGGATGAATTCCTGAAGAAGGAGAATTTCAGGAGCCAATCGTAAGTATTGCTCACACTAAGGTAACCTGCCTTGTTCTACTCTTCAAAGTACTGTGGAAGTACCCCCTTGGGATTMCTTGTTTGTTCATCCTAGTTATTTCCAGTTTGGAATTAATGAAGTTAAACATCTTAAAGCTATGGCCGTTCTTCACCACCACAGGTCTTGATCACACAAAATATGTTATGAAAGCCAGGTAAGTTCCTCCCCAATTCTTTTATTGTGATTGTCACTGAAGTTTATGGCACAATTCATAATCCACCCTTGTTCAATGTCCCCAGTTTCTACCAAGTAGCAGAGATTTAACTCTATCTCCAAAGGGGTTATGGTGTGTGCATCTGGAAGAGTATTTTGGAAGCTTGACTAAGAAATGTAATCCTCCTGTACTTGTGAAACATACAGCTTCGAAGGAAAGCCGGGTAGATGAAGCTGGGAGTTTTTCCCAAACATTCACGCCTATTGCAGTGATTGAACCATATCCACACGTCCTCTTGCTCCTCTCTAAAACATTAATTCAAGTAGAGATTTGTTCAAGCAGACATCTGCAAAGAGATGTTGTCACTCAAAAAGAAGAGTTCTGCAGCTAGAGAAATCACTGTACCTTGCAAGATTTTGTACCTATCTTTTCTCTAGTTTAAAGGTCTCCATCATCCAAATGGGATGCAAAAAGGGTCACACAACAGAGACAGCTAGTTAGAAACAACAGCAATAAACAAAGAAGTGAATTTTGCATTATATCTTATAGATTGCATAAACTTCTTATAATTATTATTTGCCTGGTATAATTATTCAGTCAGTATTTTGAAAAAATTGCATAGGCCTATACACTATTCCAGAACATAGAAATTTTGTTATAAAATGTATTGCCAATGAATGATTTGATGATTTTTTAAAAAGACACAGTTTGATAACAAAGGTGCTTATTAAAATGGCTAGAATTTATTATTTTCCACAACAGGATAAAATGGATAAAAGAGTGGTATTCATAGCAGTGTTTGCGAGGCTTAGCAGTCAGTGATCTTGTGTTAGTGATATGATAATAGGAAGTTCTACAGGGGAAAAGTGAGGCTTTTGATGCTCACCTAGAAAACAGGTCAGACTGAGTAATGATCTAAGGAGATGGTTGTCAGTGCCTAAACGACAAGGGGAGGGATAAGACAGCTATCTGTCAGCCTAGAGAATCTTGCACATAATTGTGCTTCAGCCCCCCAAAATGTTTTCAAAATAGTTCAAAGTATTTTAACAGAATAGTTCAAAAATACCACCTATGACCCATATGTATCCTTTGCCTAATGATTTCCTGTCACCTCCTGTTCCTGACCAGGACAGCTCAGAAGGAACAATGAGTACTGTTTTCTTGAAAAGATAAATCATTAAATGAAGCTTTTTCAGTCCCTGGAGAGCTCAGTAAGTCCTACTTGTCCTTTGGTGTTCTGGCTTTTTATTAAGATGCATTAAGAGGGCAAAACAACTGGTCACAGATATTGTAGCACAGATTATTTCCTCCACATTATGTGTGAGGACTTAGAGAAAATGATGCAGATTTACATATACTGACCATGTCTGAGAAAAAAAAAAGTAAAGTGTCAAATTCTAGGTCCTTGATTCTTTGAAGACACTGTCCCACAAATTTTCTTGGACAAGGCTGGACTCATTATTGAAGTAATTCCCTAGTATTGACAGTTCAATACTGTCAGAACAGAAGTGGGATGGATTTAACTTGGAATTTCTTCTTTCTTTAGCACTAATGGTAGCTCTCTCTTCCTTCTTCACCTTTGTCCAGATGGAGAGGACACAAATCAAAGCCAAGACTACTGACCTTTTAGTAAGGAGTTCCCAATTTTTTTTTGCCTCTGTGCAGAAGGCCTCTAAACTGGYTGAGTTGTGGCTAAATTTGCAAACCCAGGGGATTTGGTCTAGTAGTGATGTAGTTTCCACAAAGTAGGTAGGGGGATGCTGCAAGCTTTGTGTGTGGAACATGTAAAATTCTTTATCAGCACTAAGGAAGACATAGGCATTTGAAAGTGAATAATCTGACTCAAATGCTTGGGTGTTTATGGATGACCTCAAATGATTTAATACAGAGAAGTGCAATCTGAGGCAAATATAATTCCAAGTGCTTGAGACGTCACATCCAGCTCTACTGCAATATCTAGATCCTCCTGTGAGCTACTGTGATACTGAAAAGCTCAGTAATAAAAAGTTTGACTACTTGTATTTAGACTGACACTAGCCTTTAGAGAAGAGTACTTTTCAGAGGAAATTTTCTAAGAGCTTCATAGCAATAAAGGAAAATAGATAAAGAAAACGAAATAAGAAAAACCAGCAGGAGAGGAAATACATGCCTCTTTCATTTGTAAAGGTGTTAAAATGCTGTGTAACATCCCTTTTGTACTTCACAGTTACACTTGCAGACTAATGGAAATATTTACAACCAATGAAAGCCACAGTGTGCGCAGGGAATTTCTTTCCTATTTTTAAGAGTGATTATCTAGACTACTTGAGCATGATTTTGTGTCTCTCCCTGTTGTCCTCTGGTGAATAAAAGGAGAGTGCTCAGCTGACAGTCCTGGCCCTATACTGCTGAGTCTGCAATGGAAATCTCTTTGAAACAGGGGATAAGAAGAGCTGCATTCTGCTGGAATTATCAAAAGTTCTGAATGGCCTTGATAAACAGCACAGACAGAAGTGCTTCCCTTTTGACATACAAGACTATCCTTGTTATAAGGTCTTGTACACAGTATTGCCTAGCCCTGATTTTAATTGTATGTTTCCAGATGGTAATTGAGAAGAGATATTAATGAAGGATAGTATTTGAAGGACTTCTGTAGACATGTATTTTGCCGCTCTCTCAGGCAGTCTGTCTGTAAATATTTAGAATTTTTAGAACCCACATTTAATCCTCTCAAAACTAGAMAGAGATAATATTTAGTTTAACAAAAAGCAAGCTATATATCTTCTGGAATATTTACTTTTCTGGAAAAGCTTCTTGACCTTTAACTTGTGTCATCTTAGCTCTGCTTTCAATGTGATCTTTTAGGTTTCAGCAACTGTTACATATTTATGGTACAGTAGTGCCTGAATGCCTCAATCACTCTCCTGTATATGAGCACATATACATGTGCATATATGAGCACTCATACTTGCAGTGTGAAAACTTCCGAAGAGCATCCTGAAGACATCGTGGTCCGAAAAGACAAGGTAACAAGATTTTTTAAAAAAAAAAATCTTCCTTCAGTGTTTACTGTGAAACCAGAGGAAAGACTGTTGTAGTGAATTGCTCAAGTTCAAATGAGAAGGCTGTGGGAGAACTTGGAATTTGTGAGTCCCAGACTACCAGCTTTACCACAGATCTGTCTTTTCTCTGAATACAGGCACTGCACAGATATGTCCAACTTGTAAATCTTGGACTTTTGGGACTGGATGCAGGTGCGAGTTCCATGCTGGGGCTGTACCACATCTCTGGGAGTAGGACTGTGTTGATGCCGGTCTTATGAATACTCTGAAATCTCAGCTGTGGGACAGTGTCTTCAAAGGAACAACTGGGCTTCTAGGCTGGCATTGCTTGGACTCCTCCAAGGCAGCCATTCCTTCAGCCCAGTACCATCCTGCACTAGAGAAGTGAGACTCTTTGCAGAGTCATTCTCATTCCCTGCTTCTGGACTATCCTAGTCCTCACTCCCAGTCCAGAGGCCCTCAGTCCTCTGTGGAGTTCATACGTAGGTCATAGGGCTAGAAGTATGTAAATGCCTGCACTAGGCTGGATGAAATATCTGACGTTACCTACTAAAAGCAAAGCAACTTCTGCCTCATTTCATATATTCTCTAGGGGTAGTCCTTTAAACATTCCAGAGAATTGCCATATATCAGTTTCTTATTGCTTTGTAGGTCCACATACTAGACACTTCCCAATAATTTGCTTTCAGCATGCAAGATGCTTGACTCCTTCCTTGATTGTTGTTCTGTTGTACCTTCATTTCACCTCTGTGCAAAGGTGCTCTCCCTCTCCCTCCTTAGTACATCTTTTTACTGGTAGCTTTTTATTAATGCCATGATCGTTAGGCTACTGTGCCACACTGGCAAACAAGAAAGCAATATTTAGGCATGAAGTCTTACAGTCTGCAACTATCAGTGCTCTTTTCATCCAGCAACCACCACGTCCCTGCTATTGCCCACAAAGACAGCTGGAGAGGAGACCCCTGTCTGCAGGGATGGGGATATGCAGGGCTGCAGTACATCTTGCCCCACGAGTGAACCCGAACAATTGTACATGGGTATAAGTTGATAAATCACGATGGGAAATAGATTGAAAAGATCCTTGGTTTTTACATTTTTTTTCTTCCCTACCAGTTTCTGCTCTTGTGGTTGCACTGCTGAAATGTTTGAGCTTTTGATGATGAGAAAGTCAGAGGTTGCATGAAACAGCTGTTCTGGTCTGAGCTCTCTGTCCCTGAATGGACTATTATGGGGGAACTTATATCACAGGAGAGGAGTGTTATAAGATCCCATCTGTACAGTTTAGGCTGAGCCCTTATTTAAAACTGGCTTTTAGCACAACCCAAGTCTGAAAATAGATGACATATATTTATTCATAACAGATATTAGCCTGCCAAAACCAACTTTGTTGTAAAAACAAAACAAAAACTGTACTTCATTTGCTGTGTGCATTTGTCCTATCTATGTGCAATTGATTTCTGGTTTACAAAAACAAAACTAAACAAAAAAACTGATAAGAGCCATAATTGTCCTAATGTGACATGTTCACATCATGGAATCAATTTAAAGGGAGTGTCAAACACAGAATATGCTGAAAACCTTTCTTTCTTGTGAGCTTAGTAGTAATTTAGGTTTCAGTAAAAATAGATTTAACTTGCTTTATTTTACATTAAAGCATTTTATGGTGAAAAATTTCCTTTTCTTTCCCCCACACTTTCCTCCATTTGGGTAAATAAGCTTTCTGGAGAGAAGACCCAAAGTCTTCAGTCTGAAAAATATTCTAGTCCTATTGAAGTAAGTGGTAAATCCCACCAATTCACCACTGTAGATTGTGTAGATTCCAGCCGCAACTTTACTCCAATCTCACTCGAGGGAACACACATGAAGTAGGGCAGCAAGGCAGATGAAGAGAAGGACAACTTTTGTGCTATGTGGTTTACTGGCTTCAGAGTTTTTCAGACAACATTTTAAGAAAAAAGATCATCTTTGGTTTCAGTGTGATTTGATTGTTTGTTTCCTAAACAGGGGAAGATACAATATTTCTGAAAGCTGTCTGAAAATGCTGAAGAAAAGAGGGAGGGAGGAAGGGAGACTATGGCTTATGTTGGAGACATGCTTCAGGTCCATGTTTTAGCACATGCACAAATCTGTATGTCAAATCTAAGCCTTTAGCATTAGTGTTTGAGCACCTTGCTGCTTCTGAACCATGGTACTCTGAATATTGTAATCACCCCAGTGAAGCTCAACTTTACACTCCTTTTTGAGCTCATAAAATCAGTTCTCATGAAATACTAGATCATAGAGAACTCTTGAACACTGAAATCAAAAACTACCATTAGAAGATTTGAAGATGTTTGAAATTCATGTAAGGCTTTATAAAATATGCAAAACATATCAAACCAAACATCTCTACCACCAAGCCCGTTCTGTTTGTCTTAAATGAAACATCTGGTTTTGATATAGATTAAAATATTGAGTGTCCTCACAGCTATAGCTTCTGTCTAGGTTAATTTCTGCTGTTAGAATATCAAGTTATGGATGCTAAATTATGCATTTGTTTCTAGACATAGGAAATTTCTCCCCTTAAGAGTTACGCAAAAGCAAAGGCTTATTCTTCCCCTCCACGGGGCCACTGTGTGCTATGCAATTTGTGCACTGCAGTGGCGAAGAGAAGTGACATCCTGTACTCACATGTGTTTATCATCATGACCTCATCTGACCCTGTTTTAGGAGGGTTAAAAACTGCTACTTTCTGTAAACGCAGCTCACTGTGTGTAGAGAGGAATTTGGCCAGCCATGGCAGTACAACAGATGCAAATAATTCTCATGTTTTCCCGTGACAAACTTGTTCACTGTATTTTTGGACTGGATTCCACTCAGGGAGAGCCATGCTGGCTTTTTAAAAGCTGTTGGACACAAAATAATCCACCATGTCTTTTTTTTCTTTTTTTTTTTTTTTTTTTTTTTTTTTTTNGACTGGATTCCACTCAGGGAGAGCCATGCTGGCTTTTTAAAAGCTGTTGGACACAAAATAATCCACCCTTTTTTTTTTTTTTTTTTTTTTTTTTTTTTTTTTTTTTTTTCTGATTGTCTGTGCCACTTTCCCCTAATGGTATTTCTGTTACCAGTTCTGGCCATAGAGGTTTTGAGCCAGCTATCTTGTAATCTAATTCATGTCAATTAGTTGTCAGTCCAGACAAAAGCCCTCTTATTCAGTTTGTGTAACTACTTCCCAATAAATCTTTCTTGTGCTCTATCAGCACATATGGTAGCATTTTTTTTCTCAGTCCCCATTTTGTAGCTTTTATCAACAGCTTCTCTCAAGAGACCAAAATGTCTTTCTCACTCTGTCTTTATTTATGTTCTTACCCCTGAGAGTAATGTAATAAAGAGTAAATTAGTGAGGCTGAGTGACTACACACATCTCTCTTTTAATTAACATTTAAGGAAGACTTTTGGTTGGTACAAACATGTACCACTTAACTCTTTATTCAGGAAAATGGATCAAAATGAAGATGATATGTTTCTCCATGGGATTAAGATACTGAGTGAAGAAGTTTGTAGGGACCCAAAAAATAAACAAAGAAAGAATGGAAATTTAATTTTTTAGAGCTGAGTTTGCCTCATTTAGTGGTGGTGTGTGGCTTGCCTGGGGACAGTTTCATGAGTGAGTCTAAAGGTTTACTGTTTGGGAAGCCATTAGTTGGTGGCCTTGATCATTACTGTGATTAACATGGGGGCAGGATGACCTAAGTGAAAAGAGGTTTAAAATGAAGCATCTTACAGAGAAGTGTGAACAAGTGAAGTTCAGCAAACAAGGCAGTGTTGTGGGAGAGTTAAGGCAAGAAAACATTGAAGAGTTTGTGTGAGCTAGGGAAGGCTGAACCACAAACCCCCAAAAGATAGTATCTCAACTTCACTGTTAGTTTTGCCTTTCTTGGCATATGTGGGGTCTGTTCCCAGATGAGAACCTTTAGCCTGGATGGTTTTGGTCAAGTCCTGGTGTCTACTTGAAAGAAATGTCTCTCAGGTTGTGAAAAACAGTGAAAGCTAACATGAGGAATGCTCCTTCCTGAACTCAAGAAGCAAGTGGGAAACATGCAGGGAAAAGCCCCTGGAAACAAATTAGTTTCATTGCATTTAGGCCTCTAGAAATGAGGAAGAAAAAGGGTACTAGATGGGATAGACAGAAGCTACAGTGTCAGTGTGGAGACAGGCACTTGTCTTTCCCAGCTGCTAGCCCATTATTGCCACAAATCAAACTACCCTCACTGCATGGAGAGTTGAATCTTAAGACAGAGGTGTCAGGATTGCATTCTTAAAAGGCAGTCCACACAAAGTGTGGTCATTCAAGAACCTCACGCGAAACACTGAAGAACAGTTACCAAGGGCCAACAGTTCTTTTGGTTTCATTTTGCATTGGTGATTTCTGTGAACTGTAATAACCCTGAGCGAGGATCCAGGGATGATGTGAAAGAGATAATTCCTGTGTTCCCATCTGAAGATAAAAATCCAATATGAATCAAATGAAGGTGAAGAGTTGCTTAAGTAATACTAAGAGATTGTTGCTGTGATGTTATTGAGATGCTCTCAGACATGGAATGATGTTTCACATGGATTGAGGCATGTTGATGTAACAGGAAAGACAGAAGTGTCAGCAAGGTTAACGCTATCTAAAAGGTGGTTTAGCAAAGAAAATAAACTGTCATGTATGCACTCTAAATGCAGGACAAGTACTAATAGTTACTTATTTAGCTAAATTTTCAATAGCTGAATCAACTGTGTAACCTGATAGCCTGAAGACAGCAAACATTTTTTCTTATGTTTAAAACTTCCCGTTGATCTACAGGAGAGCTTCCTAAGAGAAATAATCACATCAAACTCAATCTAGACATCATGGTATAACAGTTAAATCCACAGTAATTTTAACTAATGATTTAATCTAGTCTATTTCTATTCTGAATAGTCTTGAAGACGTAATTTATTTTCTCAGTTCTGCCATGTGCAAAATAATTATAATATTTCTCTACCTCATAATTAAATTTGGGCGTAATTAGCATTTATACAGACTCCTCAATAAAACATAACCTGTGCACAGATCTGCTTGTATAATCACAGTTATCTTGCCATCAGAATAAATGGACCACTTGTGCTTATGTTTATTTATGAGAAATCTGTATAACTGCTGATAACAGCATTTTCTGTTGTGCTGCCATCGGCGTTTTAAATATGAAATGGTAGTTTAATTCAATGGTAGAACATACACATATGTTCTTAACTTTAGGTAAATAGGTAAGGATAAATACTAAATTATATGGCAATAGGGAGGGTACACTTGGCAAAGATAAAAACACCAAATATATAATATTATGTCAATCTATGCATAGAAATTGAAAGGATATACGATTTATAAAAATTATTTATTTTGGCAGACCAGTGGAAAAGCCTATTTCTGCCAAGCTCAGAAAAAAAGGCCATATGATTTTATATTAACAAGATAACTCAGGTGTTAAGAATTTTAGAATGCAAAGAGAAATCACATTAATTACCAAAGAGAGATTTTATTTAAACCAGGAAGTGCTGAGGGTAATTTCAACACATTCATATAAYTTCCACAAATTGCAAAACAGAGGGGTGTTTCTATAAGCAGGTTGTATAAACAATGTTAACTTCCTCATGTTGTCTGCCTACTGTGGAATCATGTAGGATAGTGGATTTATAGGAACCCCCTCTGTTGTACCCAGCTTGCTCCCTCCCACAGTTCAGATGTATGCATTTTAGTTATGCTGGGTGGACATCTAGGAGATTTCAGGCACCTAGGAGTCAATGAAGCATTGGGAGAATCTTCAGCAAAATTTATAACTCCTATGTAGAAAATTTGTCCATGACATCTCTGGAGACTTCAGAAAAGCTTGAGGGGCACAGAGATTGCAATCTGGCAGCACCTGCCATCTGAGCGCTCTTCAGACTGATGCCAGCTGGAGGAGGAGGACGGAAAAGAGAGGGCTGAATACTTATGACAGGAAAGGACTTCAGCAGAGGCCAGATCTTCTTTATCAACTCTCATCCAAAGAGAATATATTTATGGACCACAACCTTCGGTTTATCTTGAACTTGTCTGTTTGCTGTAACATTGGAGGAGAGAATCTGCTGTACTGGTTCTAGATCTTGAGCAAGGATTCTCAATTTCTGAAGGCTGAATTTCTTATACAGTTTTGGGCTTTTGTAACATGGAATTTTTGTTCTCCATACCTTATCATGTTTAACTGGTGTCCTTATAAACCAGGTAGGCATTATATTACATAAAACATACTTCTATTGAATCACAGAGACAGCGTATCAGTCTTTTATAAAATGGACCATTTATTGAAAAAAGGATTTTAGGCAGTTTGCAGGAGCAGATTGGTATTTGTGGAACCTAAATCRAAACCGAAACCAAAACCAAACCCAACAGTCTGCCAGTATCCTAGCACCCAGAGCATATCTTGGTTCCAGCAACGCAACTGTAATTCTTTTCCTTCTGTGTGTAGAACACAGATTTCACAAATATTCTGGGTTGGAAGGGACCCACAAGGGTCATCGACTCCAACTCTTACATGAATGACCCATACAGAGATTGAACCCACGACCTCTATTTTATTTACAGCATGCTCTAACCAACTGAGCTAACCTCAGRGGAAGTTCATAAGGAAACAGCAGCTGTCTTTTCTTGCTCTTGTTTGAAATAAAAACCTTGGTAGTGTTAATTAGGTTTCTTCCTTTTGGCCTGAGAGTCATTAAATTTAGCTATGATAGGTTTTGGTAATTTTTCACTCCAGTTCTCTTCAACTCATTCTGTTTTGAATGAAAACCCTGGCCATTTCATTAAAATGAGCAATCAAAAGTTGATTGTGCCATTTAAACACACCATTGCTGACTCTGATTATGTAATCTACACTAAGCACCAATAAGTCAACTGGAACAGATAAAGTATGCTAGTACAAATGCAAATAAGATCAAAGCTGCATTTTACAAAGGTTGTTTTATAAGAATACAGAAGACTGAGACCTTTGAAAAACATATTATTGCTTTCTGCAGCTTACTGCACTAGAGATCCTCAAAGATCCCTCAGGTAAAAAGTAAAAATAAAAATAAAAACTCGATGGTTACTTCCATAAAACTTCTGTGACCAGAACTGCTGTGCATTCACTGCTGTATAAAGCATGTATAAATTCAACTAGTGCAATCAGTGTGATTTTCTTGAATTTTTATTTTCAAGAGTAAAAGAATTGTTTAACATCCTCTTTGAAGAAGAGCATTTATTCTGGTCCGTGCACATCTTATCCTATCCCACAATGCTTTAATACCAAGCTCAATGAGATGGAGCAATCACAAAGTACCTTCCAAATTTGTACTTGAATAACACAGTGATTCCACTCTATCGTATTCTGATTGTATTCTTTATATGGTTCTTTTACTAATCTGAAATGAATAAGGCTGGATTTGAGATATGCCCCTTAATGCTGATTGTCTCAGTCTCAGAAGCAAATGAAGATGACCTCTGTATACAAGTATCTCTTCTCTTCACCTTTAGCTATGAAGTCAGTCTTCTGTAGCAGTAGAAGTGGGAAGAGTAGAAATCAGTGAAGAGTATTTACAAAAATATTTTAAAGTTTTCTGACTACCCCTGAAAAAACCAATACCTATCCTTCAACATTGCTTTTCACCACTTTCAATTAGTATTTACATGCAAAAAAAAAAAAAAGAAAAAAATTAATTTAATTTTCCCATAGTAAGTTAGAATATTTACCTCAGAAGATAAAATGCTAAGCTCAAATATCTAAGTGGTACTAACCGCAGCTTTTATAATACATTCATGGAAAATCTAAATTTTGAATTAAATAGATTAACACTTGAACAGTTTAATGTGAAAGGAGTAAGCTGTCTAGCTCCAAACCACATGTTTTTATTCTGGTACTTCTCATTGCCCATCTGTTCTTTGTTGTCTGTCCCAGTTCCACCATCTGTCTCAAAAATTACACTCAGCATGATGACCTCACCTAAAAAACTGCAAGAAGGCAATAGCTCTGTCAGTCAAAGATAGTAAACAACCATCAGTTCCTTCGTGCTTCTCTTTGTCCTCAGAGCTGGAAACAAGGAATACAGATTAATGCCCCAGATTTTGGTTCCCMTTGTGTCTTTTTTTAAATTCATCTAGCATTTTCACATGGTAGTAGGAARAGAAAAAAAAGGAAGAGAGTGAGAAAACCAGCTGATGGAATTGGTACAACGGGCAGCATTGCTTTACAGAGGACTCCTGCAACTTGCAGAGAAAAAAAATATTTTTGATCAAAAATATTTGATCAGGGAAAAACTTCTAACTTCCTTTGCTTGTTTGTTGCTTTATTGTTATAAGTTCAGAAGAAAATGCAGATGTTTTGTCAGATAAATTTTAGACAGCTCGTGTTGTATGAGATGAATCCTGCTCCTAAAATCTGTAAGAAAAGTCAGAGTCTTGTTCCTCTAGGCTGTGGATTTGCACATGGCAAAACACTAGATAGATGCTCCACACCCRAACTTCTCTATTCTTCCCACATGTAGAACTAGTTCATCTTCTTTCTTGTTTGGCTGATCAAATCAACATTCACCTGGCACCTGTATGCAGGCCAAGGGGCATCTCGATTATGTCAGGGATGCAGACAGGTGATGGGGTCCCGACCCCAGGTGAAGATAACTGCAAGGGAAGTGAGAAACTATTGGACAAGACGTAGCTGGAATTTCTGGATGTGACTGGTGACAATTCACAAATCTGACAAAGGCTACATATAGCACTGTGAAGGGAGGTTGGATTTCATAGGTGTTTAAGGGAGAGTTGCTTAAGAAATGCTTGGATGATTGGAGGGAAATATGTGTGACCTTTTGGGCACAATTCATGCAAAGTTAGCACTATCTAGGTAACCATATCAGAAACAGCATAAAAACCAGCAGTGTCTGGATAGTGGTATCAAACCCACCAAGTTTGGGTACAGATGCAGCAAAACTGGGACTAAAGCAGAAGAAATAATCATGGTTATTTAGTTGTGAAAGGTCAGAGATGAAAAAAGGAGGGACAAGAGCAGAGAGGTCAAGACACAAGAAAAGATATGCAAAGGTATGTAAGTGATGTAATTGGGATTGCCTGGGGGTACCTCTTACTCACCCCATCTTTGAGCAGGACAATAAACCAAACCTGTTTCTGACCATATCTCATGTTGAACCTGCTTTCTTTGTCAGGAGGACTAAATACAGTCACCAGTGGTAGCACCAGGAATGACAGCATTGATGTCCTTCTAATGTCCTAGAAGTCTGCACAAATCCTTGCACCCTGGACTGTCAGGCCTGAGAACAACAGTCAGGACCCCCCTTTTCATCAAGTTTTTTCCTAAAAACTAAGCTACTAACTTGTCAGTTTTGTCTCTATGAAATTTATTTTACTGCTTGCAGCCACTAAACTGCAGAAAAAACACTTACCTAACCCTTGAGTTATAATGACACTTTGATATTCTCTTGTTGCTATTTAAAGTATTTGTGGGTGAAGAACATGAATATCAGTGAGAAATGCCTATAGGTTAACTTTAGTGTCCTGGTGAGGTCTTAAGATTGCAGACATCTCCTGTTTGACTTCTGGAAACTAAAAAATTTTATGCTTTGCCTGTAAGTGAGATGTTAAGAGAGTAAAGAGGTACTTCTTGGTTTCTGACTTCATTGAGAGGAGGAGCCTGGTGCCTCAGAGGGTTACCCACAGAGGGCTGTTCATGCCAGAATGCATCTGGGGCTGGCCATCAGAAATAGCTGAAACATCACACCTCACAGGGCGTAGGTGTTTGAGGTCAGCAGCTCATTAGACATTTCTGTACACTTGGAAACCAGATGCTGTAGTCCCTTGTTTGAGGGTAAACGCCTTACCGAGAGCGGGGCTCTCCTACTACATGAAGGAAATAGCACCACCCATAGTCAGACAGTCATCCTGAAAGGGAAGAATTTGGGTTCCCTGACCTCTTCAGGCTGAAACATTCATATTCCACCTCCTAGAGTAAACGGGAAAGTCCTGCCTTTGCAGACGAAACATGAGGGCTCTCAGGAAGATGAAGGAGTTCTTAATTCATCTGAAGCATTTCACATTAGGTAACTCTTGGAGAGAAGACTGCAGGGTCCATACATGAGCTCTCAGCAGCTGCTTGGCTGGAAGAATAACACTTTACCGTGCGATTCGGGGTTGTTTGGGTGAATGACGCATTCTCCCAGGAGGTTTAAAGGATTACAGTACTCTGGGGATCTGGCAGATCAGCCTGATCACCCTCTGGCTAGGGCTGAGCCCATCTGCTCTTGCACAGATGTTGATGGGTGACTCATGCCCAGCGGCAGAAGTCAGGAAGTCAGCCGGGTTTTTATTTAGTTGTCTTTCTACTTTAGTTCAGGTAGTTTATAARCATCCTCATTTGGTAAGATTGGGGTGATTCCATTCGGTGGATGASTCAGAATTGATTTTGTGTTGGTGCTGCCTCATTCACAAGCTTAGTTGTACAGCATGCTTAGCATGTTTTTGTGATAGCACTCTTACCTTGTATTATTATAACTATAGGAACTCCAGCATCTCACAGGTATCATACTGTGTTGAGGAGAAGAAGAAAAAAAATGTGATCTATACAGGCTGTATTACAAAAACTAAATATACTGCATATTATTTCATGTTTCAGAGACCTTCATTTAAAAGTATGTTACTAAAAGAGACATAAAGGTTCCCAAAAGGAAACCTTAGAGATTTATTCTTAAGGTACATTTTCTGAAAGTTATGTAAAATGCTTCAGTTGCACGCAGCAAAACAGCATACTGTTTTGCATATTACTTCCCAGGTGGAATGGGAAGGTAATTTTCCTTGTCTTTGTGCAATTTTTACTGTTGTTGATTTTGTACCCCATCCCTGTGTCATGTGGTAGAATAAAGAAATTGCACCGTAAATCTTCTCTTTCAGAGATACTTATGATGACTTATGGTACTTCTGATCATAGTTGCTTTTTATCATTGGTCACATTTTATTGTCTAGACCTTGCTATAAAATTACAAACTTGTGGGTTAGCACTTTCCAAACAGGCATAAAAATTTATACTTCTTCTCATTTTTGAATTCTTTTTCTCACTACTTTTGTAAGACATACAAACTTAGGAACTCAAATTTACCATCTTTAACCTGTCTTAAGAAGCACTGAAATCTTGAGATATGAAATATAGTTGTGACAGCTGACCAGAAAGTCTACGAACCATGTGTGTCTCATTTAGGGCAAGTTTTTTCCACTYATATGATACTCCTTCTACCACTGTGAACAATGTCAGCCATTAAAAAACTAGGAGGTCTTACTTTTCTATTCATATTAAGAGATTCTTTTAAATGCTGTCTCTGAAAATATCTTTAAAATTCAGCACTACAGGAGGTCTTGCAACAAAAAAAAATGGTCTACTTATAAGTTAATATCTCCTCTCTTCCCACACAAATACTAAATAACCTCTGTGTTTTCTACTAGTAATTAAAGTGTGTTTGCTTCCTTTTTATCTCCACAAAGAAGGCATTTCTTTTATGATTTTACTTGCTCATCTTCATGGTAATTCAAAATGTAAGATAATAAGTGCTTAAAATAGCAAAGTAATGTTTGATCAATCTGAAAATAAAAACTTTCACATAAGTGATGTTAGAACTTCACAAAAATGTCATACATTTTTCCCATCAGAAAGTTCACCACCATTGTTTGTCTGTATGTCTGCGGAGTTTTTTCATGTATTTTTTTCATTTTTATTTACAAGAAGTGATTTTGTTCACACTTTTATTCTCCACTAATGAGAATTTGGTTTTCTTAAACAAAYGAAGCTTACAGTCTAGCCAGAATTTTACATGCATATATGGCATTAAAATTTCATTTGTGTGTGTRTTCATAAATGTTAAATTAGCTGAGAAATATGTCAAGTAGCTGAAAGACAATGAACTTAGCTTCAGAGAGTTCATTAGACATTCCATAACATTTGGAATGAAATTACTAGAACTCAGATAATATATTTCCACTTGCTGGATTTCCATTCTTTCCATTTGCTCACACAGCACAGAAAAGAGGGGAAACAAGTGAGCCTGCCAAGGTTGATAGGCAATGTCACTGCACACTTCAGAACTGAAGTTCCTCTTTTTGTGTGAACGGATGATTGTTAAATCTTAAACCACTTACAGATCTGCTGGTCAAAAGTGCTAAATACAGGGCAAGATATAATTTTTAACATTATCATTCAAACCCCTTCTGGTTTAGGTGTATGAGGCAATCAGTACAAAAGGTCTCTACCAGAATCTTGTACAGACCTACAGAAATTGCTTTTAAATGGGAGAAGTGCACTTGACCTTTGCACGTGTGAAGCAGAAGGGCCCTAAATGTAGGATATTATTTTAAGCAACTGTTCTGTAACTCAGAATATCTGTGTCAGATGTGTAAAAGAATATGCTGGATACCTAAACAAGGCTTACTGGGACCATGTCTCACTAGGTACAGGTATTGTGTCTTTCAACCTATATTGTCATGTGTGCGTGCCAAATAAACAGTTTTGTATATACATATAAATCATATTTCTGTTCTAACTGGTTTTGATAGGATGACACCATAGTCTTTTGGGTTGCCTGCAAGCCTCAGGAAGCATGGAGAAGCTGCGTGGACTCTGAGAGACTGGATGGATGCAGAACAGTACAGAGGTGCCAGATGTGTAAACAGGAAGGCAGCAGAAGGGAAATTTTTCCAGAGCTTATTATCTCCTTTTCCATCCGAGCCCAGGCAGCTTATTGGGAAGTGTGGGAAAGGAGAGATACCTTAGCCCTAGCTTTAGCACAGAGGCTGGAAATGCTCTGGACAGGCTGGCCGTTCTCTTTTTCTCCTTGAGCTGGGATACTATATTCTGTGTTAGTGAGAAGGAAGAAGGGTGCCTGAATTTTACATCTGAGTTGAGAAACTAAAAAAAAATTGCTAAATGCAAAGTGGAAAGAAATTCCTTGTTGGGAAAGTGAAATGTCTGTGCTGGTGGTACATACAAATGGGATGGATTTTCGTCTTTTAGATGTCTGTAATCATTCCATGCTCAATCGACTGTGATGTCTCTCCAGAAACCAATTAATTTTATTTTAGACTTGTGTTTTCAGAGCGGATCAATCGTATTGTGATGCATGTATCCCTTTGTGATGATTTCAGTAGGAACCCGGAGCAGTAACTTATCCAAATGCCTTTCTTTTGGATAGCAAACATTCATAGAGGTGAATCCAGCCCTTGCTGAGAAAATGAGGCAAGCAGATGTACATGATAAGTCTTTTGGAGGCTGGATCAATTTTCAGACTTAATTTTGAAGCAAACGTTACTTCTTGTGGCTGCAAAGTTGTTTTATAAAGGAATCTGCTTTCTTTGATGCTCAAATATAGAAACTGGGTCAGCTTTTAGGTCCATAAAGCAGGGAGAATCTGCCTTTCAATACTAAAAAAAAAAAAGAAAAACCAAACCAAACCCACCAAAAAAAACCCCAAAGAAGATAAAAATACTTTTGTTTGCCATATCCACTAACCAAAACTGAGATATAAAAATCATATAAATATAATAAAACATAGTATAAGGAGGGAACATAATGAGAACAATTGCAAGCTATGCAATTTTATGGCTGATACATGAAGTTTACTTGAGATGTAGTTTTGTCTGTCATCTTTATTTGGTATTTCAGAGAAAAAAAACCCTCCTCATAATATGTATTTGTAAATGGCATTTAATACATCCAACAATTTGTGTTTCCTACCAGAGGACTATAAAATTGATATTAGCTAAAGCTCTCAAAAAATTCCTAAAGATTTGAAGGACAGTGAACACTAAAAATTATTCAGCAAATAATTACATTTATTTTAATTCCATATTAACAGTTATGAAGTTTACCAAAAAAATCCCCAAAAGTTCAAGCCTACTTAGCAAGGAAGTACTTGATTGATAAATGGCATGATTTAAATGAATAACAGATTTTTGGTAAAACTAGCTTAGGATTCAGTAAATGAAGAGCTTTTTAGTACTTGTAGTGCTTGTGAGCTGGGCCGAGAAACCTATTGATCTTGTGGAAAAGGATTGTTTCTCCCTTTTTTAATCAATTTTCAAAAGCAAGCAGCATTTTAAGTTTATTAGCAATATTGTCTGAAGCAGTGCTGGAATAGAAAATGGCTTCGAATTTCATGTTTTTTCTGTTATTTTTAGAGATATTGTTCATTCTTTCTCCATATTGCAGCTTGAGAGAAATCCAGTAGGTGATTGGTATACTTCAAAGAGTGTAATGAATTTGACTGATAGCAGACATGATGTGAAGAATTAATAAAGTCACAGTTTGTTGGCATGTGTGGGAACAGAATAAATGATCATTAACCATTCAAATGCAAAGAGTTAGAAGGAAAGGGGAAATGACTGGTGTGTAACTTCTTTCTGCAAGTCTGCTCTAGCAGTCCTTAATGAGTAATGCAAGACAGCAAAACCTGGAGGAGCCCTTAAATCTATTTGAATTGATTCTGGTATGCACTGTTAAAGTCCTCTTCCATGCAATGTCACATCACCTTCCTCGAGACAGTGCTTCTCCTGCTGTCCTCACACTACTGTGCATCACAACTTTGATTTTTGAATCTTAGAATCATAGAAACGTAGAATGGTTTGAGTTGGAAGGGACCTTAAAGACCATCTAGTTCCCCACTGCCAGGGGCAGGGACACCTCCCACTAGACCAGGTTTCTCAATGCCCCATCCAACCTGGCCTTGAACACTGCTGGGGATGGAGCATCCACAGCTTCTCTGGGCAATCTTTGCCAGTGTCCCACTACCCTCACAATAAAGAACTTTTTTGGTGTATATAACCTAAATTTCCCATCGTTCAATTTGTACCCCTTACTCCTTGCCCCATCACTACAGTTCCTGACAAAGAGTCCCTCTCTTCCTTCCTTGGAGGCCACCTTCAGATACTGGAAGGTTGTTATGAGGTCTCCACACAACCTTCTCCTCTCCAGGATGAACAGCCCCAACTTTCTCAGCCTGCCTTCATGGGATACCTGCTTTTGTCCCCTTAACAAATGCACAGCCCTTCTCTGGTCTTGCTCCAAATCATCTGGAGTTATTCACATAAAGACTTGGGAAGATGCTGAACAACTATCTACAAAAAAACTTGTAGAAAGAGAAAGCTGCTATATAAAGGTGTACAGTATCATGGCATGAATACTGTAAGCCTATCTTTCTCCAAAATTTTTGATACTTATATTAATACTATTGGTCACTCTTCTCATTTTTAGCACACTGTGAACCCTTTTTCCCATTCATTGTGAGTCTCTGGCTTTCACAGTGAGAGGGACATGCGTTAACCAACACGGAAGATGGGAATAAATCTCACAAATAATACTGGCTTGGTTATGGCAGTGATGGAAGAGTTTGTCATGGTTGGGACAAACATCTCTAGTCACAGACACAAACTATTCAGTAATTACTGCATGCAAGTATAATGCTCAGTCTTCACTGGATAGGGTAAATTAAAGGGCAGTAAATTCAGTGAATAAATCCAGGCATTGATATGTAATCTTGTTAACTATAGGAAAATTATGAGTGACAGACAACAATGGCATGACACTAGGAGGRTTTAATTAAAATTTCGTCTTATTTTATCCATTCTTAGTTAATTTGATACACTGCATTCTTTTCTAAGTAATCAGAATTATTTTGGAAATTGTATTGTTCCTTGCTTAGCAGAGTAAGAAATGGTTTTGTGAAAAGCCACAGCTTGCCAAGTGACTCGATTCTAATTGTTTCTTTCTTTGATTACTTATACAGAAAATCCATGACAATACCGACTGTTTCACGCACCACACTTTCTCCCCTCCTTGGAAGAAGGAAGGAAGGAAGGAAGGAAGGAAGGAAGGAAGGAAGGAAGGAAGGAAGGAAGGAAGGAATGTCCTTTCTTTCTGAAGGGAGAGAGAGTCCCTTTCCCCTGCACCTGGCAATGGTAAAATGGTATGGATTATCTCCTAGACACACCCACAGCCACGCCTCCTCAGCTACAGCCAAAAAAAAAGGCTGAAACCAGGATACCTTTTTTCTTTGCAAAACTCATATCTATCCCAGATGACTCCTCACTCACCAGGACTTGCCATTTGGGTGGCTGGGCTTCTACTTCCAACTCTGGAAAGTTTCCTACTTTGGAAACTTGATTCCCACTGCAAAAACCGTGACGTGTCTGTCCTTCACCTGCATTGCAGGCCTTACARTGCTGCCCTGGGACTTTCCATCCGAAATGATGACCAGGACTTCAGGGACACTTGAGTTTCTGCCACCAGGGGAACCCTTGTGGAGATTGTACTTCAGAGCCCAACCTGCCTCTGTGCTCCCACCTCCAGAAAGCAGGAAGATATAATCAGAAAAGAAGTCAATGCTCCTTTCCTGCTACTGAATTTACCATTTGGGTTTCAAATTTCTACCCTCTGGTAATGAGAAACTTACCATATTTATGCTTGTTGCCACACAACACATTCACAGGGATGTCTAATCCTGTCATTCTTCTCATCTTTCTATCTGCAGGTCCCATCTATTCACGCTTACCTCCCTCCTCGCTGACCCAGAGTGGTMTCCAACAGACTTCTAACATACAGCAGAGTGTTTCTGCAATTGGTGCAGCAACCAGAGCTTTTGGATACTTAAATTTTATTTCCAGCTTCAACAAAAGTCTCAACCACTTCCATTTTTATGTCTGAAAATTGTGGTCATTTTTTTAGGTGTCATCTTGGACCAAGGACAATCGAGGCAGATTTGAGCACTGATCCCAGCACTTCCCCACAAAACCACGTACTCCATCTTGCCTGGCCCCACAAAAGCTGTTTCTGGTGGTGTAAGTAACCATGTACCTTTTGGCAATTTCCATATTCCCCTGGGAAGGGAATGTTCCTGAGGTATAAACCGATTAGTTCAAAGCTCACCAATCCTCTCGGTAGCAAAGTACTAAACCCACAGCAGGACTCAGGTGCCAAAGGGGGCACATTCCAGCAGTGACATAAATCAGCAGGTAAAATGGGCTGCTGCTAAGAGTTAGGAAATGGCAGACATCAGGCCTTGCAGCTGTACAATAACTCCCGAGGAAAAGCAACCTTGAAAGGAGCATAAATAGAAAACAAGCTACAGCTTGCCAGAGAACAGCTTTAGTCAAAGATGCTTTAGAAATCCTAAGATTTGTTTCTTGTGAGATTATTAAAGAGTAAGACTTGTTGACTGCTGGATGCCTCCTTAACCTGAGAGTCTGATTGCCCTGCTGAGCCTGTAGATACTGGAGCTGTCTGTCTGGGAGGTAATGTTGCACATCAGCACAAAGCCTGGGGAAGGACAAGAGAGGTCCCATTGACAGCAGAGTGCACCCAGGAGAAGGGATGCTGACTGCAGGCGGGGCTATGGCCAGTGCCTGCACAGCGAGATGCATGGTGAGGGCATAGTGTCAGAGACTGAAACGGTTCATGCCTTAAACATGGTTGTGAAGGAGTTTTGCCCATCATAGCAAAAACTGTACCAAGAACCCGCGACCATCAAAGCCCATCCCTCCCTGAAGATGCCTGACTGGAACTTTGGACTGTGAGTTAAGCCACCTAACGAAACTTGAGATAAGTAAAAGGGGACACTATTGTTCAATCATCTCAGGTCTAGGGAGAAGAAAAACCGCTGAAGGAGAAGAATGCATCCACAAGAAAGCCAAATCCAGCAGCTGTCCTGAAATTCATCCTTGGCTGGGTTCCACGGGGCAGGGGAAGCCATAGCCCACAGGCTCATCTGCTGAGGCCAGGTTTGCACACAGTTGAGAGGAACCAATTCAGTTTGTATGTATGCCTCAACATCATAAGATTACCATGTGCAAGAGGCAGCTAAGGGAGAGTAGCCCTGTCTCTGCGGAGACTTTGCCTGACAGCCAATCAGGACTGGGCTGCAAGCCACCCCCCGCCCTCGCAGGAGCGGCAGATCCCCGGATGCCCGGGAAAAAGGGAAAGAAAATCAGCGGACGACACCACGAGGGGTCCCCGCCATGTTTTAACTCCTTGGGAGTGGGGGTTCGCCCGCAGGTTCAGCTCAGGGTTCCCCCCCCCCCGCCGCGCTTTTCTCTCCCTGCGGTCCTGCTCCTTCCCCGCCTCTGCTCCTGTCCGCACCCCCGAGGCAGCCCGTCGCCGCGGCGACCTGCTCCGCCGCTTCTCTGTCGACGCCGCGTGCCGACGCCGCGTTCCGAGCCGCTGGTCGCCGCGACGACCGCTCCCTGCCCTTCGCCGACGCAGCAGCCGCAGCAGCCGCAGCCGTCCCCGCCGACGGCCACCGCCCGCGCTCCGCTCCACGCCGCCGGCAGAGACACGCAGCCCGCTGCTGGCTGAAAGCCGCGCCGAGCCACGTGGACGCCACAGCTCGCAGTGTGCTTCGAGCAGACGCTGGCAGGGCCCTCGGGATTCTGGTGGTGACGTTCTGTCCGTTTTTCCCCTTTCTTTCTCCCTTTTCTATCCCCTTTTGGCAGGAACATTTATTAATAAACAGTTCTCAGATATAATATTGCTGCGTGTGCGCTYGATTTTCGCCCGAGAAATCTATAAAAAAAAATTCCTCCCGACTCCCCTTATATCGGGATGGAACAACAGTGACCCCCAAACAAGAAGGGAGGAGGAGAGTTTTGAGGGTGTGGTGTAATCTCATCTCAGAGACAGTGAACACCCGTCCTCCCCATACACAAACTGGCTCAGCTGTAAAACTGTGCACCACCAGGATGTGGAAGGCCACATCCACCTGACGTTCAAATGAGGGGTGGCTGAGGAGGTGTCATAATCCATCAAAGACGCCCAAAGCGGTCCCCAGACTCATTGCTGTGGCCTTGCAGCAGAGCACTGCACGTGGTACAGTGATAAAACAGATCCAGAGTCTGTTGCAAGAGACTGTGTCAAACTTGCCCCCTGCCAGGGGATGTACCTGGGCGTTCCCACCTGGCCCGAGTGTATATCAATCCATTGAACTCTGTGTTTTCGGGGGACCCTCACCACCAAGAAAACCTGATGAAGAGGATCAACGGGACGCTGTTGGGATCCATGGAGTGATGATATTTTCTACTTAGTCTGTCTCTGTCACTCTGTTTCTCTCCCCCACCTCTTTTCTCTTTCTTCTCCTTCTCCTTCTCTCTCTGTCTGTCTCTCTCATGTACTGTTGCATAAAACCCATATTATTGACCTTGGCATATGATGTCGTTTGCACCTTCATTTGGGTAGAGGCATTTCTGATAATAACAGGATCATAACAAGGTTCTCGAAGCCCACAAGTCTTGGGGCTGCTCCATGCCAGTTCCAGTGGGTTGGGCTGTTGAAGGGGTGTCGGGTGTGGCTCTGTGTGACACAGGTGTGTTGTGACAGGGCCCTTGGTCATGTGGGACCTTGTGTTCCCCAGAGGCCCTGGTGACATGGCAGAGCCTCACCCTGCCAGGGATGTATATAAGGGGCACAGAGGCCTGGGGTGCCCAGTCCCAGAACTGCTCTCTCAGGAGGAAGCAGCTCCCCAAATCTCTCTGCACTAGATGACGTCAGAGATGGAGGAAGACGAGGCAAACCCCAAMTCCCAGCCACCCAGCCCCTTGCCCAGCTGGCTGGAAGACCAGGCCCYCAGTGGGCAATGGGTGGAGGCACGGGATGACTCAATCCTGCCCCTGTCGGAGACTGAGGAGGAGGGGGCCTTTGTCAACATGGAGGAAGAGCTTTGCTAAGGGGGAGAGGTTAGCGGCCGAGAGCTTTGCCTGTGGGAAGAAGTGACAGTCTGAGAGTTTTACCACTAGCAAGTAGTGACAGTCCAGGAAGTTTCCCTATGAGGAGCCACAAGACACCAAGAGTTGCACCAGTGGGAGGTAGGTGTGGGAGTCCAGTGGGGAGATAGGACACAGCAAGCACTGTACCAGTGGGAAGAAAGTGCGACAGTGCAGGAGCTGTAGCAACGGGACAAAGATGATGAGAAATACCGAGAGTTGTCCCAGTGGGAAGAAGACGTGACAGGTCAGCAGCTGTCTGAGTGGGAAGAGGAGGGATACCAGGAACTGTCTCCTTTAGAAGAAGATGTGCGAGGCCATCAGCACATGTACCAATGGGAAGAGGACAAGAGAGACCCAGAGTTATCCCAAGTGGGAGACAAGAGCGATAAGGAGCTATCCCAAGGAAAAGGCTACAATGTCCAAGAGCTGCCCCAAAGGGGAAAAGACATGAGAGACCAAAAGCTGTCCCAACGGGAAGGAAGTGTGAGCAGCCAGGGACTGTCCCAATGGGGAGAATGCATCAGTTATGAGATCTGGAACAAACCCTTGCATCCAGAGAATGACAAGGATGCCCAGACTTGTGCTCAGGAGGGGCCTGGCTCTCCCAGCAGTGTGGGCACCCAGGTGGCGGGAGAGGCAGCCTGTGAGCTGCCCAGCAAGTTGCCTGCCCTGGTGAGTCCCACAGACACGGAGCCAGCAGCTGCTGCTGCTCTGGCTGGAACTGCTGAGGAGGAGGAGTCCCCTGGGCCTCTGGCCACTGGAGTGGAAAAGGCACCAGGTTCTCCTGCCTTCAGTGAGGAGATGCCATCAACAGGGACGGAGAGCCCAGTCCCTGCCCAACACAGTCCCCCAGGCTGCAGCCAGGCTCTTCTGGACTTAGACCAGCACATCAGCTGTGAGACCGTGAGCAAGGCTTTGCTTGAGATCCAGGGATGTGGCCAGCAGCCAGTGGAACAGAGGGACCTGGAGCACAGCATGGCGGCAGAACTAGAGGCAGCTGCTCCAGTAGAAAGGGAAGAGAGCCCAATCTGTGCTCTGCACAGCCCCTGCTGCCCCCCAAGCCCCTCGCCCAGCCTACTGGGAGCCCAGGCCCTCAGTGAGCAGCAGGAGGAGGCAGAGAGAGGGTCAGTCCTGGCAGAGCAAGAGAGCGAGGAGGCCTTTGCTGGGGAACTTGAGTTTTCCCAGTGTGAAGAYGAGGAAGACCCAGAGCTATCCCAAGGGCAAGCCAGTAGCTACCAGAAAGTGTCCCAAGGGGACGCCTGCACTGAGCAAGATCTCTCCCAAGAAAAAGCCAGTAGTTACAGGAGGTGTCCCAAGGGAGAACTCTACTGAACAAGAGCTGTCCCAAGGAGAATCCAGGAGCTACCAAGAACTCTCTGACTCGAAGAATGCAATGAGCAAGAGCTCTCCCAAGTAGAGGTCAAGAGTTACCAAGAGCTCTCTGACTGGGATGAATGCATCGAGCAAGAGCTGTCCCAAGGAGAATCTGGTAGCTACCAAGAAGTGTCTGACTGGGAAGAATCTATTGAGCAAGAGCTCTCCCAAGGACRTGTCAGTAACTCCCAAGAACTGTCTGACTGGGACAAATGCATYGAGCAAGAGCTGTCCCAAGGACACATCGATAGCTACCAAGAAGTTTCTGACTGGGAAGAATGCATGGAGTAAGGGCTTTCCYAAGGAGAAGTCGGTAGCTCCCAAAAACTCTCTGACTGGGAAGAATACAGTGAGCAAGAGCTGTCCATGCAGAAGTCGGGAGCTACCAAGAACTCTCTTGACTAGGAAGGGTACATTGACCGAGAGTTTTCCAAAGAGGCAGAGTCCATTGGCCAGGAGTTGTCCAAAAGGAAGGGTAGCAGACCCTCTGTGCAGTCCAGCTGGGGAGATGACACCAACCAGGAGCTTGCACAGAACTGGGAACACTTGAGCGTCCACAGCATCGGGCTCARGCCCTTGCTATGGGAGGAGGACGAGTGGGACGAAGTAAGCCTCCTCGAGCTGTGTGAAGAAGAAGATGGAAAGCAAAGATGGGAAGTTTTTGCAGAAGATGGGCTCTGAGTGCCTGTCCTTCGGGAGGCATGGGTTGAGTTCCGGGCATTTGAGCCGTGTCCCCAAGTGCTGGTCTGTGCCTCGCCTCCCCATCTGGAAGCTCAAGCCCCTAGACGTGTGGCTTCTCCCGCCTTTGAGGAGCAGGTGCCAGAGGCAGGGACAGAGAGCCTGGTCCCTGCTCCACACAGCTGCGTCTGCCTCAGGCTCTCAGCTCCCCAGCTTGGAGCCTAGGCCCTAAAGCAGCAGCCGGCTCCCCAAAGGAAACATTGCTCCCAGTTCAGGCGGGTGCTGCGGGCACTGCGCAGCCTGTTCCGCTGCCCCTGCCTGGCGGCACAGCCACAGGATTAGTGCCTGCTGCCAGCACCGGGCTGGGCCCCACAGATGGCAGTTGGCCCGGAGCATGCCCGGCATCCTGAGGGAGCAACAGGGTCTGCCTTTGCCTGGACATGTCCCTACAGTCTGAGCAATCCCCAGCTGCTTTGGATCATCTCACGTGGGTCTCCCCAAGACGAAATATTACTGATGTGGCCAGCCACAAACCAGCACCCATGGGGGACAGTTGGTGGCAGCTGGCTCAGCGGTGAATCACAGAGAATCATCAAGGTGAGAAGAGACCTTGAAAGTCATCCAGTCCCGCCCTCACCCTGGCACCACCATCATCACCCCTAAACCATGTTTCCAAGTGCCACATCCAGACGACTCTTGAACACTTCCAGAGATAGTGACTCCACTACCTCCCCGGGCAACTTCTTCCGATGCCTGAGCACTCTGTCAGGGAAAAATTGCTTCTGGTATTTAATCTGAACCTCCCCTGGTGGAATCTAAGGCCATTTCCACTCATTCTGAAAGGATTACATGCTGATCCTTTGGGATTTTATCCATGAGGAATGAGCACAGACAGGACGTATTGCTCTCAGGACTTTGCTGCACACTGCAGGACTGCAACACACACAGTTCTTATGAAACAGAAGAAAGTTGGGTTTCAGAAATAGTAGCAGCAAAAAAAACCCAAAAACCCCCCACAAAAAAAACCACAGAACACCCCCCCCCAAAAACCACAAAAAGAAAAAGAATAGGAATAATAATAATAATAATAATGTGAAGATGAAGAAATAGTAGTGCTAAGTAAGAATAAGACTTGAATAAGAATAAGAATAAGAATGCTAAGATGACGTAGAAGAAGAAATAGTAGTAGTAAATAACAGGAGGAAAAATAAGAAAAATAATAAGAATAAATGTTTAAGAAGAATAATATGAATAAAAAGAATAAGATACAGAAGAAGAAACAGTAGTATTAGTAAAAAATAAGAAGAAGAAAAAGAAGAAAAAATAATAATAAGAATACTAAGATGAAGAAATAATATAAAGTTAAAATACACATCCACACATCATCTAGAATCACAAAATGGGTTGGGTTGGGAAGGGCCTTAAAGATCATCTAGTTCCATCTGATTATCTTCTGCTCTCTTTCTCTCTCTCTGAAACCTCTTTCCTATTTCTTTCTCTCTCTCTACCTCACATTTCTTGTTAAATAAAATCCACGTGAAATAAAATCTGTACGTTGTCATCCTATGGTCTCATTTGCACCTTAATTCGGGCAGAGGCATCTCTCCCTAATCAGATAGTAACACATTCTCTGCCCAGCCTGTCTTCATAGCAGAGGTGTTTCAGCTCTCTGAGGATCTCCATCGCTCTCCTCTGAACTTAGTCGAACAGGTCCACATCCTTCTTATGCTGGGGCCCCCAGACATGGAGGTAGTGTTCCAGGTGGGCTCTCACAAAAGTGGAGCAGAGGGGCAGAATCACCTCCCTTGACCTGCTGCTCTTTGCTCATTTAGATGCAGCCCGGGACATGGGTGGCTCTCTGTGCTATGAGCACAGATTGCCAGCTCGGGCTGAACTTCTCATCCATCAGCACCCCCAAGTCTTTCTCTTCAGCCCCTGCCACGCTCAGCTTCCTGTCCCCTGCAAACGTGCTGCGCGTGAGCTCGATGCACTCTCTCTGTCATTGGGGAAGCCATTAAAGACCCTCGGGGCCAAGGCAAAGCCCTGAGGCACACCCCTCATTCCCGGCCTCCACCTGGACATGGAGCCACTGCCCACAGGTTCCTGGCTGTGTCCATCCGGCCAGGCCCTCGTGCCTTGAATAGCGTTGTGTCAGGCAGGATATTGTGGTGTCTAGAGGCCCTTGTGACATGGCAGAGCCCCGCCCTACTTGGGGGGGCAAGAAAAATGAACAAAAGTCTCTCAAGATACTTACATTTCAGGGAGATTAAATACTCCCATCTAATAAATTATCAGCCGTAATTTGGCTGTGGTTGTTTAAATGATGAATCACTTTCTACTGGCTACAACTTACATTTGAAAATAAATTTTCTTCACTATTAACATAAAATATAATAAATCATACCAAGGATCCTTCAGAGATCCTTTTAAATATCATTAAGTTTCATTTAGACAGTCTTCCATATCATTAATAATAATCACTATCAGAGTCCTATGTCTTAAAATGCTGATGACATACAATTGTTGAGCTCAGTTAGCTCCCACAGGGTAATTTGTTGGTATCATTTGGCTTCCCTTTGTATCATCTGAGCTGTATGAGGTGAGTCTGCTGCCCCAAAAATTTCTCTCATGATTTGGATTACTGCAGGGCTGTGACATGAACTGTATTGAAGCAGGGAGCCACAAGTGGATTTTTGATGTCTCTTTTTTTCTGCCTCAAGTGTATCTTGTGAAAGGAGAAGAATATATCCCAGTACTTGATCTGTTGTTAGACCATAATTTGCTTCTCTTTTCATATTAGGCAGAATGCATGCACTTAGAGATGTAAAACCAGGCTGGATTTCAATCTTTTTGTTTCTTGTAGAAAATGCAAGGAGTTTTGATTTTGTTTGGAGAAAATTCAGTATTTAAATAGTATCTCCTGATTTAAGATTACCTTAGGCAGTAGCAAGTTACATATAAAGCTCTTGAAAGTGTTTTATTAATTGCAGATACAGCCTGTAAAAGATGAGCCCTTTATTTGGGAAATCCCCCTTTAATCTCCCAAGAGTCTTTAAAGAATTCTAATCTTTACTTAATCAGTTSTTCTTTTCTAGACTTTCTCTCTGCTACGTATGTGCATATACACGGTTATGTACGTGTCTGAAATCAGGTACTGCTGATGTTTCRTGTCTGTTTAAAAAGCACTGCTGATGGGCACTCCTAGCACAGAAGTAAAGGTTTTGCCCCAAGGTTTCTACAGAATGGAAAATGTTTTTCATGTCTACGGTAGTGCTGAATGTGGTCCTTCAGTTTTGTCCCATAACTCATTCGCAGCACTTGAGAAAGCACAGCAAGGCATCCATCGCGATGACACTTCAGTGAGTTGAAGCATTTTATTCCACTCCCACAATTTGTGTTTTCTGAGTAGTATATCAGAAAAACTACGACTCGGAAAAAGCTGGGAAATTTGTTCAGTGACATCTTCAGTGGCCTCCCCCACAATATTTATTTAATTAATGAAGAATTTCAAAGCAATTAGAAGAAATTGTGAGAAGTAAACCCAGGTCCTCAATGCCTGAAAAGCAGCAGATTTTTTTAAGTTTGATCAAACCCATGACAATTGCATTGCAGCATACACATGCAGAACAGATTGAGCTTGCTACTGACACTTTGATTGCACTGTGTAGAATTTATGTTTAGGAAAAGCCTCAGCCAGTGTTTTGGCATATCTTATCTGTAGGGCACTGCAGCAATAAATCCTGTGAAATGTAATCAAATGTTAATAGAAAATCCTTTGTGGGAGACATCTCCAACAGTGAGTTTTTCTCTCCACCCCCTTTCCACTCCAAAAGGCTGTTTATTTACCGAGACAGTTCTATACCTGCCACTTGTAGCTGTGCTGCACTAAGTTTTCTGGAGACAAAAAGTGACTTTCAGAGAACAGAGCCATGTAGACTTCTCCTAAGATCATGCCAATCTCGGCTGTGAATCTGTTTAAACCTTTGGGCAAGGTCAGGGCTGGGTCTCAAAGCATCCACCAAGGAGGTACCCCAGGAGAAAATCCCTCAACCAGAGCAGAAGAAATACAGAAAATAGACTCTAATATGATGGAAAGACTTTGGACATGATGAGTCACTGACCAGACTGCTTTCTTCACCTGTCCCATAGTACGTAGGTATTGACGAACACAGAGCACGTTTTGGCCACAGTTGGGTATATCCTTGATCCTGTTTGCTTTTCTCATAGCCTGTAGTTAAAGTAATTAAGTTTCTTATGTGTTGCTGTGTGTTAGTGGCACTGAAAGCTGGGCCTGCTCCAGGTGGGTTGGGAATGGGGCCCAAATGGAAATTAAAGAGAGCTTGACAGTGTCTAAGCCTCATGCTTGTCACCTGCTTCAGGTCAAAAAACCTTCAGATGCCTTCAGTGCGTGTTTGTCTTCCTGCATCCACTGCAAGGTGTCCCAGGCCACAAGGAAGGTGAACAGGAAAGTCTTCATGACATGTGCTACCCATGGCTGTACTACCTGAAGTAAACAAGAGGTAGAAGTCTGCAACAGGGAATCTGCTTGGTAGAGAAACTACCTACAAGGCTGTCACGGTACCAAAAGAGCCACTGCCTAGAGGACAGTCTAGTGAAGGGGCCACAGCATGCCGTGGGGTTCCCTAGTTTTCCACCAGAGTTCATGTTTCAAGTACTTTCCCCCCAGCTCCAGCGACAGCTTCCAGCTCTAGTTTGACTGCATACACATGGAAGAGAAGGAGTCCTTCAACCCCAAGCCTTTCCTCACACAGAAGTGCTCACTGCAGCTCAGACTTGCAGATCCTGGCTCTTTGCAGCCAAAGGAAGAGATGTTTACGGTGAGGCTATGTTCAGCTCTCAGGGAAGGGGGTGGTAAGTCAGGAGAAAGTGTCAGAAGGCTAGTTCAGCCAGGAGCTGTCATTTGGATCCTAGTGGGAATAGGCACTCTGCAACCGGACTGTTGCATAGGTGCATATCTGACCTGCTGTGTTAAGAGATATCCCTACAGGATAGCAGAAATGGTGCCTTCTAGTTAACAATGGTTAATTTTTTTCCTATATTTCCCAGTAGTAAAATGAGCACAGGTCATTGAGTGAGTTGCTGTTCTAGGTTTATCCTGCTACTTCCTAAGTGTAGAACTAGGAAGATGACATGTAAATATCCTATTTAAAACTATAGTAACTAATATCTGCATTCCTGTAACACATCTATATAGAACCACCCATTATAGTCTAGCTTTCAATGTTATTTTCTCTCCTTGGTAATCTCTCCATGCAAAAATATTTTCTTACAATGAAATATGCAGAAAGAAGGCCATGCTGATAGACCGACTGAAATAAAACTGATAGGGCACATAGTCTGGAAATTTCTGGCAGCCTCAAATCCCCATTACAATTTAAAAAATCCAGCTTATGAATGCAAACAAGAAAGTTTAGCAATGTAATAATTTTTTCAATATTTTTCTTAAGTTTATAACTGTTTACTTCATCCAGGAAACACTACAAAGTGCTGGTAACAACCAAAGAGATAGTCAATAAACATTACAGCTATTGCTGGATTTTCAAAACAGAAAATGAAAAACTAGGTGGTTTATTCACTATTGTTCAGGATTTATTCTCTATTTATTGTTCAGGTGGAACAATTTAAGACATTTTTGCCCCATATCTCTTATTTAATCTCATTTAGACTAACCTTCTGCTAAGCTCACACAGGGTGTGAGCACTGCCTAGTCTTCCCATGGCAGCATGACATGGAAATATTATTACCTAATTAGACTGCTTTTCCCGGGTAGCAAGCAGTTCTCATTTGTTTTAAAGACATGTGCTTTTGTTGTGCTGTTGGAGAGGTTAGCAGTGTTTGTATAGATATCTGAGAAAAACACAAAGGGAAATGAATTTAAAATTTACATCTCAGTACACATTTTTATTCTTTATGTAATTTGGACTGTGCTGAGATTGTCTGCTCACAAAAGGCCTGGTACTGGGAATAGCAGGACTGTTATTACAGGCAGAATTCAAACACATTGGCAGAATCTATGGRAAAGTTTGTCCATTTTAGTCCTGGTTTCACTGGATGGTGAAACATTCCTTGAATAGTTAGTATGCTGGCCCAAGGCCTGAAATAGTCACTAAACCCTTCTCTTTTCTTTATCTTTTATAGTGAAAACTGACAAGAAGATTTACAAGACAGGTTACTTACAGGAGGCATTTACCCCCTCATTTACAAACTGGTCGAGGTTATCAGCCTGGTTCCAAGTGAAGAACAAGAGAAAGTGTTTGATGAATCTAATGGGGACATAACGCCCTACATAACATCTCTCCTGCAGGGTGTAATCCTCTGCAACACATTTCTCCTCTTCAGAAAAAACATCTGTTGCATTTGCAGTAACTGGAGTTTACCTCCCATTTTGTAAGATACCATCTCCAGGATTATGACATGTAAACATAAGGGTTACTACAATCTTTCAAGAATTTGCAACTTTTTATTTTTTTTCCTTGCATGATGAAAAATAGACCATCAACTCTGACTTAAGGAGTACTTTCYCTTGAAATGGTTGTCCTCACTTCTGGAAATCGAAAGAATAATTAAAGAGTATTTAAACCTTCTATATATTCTTTATATCTCCAAACAACTTTTTACATTTTTTTGTTCAAAAATTTCAAAAAGGATACTAGAGTAACTCTAACTAGTACCTATTTTGGTAACCAAAAGTCTAACTAACATCTGGTTCTTTGCCTCCAGCTTCTCGTTGCTAATCAAATTGTTGCTAAGGGAAAACACTGAATTTTAGATTTTTTAGAGAGGTCATTGGGTTAGGAATGGGGTTACACTTTTAAAAATATTTGTTTTTATACTTACACAAATACACATTATTTTAAAATGAAAAGTAGAAAAATAGATTTAAGATTTTTATTAACTAAAAACTGTGCAATTTGTCATCAGAAATGTCTTTTATTAGTTCACAATATTTTTTCTTCCTTTATAAGCTTTCACTCTTCACTTCTTTCAGCTTTCACAACTTAGCCCACATCAGAAGCAAAGGGGAATAGTGACACTAGTTCAGAGCTCTTGTTACAGCAATTTCTAGGCTAGAACTAGAATGAAACAAAATTAATCTTCAGTTAGTGTTCATCTGTCTCTCTAAAATTCAAAATTCTTCTAGCCCACCACCTTCTGTTCCTTAAACTCAAGGTCTTTTCAGGTATGTGAGGAAAACAACGTTGAGAAACAGTTACCTTTTTGTTTAATTTTCCTTTATTTCTGTCAATACAAAGGATCATCTCCAGTAATTTTCACATAGAGGAGTATTTTATTGTGAGACACACTCTTTGAAATGCAGCATTATAAAATAAAGTTGCAGAATTCTGAGCAGCTTACAAAAAAGAATTCTTATCCACTGAGAAATTATGTTATTTCCTCATTTATTTAATCATGAGTTAAAGCAAACCAAATGTCTTAAAGTCTTTGAGAAATGAAGACTTGAAAAACATTAAAATGTTGAGACAGCAGTTTATGATTATGTTGACATATCATAATATAAAATTATCGGCTATAGTAAATACTAATTTTACTATGCTATGTCAAAATGAATGTCATAAAACCAACTGATTAAACAAAAAAAAGTTTTGGCTGTATCTAAATAAAATATTTTGATGCTGTCAAAACGTAAAAAGTTGAAAATATTTTGACACTTGCAGATAAATGCCTTAAAAATCAACACATTCCCTTGAGATGTTTTTATTTTGACAGAAATTGAGATTTCTGGTCTGAAACTCATCTGTCAAAATGTTTTCACCTTGTCTGAGTGATACTATACTTGTAGCCAAACTTCTGTCTCAGGCTGAACTTCCACACCAAATAGGTCTGTGCCTCACTGTCTCACCTACCAGGGCAGGTTTGATCCAGAGCCAGTCTGAGCTGAGAGTCACATTTTTGTCAAATTAGCTCATGCACATGAGACAGCTTTTTGCACTAGAGTTAGGCTGTTGGAGGGCAGAGAACACTTCATCTTGTTTAAAGCCTGTCAGGACAGCATTATTGCTACAGGATGTTTTCTGACACAGTTCCACTCTGTGAGTTTGCACTTCACATCTTGAAGTAATTGTGTTTCTGATCTGGTAGCCACAAAGAGGCATCTTCTGGAGAAGTGGCTAATGGTCAATGCAAGTTGATATTCGTGGGAAGAAGATATGGAGCCATGGCTAACATTGAAATGCCTCTTGAAAAAAACAATGCTTAAACAGATATTACATGGAAGATAAATTTTCAAGTGTGATTTAATAGACTCTTTTTTCCCAAGAGTAGTTTATGTTTGTTGCCTGAGATTCAAAAGACCTGAAAGAAAGAGGTTAACCTTGTTTCCCATGAAAAGAAAAATGTCTAGTTCCCTACACAAGTGGTCAGAATAGAGTGGGGCTGTGCAAGGCTTTCCACACACCCTCCCACAGCTCCCAGTATTCCTCCGTTTGGGGTCTCCTAAGGTCTTCTAAAGCCGTTTCCTAGACTTACAACCCATTCCATTTGCTTTTATCTCTCTGGTCAGTGAGGAGTGGCACTTTAGTTCATAGTAAACAATCATCTGACACAAGTCCTGACCTGCAAAACAGGATATTCTGGAAGGTAGGCTAACAACAGGTAACAAACAGAAAGAAAGAACCATTCTCATTTTTATTTTATGTTTAGCATGCAAAAGTGCATTTCAGTTAGCTCATCTTGCTAGGCTTTAGCTAAACTCTACTCCCATGTCTGCGTGAAAAATCATAAATTTGATTTTTCCCGTCATTGCATGCTTCAAGAGAATTTCAGCCATTCATAAAGAAAATGTGTGTTGCAAATGAGGGTGATTAAGTACTTTTTAACTCTATTAGTTATAATTTAGTTATAATTTCTCTATAGACCAAAGAGGGAGAGAGTGAAGAAAGGGTCCTAAGCCAAACATCTGTTGCCAGCATCTACATTGTTTTAGTTCTAGAGACCTGTTCCTAGAAGTATTGGTAGAAAAACAAACAGCTAAACACATGGGCCCTGTTTAGTCAGCATGGGACACAGCCAGATGGTTAAAAGAGACATGAAGATGCCAAGCTCATGAGATGTTGGCTCTTTTGCACCATACTTTTTTCTTTATTGAATAGCCAGGCTCTCGGTAACTGTATGTCACCCTAAGAAATGAAATTATAATATCAGAAAAGAGCTGTTACACACACACACACATGCCCACACTCTCACATACCGGTTTCACAATCAGCTTGGAGCAATCTGGCTTTGATCTTCTTTTGTATGGATTTTTTTTTCAGCTTTTCTGAAGTAACTCCTGATTTATGTTGCTATAAGTATTATGSCCAGAAGGCATGGCATGTGTTCTTATACTCTCATATTTTACGGTTAGCAAAAGCTTTTGGCAAAACTTCATTTTAAAAGTTGCCAATTTTGCTGTAGATAAACAGATATGGTTTTCTCACATAAAATACCTGAAGCATACAGCAACTGCTGAAGTAATATTTTTTTTATTTTCCGGAGTCACTTGATATGTTTTATGGGCAACCATTATGATGAATTTGTTCCACTTGAAAATACAGAAATAAACTTTTTGTTCTCTTTTGGTTAAATCTTCTTTAGTGAATTCTGGATTTCATTCAGATTTTATGGATGTACACGTGTCTCCGCATTTTGTATTTCTCCCTTTCTGAGCCTCTAATTCTCTTTTCTTCTCCTAATGATGGTACATGCATGTGCAAATTCTGCATTGCCTGCAAAGATTTCACTAATGGTTGTATCATGCGAAGTCACGTTTGGAAGGTCTTGGGATAATGCAAAGCTTTTCAGGGATGGAAGAGGACCTTGCAGTATGCCCTTCTTGTGCACTATAAAATTGATCTATAGAGGAAGAAGGATTTAGGGGCATTTTCCTAATCTTTCATCAACTTTGACATCCTTTGTTCTTCAGATCTAGTACGAGGCAGACTGGGCAGCAATTCCTGCAACCAGGACAGGTCCAGGTGAGGGACTGAAACTCCTTATTCTTTCACAGACAAAGCATGTGTCTAGGAGAAACGTGGTTTCAGCCATGTCTGTAGTTTACTCATGTACTCTGTTCTGAGGAATCACCTTCRCTTTGTTTGAATAGTGAGTTCTGCCATGGTTTTCAGTACAATCATGGGCAGATGATGGGCTGTACCTGGTGGCTTGGGGTGTTACTTGACAAAAGGACTGCTGCTTTACAAACTTAGAATACGTTCCATACGTTTCTCTTACTAGCTTCAACATAGTCTGGACTTAATACATAAGTAAAAAGGTAACTTTCTGCTCTAACAAAAGTCAGTCTTAGCTAGGATTTTGAAAGTGAGCCTTTGGACTTTCTGGTTCACATCTCAGCATTAATAAATGGATATTAACTGGAACTAGCACAACTTTTCAAAAGTGTATGAAGAGAGTCCTGTTTACACTCCCAGAGCATTTTGCCTCCAACGTCAACAGGGTTAAACAATAGCAAAATCTTCAGCAACTAAAGCAAGCCTTTTATATCTTCAATATAAACAGAAAACAGTTACTTAGCTGACCATAATGTTGCTTTTAAAAACCCAAGAGCAGTTCTGAAGGCAAAAACACAAGTTAGCATGTGTGTAGTACATGTGTATTGCTGCACCTTCCAAGCTGGGTTATGTACTGTATATACACTGATGAAAATAATGCTATGGATACTGTGCCAGTCTTCCTAACACCAGGGTATAAGATGGTTTTCCCAAACACAAACTTCTGTAACATACTTAAAACTCTTCGTGCTGATAACAGTGGGTGTTTTGTTTGAGGCTTGTTGCTGTTGCTGAGATTACCAAGCAGTTCTTTTCATAAATCAGACAGGAAACTGATGGGAAAGGGAGGTTAAAGTGCTGAAAGGAGAATATACAGAGTGTGGATACCTGTGATACCTGTATTTCCACAGTTAGCTGATGATGTGGGCAGGTTGGATTTTATACTGCTTCTAGATTATCTATTCATACCTGCTGAAGGGGAATTAATTTTTGTCAGACTAAACCAACCCTGAAAAAGTGTTTTACCTCTTTTTCTGCACATTATCAAAAGTTAAAGCTGAGTGTTAATAAGGATTTCCAGAACATTACTTTCTAAAGCCCTGCTTCAAGCAATAACTGCAGGTTTTGCTGGTGGACACTGAAATTCCCTATAATTAAAATGATTAGGAGAGTCTCTTTAAGCAAGAGGACCTTTAGCATTCCCCAAATCACATCTGGATGTGTTTGTTAAAGCTGTGTGTGAGACTGACTGGACAGCATGGCTCTCATTTTAATTTTGTGAAAAGAGTAGCAAAATTCAGATTTGATGTTAGTGGGAGGAATCTCATCTCTACTGCCAAGAACACATGAACAAACCACATTGTCACAATAGAAGTATCATTGGAGCCAGTGGAAACAGAAATGAGAAGCAGCCATAATGAAAGGCAATTGCTTACAGGTGTGTTTATGTAGTTTGTGTGCTTATACAAATGAAAGCACATGTTTTGTCATACTTTTTCTGCATTTGCCAGCTGTTTTTTCCTTAACTGACTCAATCAGGCTTTGCCTTTCAAACTGGGTTTGCACAAGAGACTCCTAAACAATTTCAATATTAATAATTATTATCACATAATGCTAGGAACTCCTGCAATTATAAAATTGAATAAATGTGCAGTGGGCCTCATACAGACATGATGGGACATCATGGTGCCATCTGTGGTGCTGAGCTGGAATTCAGGGCAGCAATGCCGAAGTCTGACCAAACAATGTCTGAACATACCTTGCTGTATCTGAAAATCCCTTTTCTAAAGGGCATTGGTAACAAATGCTTTGAAATATTTCAACATTTATTGAGTAAGTGGTAACAGCTTCTTTTTGTGTAGAAAGTGGGAAGTGATAGCAGGAATTTGAAAGAAAAAAGTGTCTGTTCAGACTTACTTTCATTGTAATATCTTTTCAACTGAATTGGCCTCTTAAAATGTATACAGCTGCTCAGTAGGAAAACAGGCATTGGAGGACTGATGCCAACATTTTTGAACTTTGCAGTTAAATCGAAGTAACATTGGGAAGTCTGTGATTGGTACATTCCAGCCAGAACTGTATTTAACAACCCCTGAAAAAAGAACAGTCATCTGTCACTGGCTTGTAAACGATAGCCTTTCACAAATCCCAGTGCAGAAAAATAAAATAAGTTCTCATAGGACTTCAGAGAAAGATTAGGATAGTGACCAAAGAGATTTAGAAAGCTTTCTGTTGCTCAGGACAATATGACAAACCCTTGGGCAACCTTAAAGTGGGACTCAGGAGAACATCCCATTGATAGTTTGATATGAAAAAAAGGAAAACTAAGTAATTATCTCTTTCCAAAGACAAACAAACCTCAGGAATTTCATGAGAGCAAAACTATAAAATTTTCAATAAAAGGTATAGGATAGGGGAATGAATGATTGTTCAAAGGAACTGTCTAACTTTACAAATTCATGCATCTTATAATAACACAGATGGAAACAAATCTCCATTTCTTCTTTTTTTTWAATCATGAAACATCACTTCAAGGAGTAGAGATGTGGAAAACAGATCAGCTCAAAGGATAGAGATGATCTTCTCCTAAATTCGTTTGCTGACAAATGAGAAAGAAGAAAGAGTAGATGGAGACTGTGCTGAGAGATGGTAGTTTTTGTTTGAAGAAAGCTCTGATTACTTATGATGTTGCAGTGCCAGTTGGTTAGGTTAAAAGATTACCAGACTCTGTGACAAAACATTTGGCAGGATTTATCAAGTTGTTTATGAGCTAGTTGGGAGATAGGCAGGAGAGTCTTCAATGAACTAAATCTTGATATGTTATTTCAGTCTATTGAACATGACAAATAGAAGAGATTAATCATTGAATTATAGAATAGTTTAGCTTGTAAGAGACAATTAAAATCCTCTAGTTCCACCTCCCCTGCCATGGGCAGGGACACTTTTCACTATACCAGGTTGCTTAGAGGCCCACCCAACCTGGCCTTTGAACACTTCCAGGGTTCGCAGATAGACAACTTCTTTGGGCGATCTGTTCCAGTGCCTCATCACACTCACAGCAAGAATTAGCAGTAGTAACTTTAAAATATCTGTTGCTACAAAAATAATTGGAAGGAAAGAAGCTCATTCATAAATTTCAGTAGAATGTGTGGTAGCAGTTTTACCAACTGGGGCACCTATCCTTTTGAGAGTGTTATTTGTCCACGGGATATCTCTGCAACAAACAGACATTCATTAAGATAAATCACAAGGGAAGACAGTAGAAAATTATTTTACTTCATGATGATTAAACCCCCACTTTTGAAATTTTTCCATTAAAACAGGTTTTCATAGTACTTCCCCATATCCAAAACAAATTATTTTCTTCTCAAAACCTAATCTTGCCRCACTGAAAATACCAGTTCTCACAGACATGCATTCTTCCACAAGAATTTTGTTTTCATTTCAAAATATTGTTCAATGGTGAAGATGCATGAGTAAATAAACCGAGAGTTATTTTATTTTTTATGTTATGTATTATAATCAGGATCTGTTGACTGGAATGCAACAGAAAACCTACAGATTAAAAAGCAGAAATTATTTTGTAGCAGGTTCTTGGTGTTTACTTAATAGATTTAGTGGCATTGGTTGAGGGTGATGCCTTATATCTTTGGAAAATAAAGGCTGAGGCTGAATAAGAGGGTAAAAAGTAAAAATTTATTAAAGGACTCAGAGAAAGCAAAGCTTTCCCAGGGATAGCCCCGGGACCCYCCCTGCTGCCCAGGCTTTGGGCCCAATCCTGCCGAGCGGGGTTCAGCAAGTGTAAGTTATACAAAGGTAAAAAAAGGATGCAGAAAAGGGTAAAAGAGTGTGTACAAAAGGGGTTCGTGCTTCTACTATTATAGGGTAATATCGTTTTGAAATATTCTCCAATGAAAAGCAGATTTTTGTCACACTATTCCTTGTGGCAAGTTTCTATTGGAGGTTCTCTGCTTACTTCAATAGCTTCATTTTTCAGATATCAAGTCCTACTCTGGAATGCTTAAAGGCTGATAACTTTGTTCTATTTCATCTATAGGACAGGGATACAAGGTTGCAGGATAGAGGTTATAGGATTATAGGGTTACTAATATATAAAAGTATAAAACTAAAATGCTACTAATCTAAAAAGCATAAAAGGAGAAAATCTCTCTGGCATCAAGGGTGCCTAATGAAATTTAGAAAACAGTAGTTACAAGTAGAAATTTGAAAAACAAGGTTTTTGGGCAAAAGTCAAATGTGGTCAGTCATGACTAAGAAGATATATAGAAAATAGTCTAAATGTCTAAAGAAATCTCTAAATATTACTTGGAAAGTTTTCTTTTTAGTTTATTGAAAGGGGTCAAATGAAAGGAAAGAAAGCTGCAAATGTATCATACCTCAGGGAATGAAAATGATTCTTCCATATCTACACCTGTAGACCTGCAATCGCTGCTGAAGAATTGCACTTTACTAGACACGAGACAGCAAGCAAGACAAAATTAAATCTTGTTTTATCGAGGGGATAGACTAGACAACCTCATGGGCACTTTCTATCTATGGTTTTCACACTTTTATAACTGAAATCAACAGAGTTATTCTTGAGATCTGGAAGAATAAGTAATGATTTGAGGAGATACACTCTCTATAAATAGAGGTATTATTATTGGGACAGTTCATTCTCACAATGGGAATGGTCTTTTTTGACAAACGAACAGCTATTGTCCCTGTGTGTGGCAGGGGTACTGGACTAGATGTTTTTAAAGGTCAATTCCAACCCAAATAATTTTATGATTATTAATTTAAAGTGAAATATGAAAGACATGTGAAGGTCAGGATCTACCGACTCAAGATAAAGAAATCAAGTTACTTTTCTAAAATACTTCTATGTATTTGGGTTTACAATGGCAAAGTTGGACATCATAAATAATAAGCTACCATAGACTTCTTTGCATGATAGGCAACATGGTACCGTCTGCAGATTAAAATTTAAATCTGCAATTTAAAATAGATTTAAGATAGAGCAGAGTGAAGAAAATGTTTTAAGGGATAAGTAGTTCTTATTTCCATGTTCTAATATTGATTTTATAAAATATTCACCCAAGAAAAATGGTGCATGTTTTAGAAATCTTATAGGAACCTGTACTCAATATCCTTTTTTTCTTCTCGAGGCAATTTTGAATATTCAGAAGTTCAGAAAAAATCCAGGGAAGTTTTAAAAGTTTTCAATACTTTTATGAACTGCACCTGTATCTGGATTTTATGGTTCACTCATCTATGCTGCACAATAATGTTACAACAATCTTTCATCTGTCCATTGAACAGCTTTGACAAACCAAAAAGAAATAATTTTATATTAGTTTACCTTACCTAAATAACGGGTGTCTTTGATATTTTCAGAAAGAAAAAAATATTTAGAATGAAATTGGTTAAACAATGAGCCAAACTTTCAGAAGAATGTTTAAGTCCTAAAAAAATATTATCCAGTTTGGCTTTTAAAACTAAGAATTTTTAGGAGAAAAAATTTGTTGCTTTCAGACAAGAAGAAGGAAAAAAAGTATACTTATGTAAAAACCTGGATGAAGTTTATTTATTATTTATTGTTCATTTTCATCCAGATTTCCTTGGCGATTTTTCTTTCTATGCAAATATTCATGAGTGGATATACAAGCAAATAAAAAAAAAGGGTTGAAGATTTCATCCAGAGATGTAATTAAGAAGCCTGAAGTAGCCTTTCCACCTTCCTATCATTATTTTTCCTTTGCAGGCACTGGAAATTGGTATGCCTTTTTGGATGAGTAGTATATATGAACGTATACACATTCATAAAGACATTTCTGTCGTCATAGAATTAACTGTCACACTATCATGTACATACGTAGGAGAGTGCTTGGCAAACTTCTTAATTTCATGTGTTCTGCCTTGCAAAAAATGTTCTTTGACCATAGTTCTTTGGTATGCCTTGATGACTCTTATTTGTCTTCATATGCTTCCACACGGTTGGAAACTGAAGCAGAATTGCTTATCGCTTATCACTTGATTCCAGTCTTGGTTGTTGGCTGTAGAACTTGTTTGGTTTAACTAATGTGAACACATATGTTCTGCTGGGGGGAGATGGTGGCATTGGGCTGATGTTTGAGTAACTAATGGGTCATGTAAAATGTTTTTATAAATAAGTTTCATTTGATGTTGAATGTCCTTTTGCTCCTGCTTCAAGTCACAATAAAAATTCATTCTACTTGTTAAGGGTCTTGATTCCAATTCCCATATTTAGGGTCAGAGTTGGAAGACCTCAATTGTACTGTAACATATTGCAAATGTAATGTAGTGACCAGTAGAAAATGTTTAGTTATTCTAATGTTTATTAAGCATGTCAACAAGAAATAAAAAGTCTAACTATAGCCTTGGTTTATGAGCAAGACTGAGTGTCTGACTGTCTGGTTACTGATGATCACATGCTGGGACTTATTCCACAGTCTGAGGACTCCTGACCTGGCAAAGGAGGGAGATAGCCTGGCACCATGGCAAACTGTCCCTTTGCATCTGGCTTTGTGGGGCCTGATGCAGGTCTCCAATGGTGTTCAGATAGCAGCATAATATATACTTAATCTACTGCTCTAATTGTTTGARCTGGGTTAAAAACAAAATAAAACAGATGAGGTGGTGAAAGAATAGTTCATATGCCAGCCATACAGCAGGCATTGCAGACACCACTGTTTAAAACATCATGAGTTTATCGATCATGCAAGATGCCAGGTTGATTGGGACTGACACAGTATTTACTGACTATGAAATGTAAATGCCTAAAGCTGGAGGCTAGCTCCACACAGAAGTTTATTTCATGCAGTTTATGTGAATTTTATTGCTGAATATTACTACCAAAAAAAAAGAAGTGTGGACATTTCTACTGGTTTATGTTTTGTTTGGGAAATTATAGCATACATCCATGAGATCTTTGCTCCAAACCTTCCTGGGTAAATTGTCTTCTCACTCAGGGAATGAGGTTTTAGAAGGAAAATATTGCAACTGAAATAGCTCCAAGTATCTGTGTGGAATGAGAATACTTTATAACTGATGCATTTAGTATTTCATCAGAAGCTTGTAAAGTCAGATTTGGCAGGCGAAAGCATGGCGTGATAACCTCAAACTCATTCTGCTTCGGGTGTGCTGGTAGTAAGAAAATCTACCAAAGGTATGAAAACTATGACAGTGTATGGTACAGCATACTGGGCAGTGTTCTCATCAATAAAATAGGTTCGACTTTCCCTTTCTGTAGTATGAATTTTGCAGTCACATAAACTAGGACAAAGTTAATTCTCATCTACCTACCCTCATGCAAATCCTAAGAGAATAAGGCCCTAACTGGAAATATGGAACAGCTTTGGGTAGTGCTGCTTTGTGCCCTGATATTCTACCTTTGTATCAACAGAGACTTTTGGGTCTAACCGCAGGACTTTTTCTCCGTATCCTTAGTTCCCTTGCATGCCTCCTTTTTGATGTTGGAAATACAAAGGTTCTAAACTGAGAAACTATCTACATGGTTGGCACCAGTTTAATTATCAACACTTCCATGATGCCTGAAAGTATAGGAGTCCTGGGATAAACTAGAAATAGCTCTTAAGGATGCAGCGCTCAAGCGATCAGAGATCATTGGGAAGAAGACATACAAGTGGAGAAAGGCACTGAAACTTGCAGATAAGCACAGGCTGGAATCCTTCTCTCAAGTTACATTTTTAGTTTGGTGTTCAACTCTGATACTTACATATCACTAGCTTGCACCTTGGAGTTACCAGGTATGTCTCTTTTAGTTTACTATGATGAACAAACCATTTTTAAATTTTTTTCTCTTGAGTCTGAGAAGCCTGGGTACACCAATACCAAGCACACAAATCTACATAAAGGCCAAGAAGGAAAGTCCGTTTCCTAATATTTAGGGTAGGAAAAATCTTTTTGGAGAACTCAGGAGAATGCAGGAGTACAGAAGTATGCGTACACATGGAAAAYGCATATCTTTCTGGGTTATGACAACTTTTATGTCTGCTGCAGCAGAGCTAAATTTGGAAATTTTACCCCAGAGGAAACTTCCGTATTTTAACATTTGCTTTTTTTCTCAAATCGGGACAAAAAATATTATAATGAAAATTCCAGAAAAATATGAATCCAGAGACATTCTGACGTTCCTTAAGTTTAAGSTTTATCTCTCAGCTAATTCAAGTAATCAGAGATCCTTTAATTTTTTTTTTTTTTTTCAAAATTAAGCTATATTTTCCCAGAGCGACCCCTCATCTCAAACGGACTGGAGTTCAGAAGTCCTGAGTAGTGCTCCTGTGCTGGAGCTGGAGTTGAGCGTCATATCCATGCAGGCATCATAAGTACCACTTTGTATAATGCTATTGGAGACATTAGTCCTGCGTGAAGCCTGGTGTCTAGAAGCAGACGCTAGGCTTTCTTCTTACAAAGTGATGTGCAGATGGTGGATTTGAAACAGCATTCCTAAATCAGTTTAGATAAAAAGGGATAACAGATAAAGACCTGAAAAAATATCTCACTTGTTTTTCAGTAGAAAATCTTGGTCCCTTTGGCTGATTTTTGGAGCAAGCATTTTCCTCAACTTTGCAGAAACAAAGATGGCAGATATGAAAACTCTGAGTAACCTCCTTCTCTCTCGGTTGCACTGTTTGCAAGGCTTCCTGCTCCCTGGAAAACCACCATTCTGAGAGCAACCACCAAGCCACCACGACCTAAAGCCTTCACAGCAGCAGCACCTCTGCACAGGGGTAGCTCCTTCAGGAGAAGAGCTCCTTGGCTCCCTAGTATTTCTCTAACTTTTAGCTCCTGCCTTGAGGGTAGCATGTCATAAGAGCCCTCTTATTTCAAAGGCCATTCTTGTGCCTTTGTGGGGCCTTGGTTAGCAACATTTTTGATGCTGAAAAGATTTCTTTTGGTCTACACACATGCATGTGCTCTATATGCACTGCACGTGCATGAATAGACATGATGTTTTGTGGGCTTTGTGGCTATGGACGAGCACACTAATGGTGTAGCCTTGGTGCAAGACATACTGAAGATTTCATGGACAGCTTACACTGTTGTATATGGATGAAGAGGAAATAGCAAGGATTTTTAGCTTATTTCCATGGGTTTTTAAAACTGGCCAATATTGTGTTAGCTGCAGTTGGATATTACTCACCATAGTTGCTTAAACATTTTGTCCATAGTTGCTCACAGTTTTTTAACTCCATGTGAGGTGAAGACCTTAGCTAGCATAAATTGACAGTGCCATATTTAAATTAATTGAGCTATGTTAAATTATACTTTCTAGGAGCTGGCTTTCATACAATTTCGGTTGTCAATTGCCAGGGCAATTGCAAATGTCCCTGTTTATGAAAAGTTCTGACACTAAGATCAATTCCTTTGTACTTGGAATTCATTATGTATTTGATTAGATTTAAATTAATTAGACAGAAGCTGATTGTTGTTAGTATTCTAATTAACAAAAACAACTCTCCTCTGACAATGTATCTTCCCACCTCCCCCAAGGAAGGGAATTGTCCTTGTTATTTTTCTTGTCCAAAACATGTAAACCTTTGGGATAGGCAAATAAGCAAATCATTTGGCTGGAAAAGCACTTTAGTGGTTGTCTGAGCAAAAGCAAGGGTAGCTGCATACTTCTATGGTAGAGTAGTATTATATTTAGCTCTGGATGTTTGTTAGACAACACTTCTCCCGAAAAAGTGTCAGCCTGGCACTACTTTCCAGGATGGTCTATACTTTGATTTTAAGGTTTGAAATGAAGATGTATGCATTCTGGCTGCTGGTGAAATGGACTGGCAGCTGTTGATGGCCACAGCTGGGGAGTGAATTAACTGTAGAACAATCTCGATTCATACTTTTGAGAAATGGTCCAGGCAATCATTCCCTAAAATAAAATAATTCTGAAAAGGAGCAGCTTCTGGCTCCCACGTAGGACAAGTTTATTCAAATATTGTCAAGGCTAAATCACTTATATAACCAAAGTATTTATGCAGTTGGTGGATGTTAAAAATATCATATGTGCAGCATACATTTTTATTAAAATATCAGAAGAAATAAGATTGTAAAGTGGAGGGGCTGAAACCTCAGGAGACTTATTTCTAGCAGTATTTCCAGCTTTACAAGATGTCTTGTGTGACATGCAATTATCACATGCATCCCATTTTTATTAGTCTGAAACACTGGAATAAGCATGAATACTTTTCATTGCTTAAATGGTTCTAAAGCAAATGTTTTGAGTTTTGTCCATCCTATTTCATTACAAAGCAGTTGTACATTTCCARCCAGAAATGCTTTTATGATTTAGCATGTTCCACCGACAAACTTTTGAAGAGAGTGGATTTTTGCATCATCATTTAGAATAATTTGGATAGCTAAGTTTTTTAAGTATCCTGGAAAAGGTGTCTTGGAGGCAACTCTTTTAATCAGTAAATTTAATTTATTTCTGCCAGTGTAAATTAATCTGATCTACTGCAGAGCTGTCAATATATTTCATCAGTTTGATATTTAGCATCCACCATCTGTAACTGGGAAAAGGCAACACCATAAGCTGAAAAAGAAACACTCAGGATAGCTACGAGTACTTGAGAAATATCTTCAGATATTTCAACAATTGGACAAGTAATCCACATTCTTTCAAAATGCTTAAAGTTTATTGGCATGTGAACTGCTTAGCTGAATGGATAGATGAAAAAGAATGAAATATTGTGCAATCACTTTGGGCAATTTCTTTCTCCTTATTCCGGGAATGGTCTGGTTAATTAGCATGCTTTAAACACAACATTTGGCTGTCTGATCTGCACAGATGTACAATTTGTGCTCTGCTGGTGATCCAGCTACACAACATGCCACACTCCAGCTGCTTTCTGTGTACTGGCAGAAGAACTATCTTTACTGCTACATTTCTTTATTTTGTTTTAACTTCTAATTTTTACTTCTATCCTTTTCGATTTTTCCTTATCATTTCCATATCAAGCAGGAGCTTGCATCATTATATTTTAATACAAAGCTATTTTACCTCGGATGAGTTTTCCAGAGATTATGCCATTAGGATGATACAAAAGACCCTCATGAAAAAATAGCTTTGACAGCAAGTCCTAGCTATAGGTRGAATCATACATCAAAGATCCATAGGTACGAATTCATGGAGTCTAAGCAAATTATTTTAACATACCCAGGTTTCTGTCCTTCCCATTTTTGACGAGCCRAGAGGCTTTCAAAGTGTTCCATAAGACAGAACACGCCTAATGTGTCCCACCATTGGAACCGATGCATCCTGCAAATCACAGAGTCTCAAGGATCTGGTGGAGAAACCTTCTTTAAGATCAGACACTAGTTTTAAGTACAGCAAAATTGCATACCCATCTGACTTCACATGTTTGGTGTTCCTCAAAGGGAGTGATTACATACACTGATGAGTATCTTCTCCATGGCAGTAGATGACCGCTATTTATGGCATTATTTACTCAACTCGTTGGGGTTTTTTTTTCTGTTATAAAGATACAAATTTCAAGCTACAAAAAAAAAAAAAAAAAAAAAGAAGGTGGCAGAAAACCAGAAATACTACAGCAATAGCGTTCAAGGTTAAGTGTAGCAGTCACAGAATCATAGAATGGGTCAAGTTGGAAGGGACCACCGTGGGTCATCTCATCCAACCTTCCTCCTCTAGCAGGGTTATCCTAGAGTACATTGCACAAGATTGTATGCCCGTGGTTCTTGAATATCTCCAGTGAGGGAGACTCCACGACCTCTCTGGCCAATCTGTTCCAGTGTTCGGTCACCTGTMCAGTAAGGAAGTTCTTCCTCATGTTCAGATTAAAGTGCACCAGTTTCTGCCCGTTGCCTCTTGTCCTATTACTTGGCACCACCAAGAGGAACCTGGAAACATCCTCTTGGCAGCTTCTCTTCAGATACTGATATACATTGATGAGATCCACTCTCAGTGGTCTCTTCTTGAGGCTGAACAGGTCCAGCTCCCTCAGACTTTTCTAGTAAAAGAGATGCTCCAGTTCCTTCATCATCTTTGTCTCCCTTCACTGGACCCACTCCAGGAGCTAGCTCCTTGTCTCTCTTGAACTGAAGAGCCCAGAACCGGACACAGCACTCTAGATATGCCTCAACAGTGCTGAGTAGAGAGGCAGGATCACCACCCCTGACCTGCTGACAATGCTTTTCCTAATGCGCTCCGGGATACCATTGGCCTTCTTGGCCATCTGGAGCACACTGCTGGTTCATGGGCAACTTGTTGTCCACAGGACCCCCAGCTCCTTTGCAGAGCTGCTTTCCAGCAGGTTGGCCCCTAGCCTGTACTGGTGCCTGGGGTTATTCTTCCCCAGTGTCGTGGTTTAACACTGGCCAGATGCCAGGCACCCACGAAAAGTCGCTTGCTCACCCTCCCCTGCTCCACAGCTGGACAGAGGAGAGAAAATTTAACAAAGGGTTCATGAGTTGAGACAAGGACTGGGAGAAAGCACTTCAAGGGCAAAACAGGCTCAGCTTAATGATATAAAGTGAATTTATCACGAACAAGATCAGAGCACGAGAATGAGAAGTAAAATAAGCCCTTAAAAACATCTTTTGCCCCCTCAACTTCTCCCTTCTTCCCACTGACGGTGCAGGGAGACAGGGTGGGGGTTTTGGTCAGTTTGTCACTCAAGACTTTCTTCTGCTGCTCAGGGAGAGGAGTCGGTTCCCTGCTGCACTGTGGGGTCCCTCCCATGGGAGACAGTTCTCTGCAAACTTCCCCAGCGTGGTCCAATTGCACAAGCAGCAGCCCTCCCAAAACTGCTGCAGCTTGGGTCACTCTTCCGCAGGATGCAGTCCTCCAAGGATGGCTACTTCAGCCTGGAAGCAAGGCCTCTCTCTCCATGGGACTCCCTCCGGATCACAGCCTCCTCTAGGCATCCACCCTCTCCAGTGTGGACACTTCCCCCACAGTCTGCTGGTGGATCTCTGCATCCCCCATGGACCTCCGTGGGCTGCAGGGGGACAACCTGCTTCACCATGGTCCTCACCACAGGCTGCAGGGACGTCTCRGCTCTGGTACCTGGAGCACCTCCTCCCCCTCCTTCTGCACTGACCTTGGTGTCTCTTTTGTTGTTTTCTCTCACATATTCTCACCTGCTCCTCTTCTCTGGCTGGAATTAAAACTGCGCCACAAATTTTGTTTTGATTTCTTCTTAAATATGTTCTTACAGAGGCATTACCACCATCTCTAATTGGCCCAGCCTTGGCCAGCAACACGTCCATCATCAGAAGCATCAGGGATTGGCTCAGCTGGACATGGTGGAAGCTTCTAGCAGCTTCTCACAGCAGCCACTTCCGTGGCCCCCTAGCTACCAAAAACCAGGCCCTTCAAAACCAACACACCCAGGTGCAGGACCCTGCATTTGCCTTCGTTGAACTTCAGACAATTCTTCTCTATCCGCCTCTCCAGTCTGTCACAGTCCCAGCCCTCTGGGGTATCGGCCACTCCTTCCAGCTTTGTGTAATCAGTGAACCTGCTGAGGAGGCCTCTGTCCCTTTACCCAAGTAATTTCTGAATAAGTTGAAGAGTACTGAACCTTGTGACAGGCCTCCAACTAGACCCTGTGCCACTGATTATGACCCTCTAGAATCTGCTGTTCAGCTAGTTCTCAATCCACCTCACTGTCCACTCCACCAATCTGTGGTTCCTCACACTTCCACCTCAATTTGGCTGTGAGGATGCTGTAAGGCCCCAAAAAACTCTCTCGATGAGGTTTTTAACAGGGCTTATGGTTGTTCATGTACTCTGAGTTGGACGCATGGGAGAAATACCAACAAGATATTCTCAAGAGGTCAAAACAACAAAAAATACTTCACTGGCTACTTCAGAAAATTACAGAATTTTGACAAAGTGTTTAGAACAACACTGAATCAACATAAAACACTTCTCAAAGCATTAATGTGGCCCATTCAACTTAGCAAATATTAAACCCACTAGATTTCAAGTTACTCAAGAATGCCAAGAACAGAGGATTAGAAGAAGAAGAAAGACAAAGACAGAAAATATATAAAAAAGCACACATATAGCTACCAATTCCTGTGTTCCAATGATGAACAAAACTCCAAGAAGAGGTAGGGCCCAGACAATTAGGGTCCAGACAATGTGATGGCCTCATGTTCAGCCTTAAATACCCCTTGGCCTTCCTGAACCCTTCCCCTAGGTGGGACTTCTGGTCATTTGGCCACTCAGGAGATGGGTTAGGGGCTCCAGGGGTGGGTGTGGAGCACTGCCTCCAGTGTGCCATGACTGGCACCACTGCCAGGCTGGGATACAGGCTCGGGGGGAGGGGACGGGGTGGGGCAGGGCACTGCCTCGCCAGAGCAAGGCCTGATCTGCCCCTTCCCAGACACACATGCGTCCCAAAATGTCTCAAGGCATCAATSTCTCAAGTTTCTCACAGATGCTGTGAGATACAGTGTTGAAAGACTTGCTAAAGTCAAGATAGGCAATATCCACTCCTCTCTCCTCATTCATTCAGGTAGTTTTACCGCAGAAGGCAATCAGGTTGGTCAAGCATGTTTTACCGTTAGTGAATCCATGCTGGCTAGTCTTGATCACCTTGTCACCCATGTGGCTAGAGATGGCCTCCAGAATGAGGTGCACCATCACCTTTCCAAGGATGGAGGAGAGGCTAACTGGATGGTAGTTCCCTGGGTCCTCTTTCTTGCCCTTTTTGAAGACGAGGGTGATGTTTGCTTTCTGCCAGTCCTCAGGCACCTCTCCTGATCTCCACAACCCTTGAAAGATGACTGTGAGTAGCCTTGCTATGGTGTCCACCAGCTCTCTCAGCAATGTGGATGCATCCCGTCGGGGCCCATGGACCTCTGTGTGTCAAGTTTGTCTAGGTGTTCTCTAACCCTATCCTTCTTGACCAAGGGAAAGTATTCAGTCTGGAAGCTGACGGCGACCTTCCTGTGTAGAAGTCATCCTTTGACTAGTAATATATCATCTTTGCCACAGAATTGTTATAACACGTCTATGAACACACCAACAGTGTTATTAATCAAACTGTTTGTATACAGAAAGCCTTTATCCATGATACATTTGTTTTCTTCTAAAAATTGTTGGTTTTCGTCTGACTGCAGTTTCTGGTATCCCAAAAGAGCACCTGCTCATTTTTCTATTTTTCTTCTTCCAAAGAAAGGACAATTATTACAAAATCTATCACTGTAAGATTAAGGTMATATTTTATTCAAACAGTTTAAGGGAGTAAAGTCACATTCTGTACAGAAAAAATAACCTGCAGTACTATCAGAACCAGCAGAAGTTATGAAATTTTCTGTCATCTAAAGTAGGGCAAAATGTCGTATGAAATATTTATGCAATTAGGGAGTTGATAGTGGAATCCCAAGAAATTATAACTGCAAGGTCTATTTTCTGAAAGACGAAGCCTCTGAATCTTGTGCATGTAGGAGTAATGCTTCTAGTGTAATTTTTTTTATGTTACCATGATATAGCATTGACAGGTTGGACCATAATGGCAGCTTACAGAAAGCTTTTATTAGACAATAGTTTTAGGTGTCAGGATGGTCCCCCATATGCCTCATTGCCTGTGCTTACCTGGGTGCCACTCAGACATGAGAATTTGCAGAGGAGCAGGAGGACCTCTCTGCTCCTCTCAGTGATTAAACTCAGTAAAGGYTTTAAACTAAAATAGGGTATATTTAGATTAGATATACGGAAGAAGCTTTTTGCGATGAAGGTTGTAAAACAGTAGAATAAGTTGCCCAGAGAGGTGGTGGATGTCCTATCCCTGGAAATATTCAAGGTCAGGTTGGACGGGGATCTGAGAAACCTGATCTAGTTGAAAATGTCCCTGCTTGTTGCAGGGGAGTTGGATTAGTTGTCCTTTAAAAATACTTTCTAACTCAAACTGTTATATAATTGTATGATTCCATGATTCCCGAGCTGCCCGGGGTGCCATGGCCCTGGGGCAGGGTGAGACTGCAGAGAGGTGGGGAAGCCGGTAGGGCAGCTGGAGCCAGTGTGGTCATGGGCTTGGGCATGAGATGTGCCCTGTCCTGATGCTACAGTGACTGCCTGGAGCAGACATAGCTGATAAACAAAAGCAGGGCTATAGATAAAACACCAAACGTGCCTGCTCAGCCTTGGTCCAAGAAAACAGATTTAGAGGGGTAGAACTGTGGACAATGGTCACACTGGTTTTAACTTTGCTCCCAAGAGGAAACATTATATTATAGTCATAAATGTCAGCACTCTGGGCCAAGCAATAACTTTTTATGTCATCGTAACCAAGGGGCATTTAGAAAGTTTGTGAGGGAAGTTTGGGACTCAGCCATATATATGCACATCAGCTCATATTTAAATTCAGTCATTTCTTAGACTTCCTCAATAAGAATTTATTTGTACTTCAAACTGAAAGTATGAGATTTATGACTTTCAAGCTCTGTTTAGCTAGAGCATGTAGCAGCATGAGTGCTTTTCTCTGCCATTGGAGCACAGCATTTCTATCTCTCACCTTGCCTGTTGACATTTTAGCTTCTACTGAGACAGCACCACAACTGGCTCCTGCTTTAAGGATGGATACTGGCATGTGAGTACTGGCTTGCTAGGAACTGAAATGAGAACCACAGATTCTTTCTCTATGGCAACCAAACAACTGTCTGATGTAATAATAAACCTTCACGCACAATTTGGAACAGATTTTAATTGAAGATTAGGAATTAAAAGCCTTTATCCTCCTTTTTTAATTCCTTGTTCCTGTCCATTCAGACTTAAGCACACCTGTGCACTGTGGCAGAGCCTTGAAATACACCAATTAGCCATACTGGTGATTACCCTGAAAACGATAGTGATGGATAGGAGTTGCTCTTGTGCTGAATGACTTCTGAATGTGCTGGCCTTGTGGAAGGTACAAGTCACTTTGACTCTTAATGTCCATGAGTCACTGATGGAGAGAACTTTGTGTCCCGGCAAATCAGTAGGAGAGAAAGGCTTTACCCTTCTCTCTCCTAAACACCCAGCACTTTTGCAGCATAAGAATTTCTAAACAAGAATTAGACCCCTTGAAAAATCTGGGTCCCTTTAAAGTCGGCAGAAGATCAGGGCTGCCAGTATCTTACAGAGCAGAGAAACAATGGCTTTGTTTTGGTACTATTGGGACACAACACCCTTCTGTGCTAGAGGAGAGAGAAAAGGCAAAGGTGAGCAGCTGAGGAAAAGCAAAAAGAGCTGCTGACCACCTTGAACTGAGCACTGCGTTGTTGTATATGTAGCCAGATACTGATCCTTGTCTGCTGATGCCATAAAAACTCAGGCCTTCTGAGTTGCCTCCGTGCTGTGTTGTTCACAGCTGCACAGGGAGCTCACTCAGTTGCCAATTCAAGGTCCTTTTACAGCAGGATTATGGCGTTGAAAATCATGTTACTTTGTCAAAGCATAGCCATATCTCCTTTCCAAAAAAACCCCCAAACAATAGACATAAAGGGGAAACCAAAATATAGATATTCTTTTCAAAATTAATTGTGTATGCACTCATGGGGGAGGGAGCATGTTCCATTTCAATAGTTATTTTTGCTTATTCTTTATTCTAAGACCCAAAATGGGGTGGGTTTACAACCACTAACTTTCTCCTCCTAAATGGTCTCTAGAGTCACTTTGTTGTCACCTGTAACTCATTTCTTTGGCTGTTAAGTGTAATGAAAGAGGATAATGTTTTGCTGGTCATACATCACATCAGAATTATGAGCCCTTCAGTCATGTCTGCTAAAGTATTGTTTGCTTGAATAATAAATGAGCTCTTATAACCAATGGCATTTTCATGTAAGTATCCTAAGTGATACAAGGGGTAGAAATAAAAACACTGAAAATCAATGGATACATTGAGGTTCATTCTTCAAGAAAACAGTTATTTCAAGTTCTCTACTGAGTCACTTTCAGGTTTAGTAGACTGACTATTAAATTGCAACGAGGCATACTAAAAACATTATACAGTTCCTGCAAAATTACTTACTAAAGTTGCAGACCCTGGCAACTCTCCTGAGTGGCTGCTGCAGACAGCTTAGTGCTTCGCTGGCTTTGAGCTGCTGGATAGGGAGCTCTCAGGCCTTCCGTGAAGAGGTCAGGTTTTGTGTGTCCATAGGCATCTGCTTAAGTCCTCTGGCTCCATTCTCTTTATACCTTGATACCTTGATTTAGATAGATGCAACTTCAACTTGTAATTTTATTTTGATGAGGTGTTTCACTTCCTTGAGTGACTGCTTGTGAAGCAGGAAGAAGAAAATTTTATAGGTTAATGAATTCTTGAAAAAACACATACGCCTACTTCCTGAAGACTGAAATAAACAAAGGCTCCCAAGAAATTTAATTTCTATAACATGGTCTTACTTTTCCTCTACTAGGGCTTTGGTGAAAGGTTATGAATTTTTTTTCTTTGTTGTCCTTTCAGGACAACTGCAAATAAGAAAAGACTTGTTGTCCCATCTTCCTCTCCCTCAGGAATGATTCATAGAATCATAGAATCATCTAGGCTGGAAAGGATCTCCAAGATGATGGAGTCCAACCTTTGCCAGATCATCACCTTGTCAAGTAAATCATAGAACTAAGTGTCATGTCCAGTCATTTCTTGACCAACTCCCTGGGCAGTCCATTTCAATTCAACCTAATTTTTTAATTATTATGCCAATACAACACCATAACCCGWACAAATATGGGATTTTGCAGGTATATGCACCTCTGTTCATGAAAATATTCTGAAGTTTCTGTTGGTGTTTTAGAAATCTGCTTTTGAAAATATAAATGTACATAACCTTTGAGTTTCTCTCATGCAACTCAAAAGTGCCAAACAAAATGTGGGTGCTGCTTGAACCACTTAATTCTCACAGATAATTGGTATAGAATGTTTAAGAGGTTCATATCAATTGAACTAGATCTTTAGGCTTGCAAAATACTGGCCATTATAAACTATATAAGATAATACCTATTTCAGATACATTATTAGTTACTTATGTCTTTGAGCAGGAAACCTGAGGTTGGAATGATGAACTGACTTGAAAATACTCACCTCTTCAAAAACATGGACACTGAGTGAAGCTCTCTTTAGTCCTAGTTTTAATTCCCAAAATATCTTTCACCCTTCTTTCAGTATATTGTGTGTGAACTGCACCAACGTTTCTCTTTTCCTCTTGCTTTGTACCTAAATGCCAGAAAATAAAAGTAAGACATGTTTTCTATAAACTACAGCTTTCAGCTATATGATGTACCAAAAAAAAAGATGACATTTGAGGGATTATTTCAAATTTTCTGTCAGAATATTTCCAGGGCTTCAATTCTGTTGAGGTTTATCAGTGACAAAATCTAAATTTTCTGGCTCATATTGGGAAAAATRAAGAAAAAAGTTGGCCTCATTGACTTTACCAGAAACAATCATCCATCCCTGAGCTCACCCACAGTGAGTTGACAAGCGATCAAGAGGGAGGGGTTCAGAGCTCAGGACAAAAACTGTACCTCAGTTTAGGCTGAAATGGGGTCCCTCCTTCCTTCCTTCTGCCCTCATTTCTATAATTGTTTAAGGAATGCTGAAGCATCTGCAGGCTCTTCTCCCTGAATTTGATGGAAAGTTTTTGCAGTAGCCCAATATGGAGATAGACGTGATTTGGCCGAAGACAGACATTTCCTGACACTATTAACATTGATAACAAGCTTTAACAAAGCCCTCTGGGTTTGTGTTATCTTGGCAATTTAAGTCGTTTGCATTTAAGCTCAAACTGCTATTGCCTCCCAACCAATAACACTTTTTCTATATGTGGATAGAAATGGAAATAGCTTCTTTTTGTGCTGGTATTTATTTCTGTCAAGCGTTGGCACCCCTGACCAAAATTATATCTGCTGATGAGCTATACAAGTGATTTGTATAAGCACTTTGTATAAAGAGGTTGGCATAACTTTGTCAGTTTAGGCTTGGGGTTGTTCATGGATYTGTGTTCTTAAATAAGAGGAGTATTTGTTCATTCTGGCTGCCCAAGATCCTTCCAAAATTAAGAAATTAAATGAGTCTGGTGTTTAGCAATCTGTAACCTCTTTATAGGCAGGTAAGTGTAGCAAAAAAGGGCACCAAGGGGTGTAGAGACAACTATTTGCACATGGGCTAGTTCCTGGAGTGACTGTGAAGATGGTTTGAGCTGTTTCCGTGATGTACCCTGTCCTAACAGCCCTTAAGGAGTGGACTAAACCATTAGAGAAGACTATATTGTGGTGGTGTTCTCAGAGTTGAGAGATAGAAACATTGAAGTAGGACTAAATTAATGACACTAAAATAAGCAAGCTGAAGGTCTGCACAGGACCAGAAAGGCTGCTAGAAGAGACTCCTTAAGGAAGATTCAGTATGGTTATCTATGTGAAGCCACTGCCATCCATTGGTAGTGATCCCACTGGTTTGACAGTCAAAGCTGACCCTGCATCACCACCCAGAGAGATGACAGCCTTACAGCTGAAGAACCATATTTAGAGTGGATATTTTCCTTTAATGGTGCCTCCCTGATATGTATAAGTATATAATTTGCAATTAAATGTTTTTGTCATTTGTGGCACTCTATTCTAGGACTTTTTCCCTATTCAGCAGTTTAACACTCATTTTCTAGGTTTTGGAATACATATCTAAAACAGAAAACCGCTCTTTGTGTTCATTGTTGAAAACAACCGTGTTTTTGGAATTCTTTACTTGTGCACTGTATTTCAAATTGTCCTTTCTAAGAATCTTGTCACAACTGGTGCCAAATTTCGTTTAAAGGTTTTTTTTGTGGGCAGAACTGACTCCTCTCCACCTAATTTTTTGTTCTTTTCTCTTTTTTTTTTTTGACAATGAAAGCTACCTTAACAAGAATGGCAGTCCCCTAAAGCAGTTTCGTATTTACATTGTATATTGTGGCAAATCTCAAGAAATGGTAACACCTTCACCTTGTTGTTTAAATTGAAAGAAAATGCCCCATATATCTCCTTCTGTTGACAGCTGTCTCTGCATTTGTGTGCAGTTACACAGCTGGAGTGAGATAGGATATACAGCGATATATGTTTGGATGCAGTTTGCTTAGGAATACTGGTGAAGGAAGAGGTTGTAGATATCCAGTGAAGTTAAAATACATTTATTTAATAATTAAATAAACTCTTGGGCTACATCTTGACCTTGAGTTACTTAGCACATGGGTTGACTAAGTTGGTGAAAGCTCATCTCTCTCTCTCAGTACTTTCTAGTTACACAATACATAGTTACACATACCTTTAGCATCATGTCCAGTATGTTACAATGATGCAACCATCTTTTCATCACTGTAGGGATGCAGGGAAAGTATTGTCATCTCTTATGAGGTCTACTTTATACTCTGAGCCCCTTTATATTCTGTGTTCTGTGGTCCCACAGAAGCACAGTGGAGCCAAAGTGTTGGTCTCCATGTGTCCATGACTCATCCATGACTTTCCTAACTGCCACATCTCTCCCTCTCTCTGAGCTTCAGAAATCTTCAGACCATGTACACCTTTCTCTCTCTGCATAATATTTCCACTACTCCTTGTCCAGATTGAAGAATCTGAACCTTTTCCTTCCAAAAGGTACATCTAAATGTGCAGAGGACACATCTAAATGTATTTCCAGCTTTACCACCTGTTTCAAATGTTGTACCAAGGAGATATCCTTTACAGTTTTACTTTTCTTCCTAAATATTGTTATGAAATCATTCTTTCTTGTTGTCTCTCTCTTTCTCTCTCTCTCTCTCTCTCGATCTTAACAGTAGATTGCTAGCAAGAATTAGTTTTCTTTTGTACAAAACAAGATCTAATGTGTCAACAGAACAAAGATAGGCCTGCTATCACTATGCACAGCCACTGAGTTTACCAAGCTAGCCATGAATAAACTAAGCAGGATAGTTAAGCTTTAAAAACAATTAGTGTTGAATTGCAAACTTTTCCTTGGGTTATCACTTGGAGTTAATATATAAAAATGTGGTTTCCCTTAACATAAATAGTACAAAATTTGTTAAGTGTGAAAAGAGCCTTAGAAACAAATTTTAAGGTTTGTAACATTTGTGGGAAAACATGGAGTTAGTAAGGAGAATAAGACTGGAAAGGCAAATGTATGGACAAGCTGCTTCTCCTTTCTAGTCAGACAAAAGGAATGGGCATTATTCAGTTCATAAAAAGATTCTGAAATATATTAACATAATTAGGGGTACAATGCTGGGCCAAGCTTTATTAGCTGCACTAGTGCTACCACAGCCAATTCAGTTTGATTTTTACCAGAAGAGATTCTTAGTAATGTAATGCCAAGTACAAATGGAAAATACATTTTCCCCCATTTAAAAAAAATAAATCATTCCAAATATTTTGATGGTGTCATGACAAAAACAGCTGCAGTTGAAAACTTTGCATGTAAATAGTCTTAATGAGGGTAAGTGCCTTTAACAGATGGGGTGTTGCAAAATTTTAAAGAAAAAAATTTCAGAAGCATCTGCTAAGAATTTAATGATAGAATGGATAAATCCACCCTTTTTGTGAGATGAAGGAACAAGGGCTACTGTCCTTTCCCTCAGGCTTTCTAGTTTCTGGTTTCTACTAAGGGAGAAGGTAATTGTAAGCAGCAGACTCTTAGCAACAACTTGAAAGCTGTACTGACTTGCTGCAGCCCTCAGTAGTTGCTATGTATCTAGCTCTTCTCGGGAAATGAATGGCCTCATTTACATCAGAAAATGCTGTTAAAATATCAAAAAATTCAAGTTCACTTACAAAGCGAAATTATTTGGTAACAAATTAGGCAAAATGGACAAACACAGGCTTGTAGAAAAAGTGATGCTGGAGAAAGATTTCTGCCACATATGTCATGAAGACATTGGCCTCATCCTCAGGGTTCAGTGGCCTTTTGCGTTTCCAGAAGGCCTTTGAATGTCTTCAGAAGTGGATGAACCCATCATCCACAGTCAAGAAAAAATCTTCCAATGGACTCTACAGATGGCAGTGTTTGACTTTGGGGGGAGAAGTTTTTCCCCACAATGTACTGCTTGCTGGTTCCTAGGCAGATGCTGTTCTGTGTGACGTCAGGAAGCCTGAGCCGTGTGTCATCCACACCTTCCAGAAGTACCTGTGTGGCGTCAGCAATCACATCAGTATCCAGGCTCTAGCACTGATAAGGTAAGGCAATGCAGGCAGATACGTGGGTTTGCTCAATCCTGACTCCGGGGTCACCTAATGTGGTGTACTCAAGGCTAAGCTTTCATTGATCCTGATTCTGTCACTAGAATTATGTTCGTTATTTGCTTGCTGTTGAATTAAGCTCTTCTTGCTTATTTCAAGTGCTTGAGATTAGCTGAAAAGGAATTTTGAATCTCCTGATGGGATCAAAGGTTGAGAAACTCTTCTGAAAACTCAGACTGTGCTACATTAATTAAATCTTCCTTCCTATGTCAGCCATTCTTTAATAGACATGGAGTCATTAACCTCCCTTTTTATATTTCTTTCGTAATGTGAAGAAAACCCTTCAGCCCCAAATGCAAAAGCACATTTCTTAAGACAGTGATGAAAGGATCTTACTTTTTCTTCAGTTGTGGCATAAAGAATGGTAATTTTGTATCTCTCTCACATACTTAGATCTGCTTATTATTAAATGTTTTCACATCATCAATGGCTTTGTTTTCCTTTTTCACTTACTTATTTTAGCATAACTCAAATGTCTGATGGTGTGTCCGTCTGGCTTTATGCAAAGACTGTGTTCTTATATTTAGTGCTTTATGAAGGTGCTTGGGAGAGAGGCAGCCTATCCCCTTCTCTACCCAACTCTATGTCCTGAAATGCCTTTAGTAACTCAGGGCACTGTTCACTTTGCATTCATTGGCACTTTGTTGCTCCAGCATTGCGAAGCAACTGTCTTAGGGGAAGGAGGATGTGCTCATTAAGGTTGAAGTTTCTACGTGAATACAGTGGCTTTACCAGGTACTGCCTTGAACTGATCTGTGATAGCTCTTCACATGTGTGTTCATGTAACTGATGAACACTCACATTATTTAATTTTGCATATTAACTGACACCTTAATGGAAACTCTTGTTATTCATGAAGCAAGAATGCAAACATGAAGATTAGGTAAATGCTTTCTTCCATTTGGATGTATTACTTTGCTTGAACAAGAACTACAAGATGAGACGGTTTTTTTCTCCCACAGACATAATCTGAGTTCTGGTTGTTTTCACATTGGATGGTTATATAAACATGAAAGGGGATGCTTTCCAGTGCAGAAAGCCAGGGTAAAATCCTCTGTGTCACTTGGATCCTGTGAGGATCCCACACCAGGATCAGGTGGAGCAGCAGCAGAAAAAACAGTGGAGGGGCTTAGCCTAGAGAAGGCCACTGGTGTCCATACACGGTTTTACCACTTGGATCAAGATTGCCAAACCCTTACCTACAGCCCCTGATGTTATAGTGCCTATTCCAGCCTGTGAAAATCAGCAAGTCCTCAGCAAGCTTTTGGCTTATAGGAAAAAATTATACAACTCATTATAAGCTTTGCAAAAATAGTTCTAACAGTGAAACCACACGTCTCCTGTCTTTGCTAAGGCAGGTTGATTGACTTAGGTTGTCATTTGCAGCTTGTGGGTTTCTGTTTGCAGATGTGACATAACTTGACAGAACAGTACATCCGAACACTGCAAGGTTTCTGCCATGTACTTCACAACTCAGAATTACAGCTCACTCCTAATTTGTAGAAAAATTAACAGTGATCAGAGTGTAATTTAAAGCTATCAATAACTGGAATATTGTAGCAAGTCTTTGGTTTGCTTCTGTGCTTTGTTCATATTACAGCATTTGTGCCAAGACTGTAATTTTTCTCTTGTGCTGTTGCATTTTGAAATCTCTCATACAGTGTTACAAGAAGTGCTTTGAAACAGTAATTGTTACCATTATTATATTATATCTGCATAATAATTAGGGTTCAGGAGCAAGACTTGAACTTGATAATGTAGTCTAAGACTGTATTTCAAGTTGAGACCATTCTTTTAAAGTCATAAATATCTTTCTAGTTTCTCCTGCATATACAGAGGCATGGTACAGTCTATCATCTAAGGACATGGAAGAAAAAATGGTATTTTTTGTATCTATTCCCATTCCTGTAGCATTCGTGTACAGGTGAATTATGACACCAAGATATTCATTTCAATATATTGAAGTTTATTTTTGTGCTTATAGGATAATTTTAAGCAAGAAATATTTGGAGAAAATATTCAATTTGCCAGCACAGTGGATGCATTCAGCAAGGCAATTCGATTGCATTAAGATGCCTCCAAGAGAACAACATGCTTGACTAACACATAATACACAGTGAAAGCAGCTGCTAGCAATTCTTGTCAAGCATTGAAAGATGCTATGTCAAAATAAAGTGAAAAATTCAATAAAAAATTCCAGTTCATATATGAATTTTCTTACATTTTTTTCTCTTATAGTACATTGTAATCTGCAAGAATTTTCCTGTCTCCTTTGCTCCGTTTAAGTTGGGCTTTGAAATATCTATTAAATGTCAGTAAATTAGAGGTAAATTTTATAAATACATGTATTAGGAGAGGGCAGAGCAAATTCCAAAGCTCTGTATTATGCAGCTTGCAGCAAGCTCTTACCATAAGGTTGTCTGCTGACAGCAGGACAACACCATGGAATCCCACTCACTTACCCCTGATCACCTGATACAGTATTTGGGGGGTCTTGAGGAGGAGATCAACTTGATGTCCCTCAGAAATGAAATTCAGGGTCCACAATGCATTGTGATGATTTACTCATATTTTAGGAAAATTCTTTTTGTGGCATTAAATCTTCCTGGAAGATTAAACATGGGGAGGGGAAGGACGGCAGGGAGGAAGAAGGGTTGAATATTGGGAATAGTGTGAATACTTAACACTTCCAAGGCCTCCCGACCTGCATAGGTTTTTGAGACAGATTCCCCAAATCCTGCTTCTCCTGGAAGGCCACTAAGTCAGCTGTGAAGCTCCATGCTCTTCCTTGTGGGCAGGTTGCCTCTCCAGTGGCATCAGCAGCTCCCACCTGTGCGTTACTGGGCCATGAGAAGCTAATAGGATCTGMCTTAGTGCATTTATTTCTGCTCTACAATACGAAACTATGCACAAGGAAGGTCAAATCCATGTTTAGCTACAACTGTTTGAGATCAAAGCAAACCTTGATCTTTCATGTGGATGAATGGATAGAATTTGATTCACATGGTTTAATTCGGCTCAGAAAAGAAGGTACTTACTTGATTCCGTGTTTTAGTCCAATTATTTTTTCTTCCACAAGGCTTGTGGGGAATATAGAAGAAAGAAAATAGAAGCAAATGTATATTAGACAGATCCTTGGAGTTTTGTTTGCTTTCATTTCAGGATTTGCAGAGGCCAACTTATGTTGTTGGTAATCCCTTAATATGGTTGCCTTTGCTGGTCTTAAATTGATGACTCAATAGTGATAGCACTCTAAGGCTGTGAAAGATCAATACACATGGGTCTTTTTCAGTGCCCTTCATTACTTTTTGTGATTTATTTCTCTCTTGGCTAGCATATGACTAAGCCTCTTGGATTGAGTTTCTTGCATCTCTACTTTGGCAGCCAAACAATTCAAAACTTTGCTAAAGGAAGAGAAATAAAACTTGAAAATATGTTATCTGCAAGAGTTATCTTGATTTATAACTCTTCTAAGCTGCAGCAAACGTTTTTGGGACAAATCATTTTACATTGTTTAAAGTATGGAAGTTAAAATTTTCAACCTGCCGGAAGAAAACTTTACTTGGGGACACTCCTAGGTCTCTTTCTGACATTCTAGCAAAGATGACATGACAAAAACTGGTAGCTGACTGGTAATGGTGATCAATGAATCACAGCTATGTGTGGCGAGGCAGGTCACCCCCCCACCTTCATTCTTGCCATCAAGAAGGTTATCTGCTGTTTGCATAAATTAGGGAATCTCCCCTTTTTCCATAGTCTTGTGAGACTCTCAGGCACCAAAGCTGGCATGATAATAAACAGCTGTTGTGAAGGGAGATTATGCTGGAATTTTGTGACTCACAGACTAAAACTTTGCAAATATAAAAGATTCACCGTAACTCTCACAAATTGGAAAAACCTTCTATGCACCTCTAAGGTGTGTATGAGGGCAGACCCCTCAAGCTCCAGAATGCTGAGCTCGAGTACTTCTTCTCTTCTAGAAGTTGGGTGGAAAAAGCCTCGGCACACCACACTAATCCAGTAAGTCATATCGGCTTCTAAGCCATACTATTTCATCGCTACCTGAACTATGAATACCAATTATTATTGTGCACTGTTTTATATAGGAACCTACTAGTAATATTTCTCTAGTTTAACCTGTGTAGTGGGTAGTTTGCAGGGCCTAGCATATTACTCATGGTGGGACAGTGTTCATACTCTAACCCACTAGTAATATTTCCCCTTATTTATCCTGTATAGTAAGTAATCTGTAAAGTCCCATGACTGTGTTTTCTTGTGTCTATTCAATAAATAACTCATGTTACAATAGACCTAATTGGTCATGATTAAAAAACTTGCAAGCAAGAGTGCGTTTTGAGGTGCGGGCCATCTCAAAGAGCTACTGCCACAAATCTGAGCAAAGGCAGAGCCCTGAGAGCTCTTTGTCCCGTTCGTAACACTATGTAGAGCAAGACATTTCAGGCTAGAATAAGGTGCTTGTGGTCTACTAACAGTGTCTAAAATGAAATATACCTGTGGAGAGTTGGGAACCCATCCCTTCTGGGAAAATAAATCATAACACTGCACTTGGTAGAACCAAATATCCCAGAGTGGAATTGGTCAGAGTAGTATAAACATTAGTGAAAATTATAACTTCTAATTATAATTTATTATGACTGCATGCTGTAGTGATAGTAACATTCGCAGTGGGAGCCAACTCTCGTCTTACTGGGCGCTATGCAGAGCAATACCAGCCCACTCTTCAAAAAAGACTTTTAGTTTAGCTAAACAAGCTGTTTACGTTAGTGTTTGCTGCTTCAAACAGTTTAAAGTAACAGCATGTTTCTTTTGACAAAGATGATGACAACAGATATGTACCTGTAGAGAAAAGATACAGCGAGAGAGAAAGCTGGCATTCATACAACTTCCTCTTAAAAACGTGTGGGTCTTGTACAGACTTCAGTGGGCACAGAATCAGGGTAATGATGAGCACTCTGGTAGATGAAGAGGGGCTTAGGCACTAGCAGCTTTCCAAGGTTAAAGGCACTGGAGCCCCAGTTGCAGAGGCAGAGAAAACTCATCTCCTCATCCAAACTGGCAGCTGCAGAGTTTCTCTTCCCTTGTCCCAGTAAATGATCCTGCTGTGATGTCAGTTAAATTTCTCTCCAGCTTTAACAACTTATTTAAATAAAAAAAAATGCTATAAAGAGCTGTTGACACCTCAGGGATATCTCTGGAAAACTTTGTGTTTTGAAACAATTTTGCAGATGCCGTATTAGGAAGGCTTTGGCCTTCTCCACATGATTTCTGCATTTTATTTACAAGAGATGCTTGCATAGAAACATGATCATGTTTCAGAATGTCATTTTTTTCCTCCTGTTTATTTCTTGTTTCAAATCCTCACTTTTCAGCTGACTCCACAGCCATTATGTAAATGACTCTGCTGTGTTACCTCTCTAATGTATTCATAACACCTTTACTAAATACTTTTTTGAATAGGCATTGCTGTTAGATGGAGGGCTATAATTTTCATTTATCATGGTAAGTATATTAGTGCAATATTAGTACGGCTACAGTTGTATCACTGTGAAGTATGCCTCTGTCTATAGAGCAATGAAATATACTGATATAATATCATCTATAGCACCACCAAACTGTAGTCTGTGAACAATATTGATTTGGTGGATGAGACAGCACTGCAAAGAGGCTCAAATTGCCAGGCTGATGGAGATTGCACAGACCTTTTCTTCCCATGAGTGAAAGAAATTTGTTCAGATAACTTTGTTTTCTTTTCCACGGCTATAAGAAAATAAGCAGTTTTTCAATAGGGAGACCATTTCCCATGTGGTACAAGCATGACCACAAGAGAGGGCTCACAGAACGAAGCACAGGAGAGGAGGCAGTAGGGCAGTGCTTACCCAAACCAGTGCTGCACCAGAGGGAATGATTCACCTCCTCCCCAGCATCCAGTCCTGCCCTACATTGGGCTCTGTCTCATGCCTGCTTAAGCCATCATGACTGAGCAGCAAAGAGGATCAGGACACTCCCTGGGCTGGGCAACAACTGCCTTCTGTCTCCAGCATTAATTTTCAGCCACCTTAGTTTCTTAATGCAGTGCAGAAGGAGCTGGTGCATTGGGGAGGTGAGGACTGCTCTGGACGGCACTGTTGGCTCTAGCCATGGCCCAGGGCATCAGCTGGCAGGTCCTCAGTGAAGGAAGAAACCCTGATTCTGTCAATGGAACTTCTGAAATTTCAGATAATGTATTTTCTTCTGTAGTCCAGTCTCTCTTTACAGAGGTACATGTTTGGTCACAGAGGTGTATAATTCCCAATTGTCACTATTACAGGAAGAAAAGAATGATCAGGGTTTGTCTTTCAGGAAAATTTAAAAATCACAGAAAAACAAGAGACAATATGAAAGCTTCCTATACAAGTAACTTGCATCACTTTCTACTGGCTTGGGTAGTCAGCACATATACGAGTTCTTTGTATAGGCTTCAGCATAGCAGAATGAACCGTGTGAGGCATCATGTGCTTGGAACTGTCAAATCTTTAACAGTAATGTATTTTACCAGCACTTCAAACAATGAGTCCTACTTCTGCTACATACACTGGGAACAAATGAAATAATGAATGAAAATTTTATAAGGTTGGGGTTTTTTTTGTTTTTTTTAAAGGAAGATTATGCCCTGCCTCAAATTCTGATTTGCACCCTTTTTTTCCAGCTGAGAGTAAGAAAACAAGATTGATTCTGTGAAGTTTTTTCCGTTGATTGCTCAGTCTGCAGCAGGGTTTTTCCCAGGAGCTATCAATCCTCAAAACCGGGTAAAAGCAGAAAGGAGGGTTTTGGTGTAGGCTCCTTTCTACTTCTAAATAAATAATTGTATAAACCTCCCCCCTCTAAGTTCAACCCATCTTCTCTGTATGCTCTTTACCACATTTTGTGAATGGAAAACTGTTCACCTAAAAGGACTGCAGTTTTTCCTAACCCTTGGGACTGTAACCAAATGCAAATAAAGAGGAGATAGTAGTTTGCAAACATTTCTCCTGAAATAAAAATAAATAATTTGGACACTCCTCTAGGATGTTGCTTATGTCACTGTTAGTTAGTCATATTTCTGTAATAAATGCCTTGAAAATACTACACATGCTTATTAGTTCCAGTGAAAATATTTTCTGGTCTTCCATTTCTCTTCGGCATATTATGTACAAAAGACTTATTTTCCTAATTTAAATAAATAAACAGCAGTTTGCTCTTTGCAAAACCATTCATTAAAAGAAAAAAAGTTACTAACGTACTGGTGTTTACAGTTAGAGGAACTTGTAGTAAATTAGATGTTGTCTAGTGCAGTTGTGAAGAAACCTTACATTTACTATTTTTTTAATATGCATATTTCTTTCAAAGTCAGTCATACTGCTGTATCTTAATTCCTGAATTCAATAAGATTGTCATGCCATAGACATGTTACAGTCACAAATGAAGAAGAATGAATCCATGTAAGACTTTGAATTATATAAGCAGGTGAAAGGACGCTCTTTTATTAATAAGAAGACAGTTTATGAGTTTTCTTAAATTGATTATTCATTCATCTAAAATTATTATAATATTATTGAAAGGAAAAAATGCAGATTTTTCTTGCACTGGGTGGATAAATATTTTAAATCCTTTTTTCTGCATACAGAAAGGTTTCCAGGCATATATATGAGGATATACAGAGCAAAATAAAACTCAGATTGAGTTGGTATACATATCTTTGTATTGAATTCTTCTACCTCTTACTCTTTTTCTTCTTCCTCTATTAGTAAACCTGGGTCCACAGACTATGAGAGCTTGTCCCAGCCTCCAGTCATGATGTGGTGGCAGTGTTGTTATTAGTATAAGTGCTATTTAAAGATGCACAGATTCCAGCCTTATTACCAGAAATCTGTGGTGCAACCACTCTTCCACACATTAGCATCAGGTAGAGAAAGCTTTCTTTATGGATAGTCTCATGAAAAGCATACAGTCCATTACTTATTTGACGATTAAAAGCAAATGAAATGCCTTTTGCAGAACTTTTAATCTCACTAAACTTAATATTTAGGTTTTTGCAGAACTTAAATAGAGACTTCCCTATCTACCTTCATGGCCATCTTCCCCTTCTGTATCTAGAGGCTAGCCTTTGACACTTGAATTGCTACCCACTCTCTTATTGTGCTTTGTCCCTGGCTTAAAAACCCTTCTTAATCCAGGTTTAAGATCCAGGACAAGCAGCAACTTTTATGCCATCAGTTGCAAGGTTGCTCTCCCACTAGTAATACATAGTCTTCTAAAAGACTCAGCCTCCCAAATACAGAGCCTGCAGCCCTCTCACCAAAGCAGTTACTGAGCCATGGACAAAATTCTCTGTTATGGGTTTAACAAATCAAGATTTTTTTTTCTTCCCTCATCTAGCAGGGAGGCTGTGTAGGTGGGGAGGGGCTGGCCAGGAACTAATGAGCGATACTTACGAACAAAGAAAGTTGTCTATCCACCCACATTCCACACTGATCACCTAGCATGGACGATACTTAAGGACACAAGGGATCTCTTGCCCAACCCGGATGTCAGGGCGATTTCCCCAGTTCAAGAAACAAGCGCTGGAAATGTTGGCCAGGGCATTGCTCCTCAGAGGCTGCAGCTTATCATCGCGAGAGGTGCGGGAACTTTTCAAGACTTTGCTAAGAGGGGGCAGAGGCTGGCCTTGGTCTCTCTTCTCCCCTCGGTGTTCGGCAAGGACGGTCGTGTCTGCAGTGAGTGCCGGTTTTGTTCGGGGAACACCGATACACTGCAACATCTCCGCCAGCTGGCTCCAGAGCACGGATACACTGTGACATCTCCGCCGGGGTCCCGCTGTGGCACAGGGTACAGAGTTACCTCTAACTGTCGCTGCCCAGAGCTGCTTGCCTCTGCCGTCTCTGCCACCAGCCTGGGTTTCTGCTCCACATGGGTCGGCGCTGAGGTCTGCTGTCTCTGCTGTTTCCTGCCTTCTGCTGGTCTGCCGGTGGCTGATACCGAGGTCCATCGCTCCCCAGTCAACACTGCCCACCTGCGCTGCTTCCTGCCCGCTGCCGAGGTTGGTGCTGAGCCAGGCTGCTGCCCCGCGGGTTCGCATCAGGAGCAATCTCTCCTCTCCCTCTCCCTCTCCCTCTCCCTCTCCCTCTCCCCGAAGCCGCCATTGCCACGTGGAGAGGTCACCACGCTCACGCCACAGCGCCCCCTGCAGCCGTGGGAGAGTCACCGCAGCCTCTCTGCCCCAACGGAGAATCACCCAGCGACAAAGGACTGTGACTGGGCTTGTCTGTTCTCTTATTGTTAACGTTTAACTGCCTTGTTATATATAGAGATATATAATCCTAGTAAAGAACTGTTATTCTTTTTACTACATCTTTGCCTGAGAGCCCTGTAATTTCAAGGGTATAGTAATTCGGAGGAGGGAGCGGGGTCATCCTCTATCCCTGGAAGGTTTCCTGCCTTCCTTGACAGACACCTGTCTTTCAAACCAGGACATTCTTCATGGAAAGCAGGCTCAGCAGAAGCACAAGATCAGCCCTTGGTACTTCCTCATGCTGCAGGTTTCTGAATTATGAATCCGCCATCTCTTGTGGGGGCACAGATTGGGACCTTGGACCCGCCACAGGGTGTGCTGCAGGAGGCTTGTGTGAGGGCAGTGACAACTGCCAACCACCTCACTGTCTCACAGCACATCCGTTTTCATGAAAAAGAATAAGTTAAATTTATTTCTCTTCATACTCACTCAAGGTTTACATTGGGAAATGGGATTTATTATCATCAATGAGCAGAGCTGCATGACAGAAAATCCTGCTACCTGCCTCTCAGTGGAAATAGTACATGAGATCCCATATACTGTCATGCTGCTGGAGAAAGGAGAGAAGAGCATATAATGACATGAGTAAGTGTGCTAAACCACTGTGCTGCCAGCAATCACTGTGTCTGGACTCCCAAGTGAGCTCTTGAGTATACACCTTGGCCGTCTCCTAACTCCACGCTGGCATGAGACTTGAGTACACACTAGACCCAAGTGTCCTGGTTTCCTCAGAAGTTAAAGCCCTGCGACATACAGGAGCCTTTTAAACACCCAGCTTGGCCTCAGTCTGGACAATTGGAGACAACCTGCTCCTGCTGTGATGCACAGCTGGAGATCAGTTTGGGTCTTTTTTTTTTTCCTAAAAGGAAAGAGGTTAAGAAAAGCTCAATTCTCATATGACACAAATCATTATGTCTTCACTGCGCCTGATGGGGCTTAACTGATTTAATTTAACTAAGGATCTGGAATACTGTTTAGTTGCTGTAAAAATAATCTGCAGGATTCCTGCATCAAGACAGATACTGCATCTCTGCATCTGGTGGCAATGTCTCATATAAACAAGCAGTAGACCCTAACCACTAGACATAAAAAATCATTGCATGGATGGCTATTAATACAGGCGATAAATACTATGGCCTTTGATGGGGATTTCACAAATGGTTTATTTTACTGCCCTAATATGCCTTAATGAAACTGTAAATGACAGAGAAATATAATTGTCCTTTAAAAAGAAAATAGCATCAGCTTTAAATTCAAGAGTTTGTATTTGTGTAACATAATGGCGACAAGCACCAGGTCCGTTCCAGCAGTAAAATGAATCCCCACTTTTCCTTCAGTATGCATAGTGTAATGTTCATGTATCTACTGTATCAGGATGAACTTATGCTTTCCACTAGAACCCAAGCATTTTCATCTAGAAAAATAATGGTGTTGTAGGTGGCATCTTTAGTTTCAGTTTATGAATCTCTAGAAAAGCTAAAAGAAATATTTAGTGATTCTCCAGCAGTTATTTTTAAATAGTGTTTGTTGCTATAAGAGCACTGCCAAATATCAACGCCATTATCTGATAAAATTGCTCCCAGTTCACTCTAAACTGGTGTGTCAAAATTACAGCAATACTTTGCAAGTTGTTGCCGTTTGTTCATAATGGCTTTTAGTAAAATTATTGCATGGTATTTTTTGTCTTGAAGATCCCATGACCTCTAACAGTTGTGAAGCAGCTTTCAGAAATTAAGACAATTTTTTTGCTTTTTTCCTTGTTCTTCATTTTTTCCCACTGTGAACAACAGAGCACTGGGAAGAGATTTCAATGATTTTGTAAGAAATGTTTAAATTTTGAGTTCAGAATCCTTATTTTTCAAGCCACTCTTCATGTTCATATAATGGTTGCTTTAAACAATTCGCTGTGTTCATATTGCAGTTTTAAATATGCCTAATTCTGCCCACTTTATGCCTAATTTTGAGACCTAGTTTCATATTAGAGAAAATGTGAAATTGCTACTAAAAAAGAGAAGAACCATAGCTAGAATCAACTACCTAGAAAATAATGCAAAGCAGGAAGGCATAAATTAGCTATAATTATTTGAAGATTTAAGTAAGTATCTTTAATGTGAACTAATGGGGGAAAGATACTGCTACTGTATCACTTTCAAAGAAATCAACGCTGATTGCCAATTAAACAACAGGTTGCTCTGAACTATGCATCCCTCAGCCCAGGCAAGAAAAGTAAATTATTTTAACCAACTTACATGTGGAGAATGGAGCAGGATATGACCATTTGTCTCTGTATAATCACTCTATCGAATTCGTAATGATCTGTGATATGAAAAAAACTGTAGTTGGTGCTCAAAAAATGATGGGAATGCTGTGCAAAGCCCCTCTTGTGCAGTTTATATGAAGATCTGTACATAGGTCTTCATACAAAAAACAACAAAAAAAAGGCTTCTCAGAACAACCCACAAGAGCAAAAAGAAAAATTCCAAGGAGACAGATCTGTTTATTTCTTGCATTTATTCTAATCTTCAGTCTCTGCTTCTGAAGCTGCTGCTATTTTAGTTTAGATCATGTTTCAAAAGTTCTGCTTGTTTTTTTGGTTTTGTTGTTTCTCCCACTACCTGGATGAAATTTGAACATAAAAGTTAAAATACCAGGAAAAAAGCATCTGTTTAGATTTCCCAGAATTTGCTTTGCAAAGCTGCTGTTGTGGAAATACAGGTTTCTTGCTTTTTTTTTTTTCCCCCTCAAATAGCACACTAATTGGGTGCCATTTCACCATGGCAAGAAGACAACATTTTATACTTGTGATCTAAATCTCCCGTACCTATTATGGAAATAATCATTTACATGAAATCAGAAAAAAAAGGCTGAGGAGGAAAGTAATGAAACCTCTGCACCTGATTTGCAATACTGTTAAGTTTTGTGGAAATTACCTGGAGTCCAGGTCTCGGACAACCAAACTGCCAGCGAATGCAGGAGGGGAGCCGGCTGTTGCTCCATTGTGATGGAAAATTGTCTTTTGATACTTCTGATAGTGGTAAAGGGCAAGGACAAGAATAGGGTGAGGATTTGGGGCAACACTTTGTAGGAACGAAATGTTTAGATTGAAACATCCCAAATGTCAGTCTTTGTGACTGGCAGTAAGCGGTGAGGAAAGTGACACCATTTTTCAATCTGTATAAATACACCTTTAGAGAACTTTCCCTTTTTCACATATAGTTATGAACTCTAAAATCTTTTTCAGTAGCATCAAATACAGAGCAGACTGTACTGATTGCTTATATATCAGTCCTTTTCCTGCCTTTCCTGCTCAGGTGTATCATGTACATTTAGCTCTTTTTTCGGTGACTCAGTATGTGTTATACACCTCTATAAAGAAGCTTATCCTCTGTGATTTGCAAGTTCAACCCATGAATTTTCCAAGTTCTGGTTTTAAGAACAGCCCCATGCTTAATTCCCCTGATAATTTTCACCTCCCCTAAATTTTGTCTGTACCTCCAGAGGAAAACAATTTTGTTCTGGGCATCGCCTGAATTTGCTCTGGAGTCCAGAGCTGAAGGACGGGACTTGTTTTGAGACACAGTGATTGCCACGCTGCCACAGCCTCACATCTGTTCACCTGGGCAGCCAATTCTGGTGGGGTACAAAAACCTTCGGGTCTTTGAGGTACAGGCTGAAGAAATTGCAAAATGACATTTAAGAAAAATCCTGAGAAAACATATATTGTGGATAAACAATTCTTTATTACTTCATTAATAAATCCTTTATCATGATAGCAGTTTTTCCCAAGGACCAAAAAGTAGGGCAAAATGAGCAGCATACTGGAGAACTTGAAAGTGCAATTCAAATCTAAATATCATACCATTTTTATAATAGTAATAATAGTCGAATAGAAGAATATCATGCTATTGCTGTATGCAACACTTTCTGTAGTGTGAATACTGGTTAGCATCTCAACATTCTGCACTAAAGGAAGAGGGATAATTGGAGCAATAGAAAGCAGTTACAGTCAGGATGTTTAAATGCTTTGAAGGACATAAAGGACGCAGATCTGGTATATGCATATAAGGCCTGTGACATCTGCAGCACATGCTGGAAAGGCTCTTTGTTAGTTTTCTGCTTGGGAATGGGGAATAGAAACTAATATAAGGACAAAGAGGTGGTATTATAGATGAGTCAAATCACTAAATGAAAAGAAACTCACAAAGTGAATGAAGCAAAAACAGTTTCCCAAGCAAGTGATTAACTTGCTTGCAAATGCTGCTCTGGCAGGAGCCTCTTGCCTCCCCACTGAGGGGCCAAATGACAGCACCTAGAAATTGGCCTGAAAGTCACTTGGTGAAGTGATAAATTAGCAACATCAGTGAGAGTCAGCAAGGAGGAGAACCCATTTTACTCTGGCACTCTTTCTCTAACGGTAAAGAAATATAAAAGTGTTTTAAGCACCCCGTGCAGTGCTGAATCAGAAGTTTCATTGAGCATTAAAACGACTGACTTCTTCGGCAGCAAAGCAGCTCTCACCATTCCAGTGGAAAGGTGGGAGGAGCAGTAGACAAGCTGTCCTGTCTGCCAAAGGAGGGGCTCCAATTTTTATGGGAGTGGAATTGAATATTAAGCAACTTTGAGACATCCAGCTTTGGATGCCATAAATGTTGAAGTAAGTAACAGTGAGATGGAGACACATAATGCCTTGRGTCAGAAACCAGTGGAAACTTAAAGACTAGACATAATGTGGGCCAATGCTGAGCCTGAATAATACTTTATCTTAGGCCGAGTGAGGACACATTAAGATTGGTTCAGGAGAAAGATTTAAATGAAGCAAGGAGCAAGAGAAGCTGAACAGTGGCACATTAATATTTTAATGTATGCACTCTAGTGTGTCTATGTAAGATTTGAGTTTGGTATTGGCCGGACTTTTATAAGGCTATAAATTTCTTAATTGGCACTTTCATTAAGTTTCATTTGCTCATAAAGGAGTGCATTTAGATCTGGACTTCCCAGTACAAATCATTTCCCTGCAGCCCCGCAGCAGTGCTAGGGGCAGTCTCAGAGTATGTTGGAGGCACATTTTAAACGTATCACCTGAGACAAGGATTTTCAGACAAAACAGCCGCTTCTCACTCCTCTCCCCTGCGTCTATGGAAAATGCATTAGAATCTCTTTTCTTGAGATGTGCAGCTGTGTCTGCTGACTCCTGAAAGTGATTGAATGTGACTAGATTTTCTGAGCCCTATGGGGCTGCAAAGTGCTAAGGGTAATTTGACTCTGTATTTTCACATTGCTTATTGGAGGCATATTCATGTCCAAGGGCTACAATTCCCATCTGTCTCATAGCAGGCAACATCAGCACCCTTCTCAGTCAGACCCAGAGCTGTTTTCTGTGGTAACAGTGACGTGACTTTGTTTCCAGGGCAGAGGGAGGACCTGGGTGCAGCCAGTATCAGCCCAGGGTTCTAGGTCTCTTTTGGTGTGAGAGGGTCCTGCACCATGGCTTTCCCTGCATCCCCACTTAGCTCTCTTCAATCCCATACATAAGCAGACAGTGGCCGACTGGTGAATGTGGATTCGCATTTGCACTGTCACAGTGCACACAGAGCCAGGCAGCTGAACACCTATGTCATGTTGGTGCTATATGGACCAGGGAAGAACTGCAATACTTTTGATTAAAAAGCACAAGACCTGAAGTTTTCCCTTCTTGTGGTTTCCTTCAAGGGCTAGTTGAAGGATCACAGCTCTGCCTCCTGTAAAATGCTGCAATGGATTTTTGGTGTTGCAGTGAAGGGACCTCCCCAGTTTGGACCCCAGTGGCATTGTGCAGATCTCTTTCAGTCATTGCTACCAGCTAAGTCTCCAACTGGCCCAAATTTTGTCTTTCAATGGAAAGATCTCTGTAAGTTAAGTTTTCTTTAAAATGTATGTTTTAACACAACACATATGCTTTCAATTTTTATAAAAACGTATTGGCATATTCTATTTTACTTGCTTCATGGCTCTCTTCAAGTCAAAGCTTTCTTTTTCCAGAAGAAGAAAAGCTGCTCATATCATCATATGCTTTATGCTAGAGCCATTTACTTTTTTTTTTTTTTTAAGTATCTTGTCTCACTGACTTTTTGTGGGTGTGTGCAAATTTCATTTTCTAACGCAGTAGTCCTAATGTGCCCTCATCTCCCTGCTTTGACATTCAGCTGCTTTGCTTCTCTGAATTTTTTGCTGCTTCCATATTTATCACTTTCAAATACACTGTCCTCCCTTTCCCTTTCTTTTGACTGTCTTTTCAGAGCACTTGATTACCCCAGTTTTGATTACTGTTACTTATGAATTGTCATCTTCTGGAAGAAGAAAGAGAGAAATGCCGTCAGACCTCTGAACTCCATGTGTTTGCCCCACACATGCTGCTGATCTATCAAAATCTGCATTAATCCTCACAAAAGAGCCTGAGGCCAGAGCCACCTGCAGCCTGGCATCTTTTGCTTCTGTTCACAGCTTCCTCCATATCGTGCCCTGTGTCTGACTTTTATATGCCCTTTGCTTTGGCCTGTCTTGCCCTATGAACCCTTCGAGATAGGAAGGGGATTCATATTACAAAAGACGTATAGAAAACAAGGATTAATAAATCAGTGAAAACCAGTTAATTTCATTTTTTCAGACTGTGCCTGTATGTGAAATTAATTGTACTGCTGAGGGGAAATACAGGGATTGTGCATCATTGTAGCATCTTTTACTTTTTTTTTTTAACAATACAAAAAGTAAAAGGAAAAAAAAAGAAATTAGGACATTGCAGAGGGCACATTTACTTCAGTATTTGCGGGCCATCTCATATGATAAGGTATGACATGACATTTTAATGCTTTTGTTTGAGAAAATTCAGCACAGTTCTGCATGTATTTTTAGACTGGTTACAATATGCACTCCTATGAAAGTCTGAATGTGCATCTGTTAAAGTCACTATCTACTAAAATCTTGCTAAAAATTCAGCACCCTCACAAAAATACGAGGGCTGGGAAGCGAGCCCAGGGAAATGATATGGAGTTGTTCTTTTCAGTGATCTTGGCACAGGTCACCTGGCCAAATAGTTTCCTGATTAAGATAAGCAGATGAAGAGGCTTCCTACTTTTGCAGATATTCCATCTGTTCCAAGAGGACTGCAAGACACTAGGGTTAAAATATTTTTGGATATTTTTACCTCAGAGTTTTAATCATTCCTTATTGTCATGGGCACAAATACAGAAAATCTCAACAATTTTATAAAGGTCACTGTGAACATAACTTTGCTGTCAACAGACAACCATGCTGACTTGAACAGGGAGAGAAACTAGCCTTTTAAATTACACCTTGGCACAATTAATCCATAAGTGAATAAGATTGTACTGTGTTGCAATTCCTCCCTGGCAGTTTTCTTCGTTTCTTCTGGCCAATGACATTGCTTCTCCTGCAAAAATCAAGCAAGGCTAGTACTTCAATGGTAAATAGTCCTACCAAAGTCAGCTGGGACTATTCAGTGCAATCACACAGGGTGTGTTAGCGGGTGTTAATAAAATTGAAGTCCGTGGCATTTGCCACTTGTTCCACATGCCAGGGTGGTTAGAGACTTATGACTGGAGTGTTGTACATGCCGTTGGCATTTTCTGGCCTTGTTATTAAAAACGGGAGACTACTGAGTGAGGACAATGTTCAAGACATAAGATCTGATCAACAACATAGGATTATTGAAATGATGGTGTCCTCTATACTGCACAAAGAGTCATGGTGCAGGTTCAACACCACACCAACAGCAGCAGTGGCTACTGCATCCACAAACTGTGACACGCAGGACAAAAGACCAGCAGCCTGGGTCTTGCAGCTGCAAGGCTCAGTACAGCAGCAGTGCAAACCTTACACCTCTTCTCACTCGTCCCAGTAGCTCAGCAGCGAGCGCCCTGCTGAGGCTGTCTGGGTGGCTGCTCAGCATTCCTGCACTGCCAGCACTGCTGGGGCAGGTATCACACTGGGACTGACACGCACAGGGAGCCTGGGCCCACAGCTCCAGAGACGCAATACCGAGAAAGCCAGTGAATGTCTCCAACTGGTCATCTCTACACACCCATGGACCTGAGTTGGTGACTAAGAAACACTGAGGTGATAGAAAGCTCATTCTGTACAGAACTAACTTGGTTTTTACAGAGTTGAACAGCTGAATAGATAATGCCTAATCCTAATACTAGAGAATAAAAGCAGACTCTGTAGCATAGCAGTGTGACTACTAACTTTTAAAGTGCGCAGGGAGAGAGGAACCAGCTTATATACAAACCTAGGTGTCTATTACTTTCCCCTTCAGGAAGAAGTTAATGTTTCCATCTTCCAAGAAAGAGCTTCAGTCACTGGGGAGCTGGACTATAGGCTAGCCTAGATAGAAACTACTGCCTATTGCTCCTTTTGAGAAGGTGCATGAAAGAATATGAAATCTGTCTGACCCCCAAGTGAGCAAAAGCAAGGGCATACTTCTGAGTGGCTGGCCTATCAGGCACGTGTCAGAGCTGACCTGTGTCCCTGCTGTCATGTCTCTGCACATAACACAGACTACTGCTGTGTTATGTGAACTGTAGGAGAGCCTTGGATGCAGGGGTTCCATAACACCCTGTCACTGCAGAGTTAGCCCTGTGACTCACGGTTTCTTGAGAGCTCATGAGCAACTGGCCAAAATGTTGTACCCACAAGACACTTCAAAGCAGTGCCAGATGAAAGAGAGAGCAGCCCTACCGCGTATTCCTGATGCATGGGGCTGCATTTTTGCAGCTCTGAGTGAGATGTTTTGGAAGGGAATGAAGTGACACTGAAGACCCATGATTCCAAAACACAACCAGTTTAGCCATATCCTTATGGCACCTGGTCCTTTCCAAGCCCCCTTCTGAGCAGCCTCATTTTGCCTGTGTAGTTTGCAGAGGGATTAGGGACTTTTCCGGAGCTATTGATTTTCCTGTGCTGATGTCCAGGCCCTGTGCTATCTCTGAATCTTGCCATTCAACAAATCAATGGCAAGGGATATAAAAAGGAAATGAGTAAATTTTGAAATAAAATCTCTTTAGAACTAATCAAAAATGCAGTGCATTTAGAAACAGATCAAATCTTAAAGGAATTAAAATCTTTGCATATTGAAAACCGACCCAGACTGTGGTTTCTCATTCAGAAATATCTGTTAGTAAAGCCCTATTCATATCTTACTCCCCATGAGGACTTTAGCAAATTACAGCATTATCCTGTGGAGAGTTGTCCATTGATTTGCATCTTCCTCCTAATTTTTTCACCTTGCATCTGTCCCCTGAGCTCAGGAAATACAGGAGGGTTTCTAAAATGGGAATACACTAGATGCTGGGCTGGAGTCAAAGAACAGAGACAGTCTTCACTTATTGAACACTTTTTTCCAACAGTACAAAAGCAATTTATGAATCATACAAATGCTGGCAAAAATAAATAAACTTGATCCAATAGTGATGAGCTCACTCCCGGCCACTCCGACGTAGGATCTTTTCAGCAGCTGCCTTCCTGCGAGCCTGAATCTGGCCATCTGCAGAGATACAGTGTTGTTTGTAAGGCAGGGTGACCTCCATGATGGGAGCTGTTTTGCAGGCAGACACTGATGGGGAATGCAGAGTCCCCTCACTACCCAGCTAGGGGAGCTGGAGATGAGGGTATGGCATGGGATGCTGCCTTAGCCTTTTCAACTGCGCCCCAAGACTGCTCATCCCAACCCCGCCCAAATGTGATTGTGGGTGATGCTGCCCCAGTTCTCTATGAAGGGTAGTCCTGGGGATCTGATGGAGATTCTGACACCATTTCACTTAGGAACTCAAAGCACACTTTCAATTGAAACTTGAAGCATGGATAGAAAATGTTCAGGTTGATAATATTTTGATGTTCCTTGTGAGGCATGACACACTTGTTTTATTTGTTGTATACGTTGTTTAATAACATGATATCTATTTGGACTTAAACTATATAAGCTGTTAGTTGCCCTATCGTGCAACAGTGATTACTGTAATCCAGCAGCATTACAATAATCACTCAAAAGTGACTCAGTCACAAATATAAAGAAAACTCTTCCTAAGTCTTTATTGTTCCAGGAATTAATATAATCTTAATCCCCTTTTGGACTAACATGACTGGTTACAAATGTTTTTATTAAATACAGTTTGTTTTAAACTGCGGATTAGGAATGTCGGAGTCTACGCTCCAAATGGGAATGAGACATACACTGAGAGATGAATTTCAGCATGCAAAAAATATGTTAGGTTTTATTCTCAAAGTAGCATTTCCAATTTTATCTGAGTGAATCTTTATAAAAGAAAAAAAAGTGTAAAGCAAAAAAAAAGATCCAGATCAAAATATTTTATTTAACTGAAACATTTCATTTTTTATTTTGGCTTATATAGTAAATCAAAAGTCAATTCATCCAACCGTTTTGATGACGTTGCTGTTTTGCTAGAGTTCAAAAAAGGACTGTTTGGGATACTTGGAAACTGAGGCTATTGATTCCCTGATTGCTAGAAGTGTAAGCCAAATTATTCCATAAGGATTGTATTAAAAGCTTTAATTATCCAAATCTTCATTGCAACAAAATACATTATCCTCAGTTGACATATGGAAAATTGAAGGCAGAAAAGTAATCTTAAGAGAAGATTGTTCAGGACAAATGAGTTAGTATTTTAGCCCAGATCAGGAAACAATGGCATTCCTGTTTTCGCTCTCATGATTTTATTCTTCAAGACTATGACATATCTCGCACTGTTATACTGTCCCCCTCTTGAGGCCAAAAAGAATGGATTAAATCAATAGAGAGAAGCCACAATAACAGGTAGAATAATGTTTCATTAGTTTAGTCTGTGCAGAGAGAGGGGAGTAAACGCATTGGCAGAGAGCATCATCATCATCATGAAAGTTGACAGCAAAATTCTGGGAGACATAAAGAAATGCTCTAGTAAGGGAAAAGGTTCAAAGTCACAAATATTACTTCCAGCAGAATAAGAAAAAGGATCAGGTTTTGGTTTTCTTTCAGTAAAGACTGTTGAAAGCAGGAACAAAATCTGTTATAAGAGAGAAATTGATTAACCTTACTACTGGCGAGAAGCTTAAACTATCAAATAGAGACCAGAAGTAAGAGTCGGATGAACTTATGAAAGCGCTGATGAGGTGCTGTAATTCAATAGCATTTCAGTAAACTTATTGGTTGAAATTTTCACTAAGAACCAGAGAGGAAAAAGGGAGCAGGTCTCAACTTTGATCTTGTTGCCTGAGTAGCTGTGTGCTTTCTGAATAATAATAAAGCACACATTGCAGTTAGTTTGATGTTGCATACCTTTTGAATGATGTTTGTCTTGTACTTCTAAAAAATCTACATGAAATATGTTTAATATGTAAACTAGCATTAAAAAAGACACATGGTTGAAATAACTTTAAAAAGGAAAAATAAATTGACTTCTTTTAGGGTGGACAAAAGTTTCTACGTTTTCTGACAAATCAGTATTTTAAAACCTATACAAAGAGGTTGAAAAATGCGAACAATTCTTTCTCAAGAGTGTCTGTAAAGTAGATGTTATGGTGAAGGCGTTGGTGAAAGTTGCAAGTTTCTCAGTATGGGATCCTTCTTTACAGCTACCTTACAGCTACAGCTACCTTTACAGCTATCAAAAGTGAGTCATTTTGTCTCAGATGGCTGCCTAGCTTCTTTCTGGAGTCAACACAGAGAAATAGCTCAGTGAAATGTCTCATCCAAGTCAAAGAAATCCATACCTGAACTGTAGGGAAGGAGTTGTTCTCTGAAATATCCCTCCATTTTCATCATGTTAGGTAGAATTTGGAAGTTCAGCTTTTAAGTTTTAGATGTCAGGAGTACTTCTCTTGAAAAATGAAGGCAAACAACTTAATGTTAGGATGTGCATTTCCTTCTATAATCTCCAATTAAGGAAGTGAATCCTGGATTTGTGAGAAAAAGCTTTTATTTAGTTCATTTTTCCATCTCTCTTTGGGAGAACAAATTTGACAATTTTCTTTCTACAATTCAAACAGCATTGGGAAAAGTTTTGGGATTACAAAGCACAAAATTATATTTTAGATAAAAATATGCTCCAATCACAGAATCACAGAAACACAGAATGGGTCAGGTTGGAAGTGACCACAGCAGGTCATCTTGTCCAAACTCACTGCTCAAGCAGGGTCATCCTAGAGCACAGGGCACCAATCAACCCCAAAGATGAGTAAATGGAAGTTACAAGAAATATCTGTCTTTATTTGTTCCCTAAGTTAGAGTTCTTTTGCAAGAAAAGAGCTGGCCAAAAACCAAATGAAAATATAAATTCACAAGGGAAACTGCATATCTGGCCTAAATTTGCATATTAGCAAGATTTGTCATAAGGTAATATAAAGTAAGAACATGTATTTACATGAATGAAACTTTGATCTCTTTCTTTAAATGCCATTACTCTATTTTAGCACTGGCTTCAGTAAAGCCCAGATGTAATTTGTTCAGAAGTCCAGTGTATTTTTAAAAGTTCTCAGTATTTATATTGCAATATATATGTATAGTCCAATTTTACATTGCACTATTTTAAAAAGTCCAAAGTGTTTTAAGTAGGAACAACTCTGTGTTACAAAACTTTCAAAAGGCTTTTTAATGGTTTTTACACATACAACAGAGAAAGAATAAGTCAAGCTGAATTATTTCTTCTGACTGTGATAATGTCTGTTGTTTTATCACTGTTTTTTGTTTTATTTTTTCCTGTCTCACAGATAGAAGATCCCTAATCAGAGGTCAGTTCTCATAATACGTCTCTCCTGTATCTGGGCAATTTCAGTCTTAATAATCCATGCCTTTGTAATGCTAAAGGAAGGAAAACATCTTAGTTATAGTGCAATTGTGTATGAAAAAAATGTTTTGCCCTTCCAAAATATATTTAATTGTATAATCCAGTCCTTTTTTTCCCTATTATTTCAGAATTGGCCTATAAAATGTCATTTCTTGTAGGGGGGAAAAAGGCTAAGTTAATAAGAGTTTTTCTAATTGAAAAAAATATCCATTTAAAGTTTCCTTTAAAAAAGTGTTGATTTTAATATGAAATAAGGATTTTTTAAAAAGTTAATGTGTAAAAAAGAAAAAAAATGCTGCCAGAGACCACTTTATTAGGACATGGTCTTTTCCTGATGCTAAACAAACATAAATCTAATCTAATCTAATCTAATCTGTGCAGAAATCTAATCACAATTCCATTCCAATTATAGTAAAGTGAATGTGCCATCATCTCCATTATCAACTGAAGGTCTTTACAGATATCTGGTCTCATTGCAAAATTTACATGTAGGATGTTTAAATCACAAGTCTGTATTGTCTTGGATAGAAAAAGGAATTTGATAAGAAGAAGTTATCTCGAAGCGAGTAGGTACTTCTGTAGACAATGTATAGATATCTAGTAATGGTGGATAGTGAAAGAGTATTCTAAAGTTGTGGACCTACTTGATTTTCTGATTTGAGCTAGTCATGAYAGTAACAGGTATTATAAAGAAAGAAAAAGTCTTTAGTTGTCATCCCCATTTCTCCTTGCCTTGTATCAGGGCTTCCTGGGGATAGCCACAGCAACCCCACACCTCTCACCTGGTGAAAGTAGCTCAGAAATATTGGTCCTGCTCACATTTTAAATAAAGGAGAGAGAGGTTTTCAGGATATTTTTTGTGCCACTGCTAACATGTTCTTAGAAACAAAAGTAGAGGCTTTCTCTGACCTTAGTGATTTATTCAAGAGCTTTGCAAATATAATGAATACCAGAGATGAGAAGACTGAAGTTTGTAAAACAATGCAGTTCATGACATCTCCCATCATGAAGTGATGAAGGTGGGAGGCAGTAGTGCCAAAAGTTACAGAAGTTTCCAGGACAATCTCTGTCCTATTTCATAGGTTGTGGATGGGATAGGGTCACCCGCAAAAGCTGCAGGAGCCCCACAGTTGAAAACTACCTACCCTACAAAGCAGTTGTTGACAGTTTGTTGACAGTTTTTTAACTAGGTTGCTCAGATCCTGCATGGAAACTCAGCACTTGGCTTGTTTGGTACAGGCATAAAAACTGAGTGGTTTGGCGAGGTCACTCATGGACTTTTCCCAAAGGAAGGGGCAGCTCCCAAGGTATTTTGGCTTTTTGCCCTTTCTTTTACTTTATATTATAGAAATTTGAAATTTCATGATTGCAAGTTGGGTCGAATGTCCTGTGGTCATATCTGGTTTGGATAGTTGTAAAGGGAAGTCATTCTTCTCACCTGGGCAACAGGAGAATTAACAGCAACAACAGCTTCAGAAAAATTTGTGTTCATATTTTACTTCAAGGGTTCTAATTTATACAGGAGAATAAAATGTTGTGTCACATGCAAATATATTCAGACTGATGAAAAAAATTGCCCATATATAATAAAGATGTTATTTAATTTTTTTTTTTTTTGAAAAAGCAGATAATCTTCTGCATTTGGGGGTTGCTTTAGACCTGGGAAGTAAAAACCTGAGGTCCTTTATAGGTGATAAACAAGAGGGAGAGCAACACTTCCATTTTTGCAGCCTTGACTCTCCTGTAGTTCTCCCATGTTTTCTGCATGCCTATGTTCTCTAACTCAGACAAATGGTCATGAATTTCCCAACCATTTGTTTTCTGAACCATTTACCCAAGAGTGTCAATCATGGTGGCAGGTATTTCAACATGAAAATCTGACTCAGCAGACTGGGACCTCTCCACTATTTCACAAGTGCTCTATACTGCTGCATTTTGTTATGATTTTGTGGCTTTGTAGTCTGGTTACACATGACCCAGAACATTTTAAGCTAGTGACCTACAGAGAATTGATGCCAATCTCTTGGACTATGGTGGAGACATCTTCAGCCAAGTGAGAAATTGCAGTGTCCTCATGTGCAGTGGTCAGCATGGATACCCAGTGCTGTGGTATCACCATTGAATGCTATGAAACAGGATTTGATAGCCAAATCAAGTACCCTACTAGTACCCAAACTAACAGTTCTCAGTTTCCTATGATCTTCTCATTATTGGAGCTCCAGGATTTCTGTTCATTTGGGAACTAGAAGGGCAAGTTTGCCTTTTGCATTAATTGGCATCTAATAACATAGAAGTGCCTGAAGCAGCCTCTACTCAGGCATAACAGTTCAGGCTCACAGGATCGACTTGTTTTCCCCAGCTGCCTGTTTCTATTACATTAGCAAGAACTTAATGTTTGTCAAACACATATGGGTGTACTCTCATATACAGGCACACGCCGTGCTTTGTGATTGCTTTTTACTTTGGAAAAGAGATAAAAAAAAGGGGTAGAAATCCTGACAAGCTTTAAAAAACACAACCCAACCCAATCAACAAAATGAGAAACAAAAAGGGAACAGCAAGGAAGAAATCCAGTTCAGTACTGCAGTCAGAGCAACAACTCTGTCGCTGTACTCAACAAAAGAAATGGGCCTTGGATGTTTGTTATTAAATGCATAATGTTTGATGGCTACACTTGAGATTTAAAACTGGCATTACACAAAACGGAGTTTGGGTTTAAAATAAATATAGATATTAAGATGCAAAATAAATATAAGCTTTAGCTCGGTAAATCAGTGTCATACTTTCTGCTTGTCTGTGAGGTCTGCCCTTGCCTCCTGGCACACAACCAGCCTCATCCCAAGCACCTGTTAGGGCCAACTTTATAAGTCTTTTCCATTTAACCTTCTTTTTCAGAGGGAGGGAATTTAATACCTTTGACGAAGACTGTTTTGTTGATTAGAAAATTGACCTGGACCTGTTTGAATTGCTAGTATAGATATATATTCCTTTATATACATGCATTAAAATTTTCCATGCACAGGTGCGGCTTGGTGTAGGACCTGTATTTGAGTAAAGACTGATGTAGGTTTGTAGCAAATACRTGATCATAATTGTGCTGCTGATGAAGGGGTGATCTGAATATAGTATGCTGATCTGTAGTTTTCCTCTGGCAGTTTAGAGTCTCAGAGAAATTCATGTCTGAATTTAGAGATGTCCATGGTGGGTAATACTGTAGGAAAAAAACCCTGTTAGTCTTGTTTAATTTCACTAAGTGCTCTGGAAAAAAAACAAATCCCAGGGAGGATCTGATGGATTCAAAGTGAGCTTCAGTCTACTGACAACAAAAGCCTTTCCTAGTCACTTTTCATGCATGCCTTAGAAATATTTCCTAAGTATGGAAATGGAAAAGTAATGTTTTGACACATTTCCACTTGCTTCCACAAATTTTCAACCCATTTTAAGTCTATGGAGAAGGTTAATAATTTTTACCTAAATGGACCTTGTTTTTAAAAAGATTGCATATTACTGAACAGAAAAAGAACTGTGATTTTCCATGTAAATGAAAGGGCATTTATGAGTATGAATCTCACCCTGGGCAGCTTGGAGAGGCCACGGTCTGCATGCTGAATTGCATCCTTCTCAAGGGATTTCTCAATTTTTAGTGAACTTAGAGCAAGCAAAAGGACTTCAGGACTTCATAAGACCCCATCTTTTGTTTTGGAAAAGCATTCGTGCTGTGACATGGATCAGTTTTCTGAACAAAAAGATTGGTTATGAATATGATTGATGCTGCTAATTTGGCTAATGCTTGGTTTATTCCAGGATAATGTTTACACAAATTATAATAACTTTCCAAACATCTTGCATCTATTGCTTACTTCCTTTGAGGATCTTCTACTTCCCTCTGTTACAACACTAATTGGGAACAAATCAGCAGGAAGGAAATATACTCCCTGCTTTAGCTAAGGCTATAGTGTTTGTTTAAGTTAGCGATGCGTGAGTGGTTTGCTAGAGATTAATTTTAAAGGTCACTTCCTTGGAAAGGAGCCTGTAATAAGCTTTTCTTCAAGCRAAGAGAGTTTTTTCTTTAAAATTCTGATTCTGGGTGGTCTGCTTTATTCCCAACTCCCGCAGAAGTCAATGGGAAGGGATGATCCATTGGCACCTGGGGACACTTCTGACAGTGAAAACGAAGAGGGTATTTCAAACACAGAAGGTAGGAATGGAAATATTGTACAGGTAGTACATATATAATAAGGGACACCTTTACCAGTCTTGTTAGGAAAAAAAATAAAGAATCTAGATCCTTTAATTATGTACAGTCAGAAGGAATTCAATAAAGCTTTCAGAAAATGGATGAACTGGATTAGCTAACACTCAAGTATTTTTTGTATTTTATGTAGAGTATAGCAGGAGGGTTCTGGCAGATGTTTGCTTCTCACACTCATTGTGGAAAATGTTACTTCCTCCAATTAGCATTTGTATTTGTCTGGTAACGGATGGGCTTCACAGGAATGTATAGCATATATTCATTGCAAAAAGGAAAGAATGAGTTTCTAACATACTTAGATTTGGGGGAAAAAATGTTCTCGAGGGCATGGCCAGAAATTGTTGAGTTACTTTTTGAATGAGTCAGAGCTGTTGAATGACCTTTAATCAAATGTAAATTCTGAGCTTCAGCTCTGCTGTTTAGAAAACGTGTTGATATAGTTAGGGCAGGTAGATCACAGTGATTCTGAAACTGTTGCACCRTGTATTTGTAGCACAGGAAGGGAATACAAAAGAACCAAACCTTTGGTTTTGGTTTGGGGCAAAAAAGTGGCATTCCAGCAATTATTAAGCACATGGCAGCTGGGGAGGCATTTGTGAGAGGCAAAAAATTCCAAATGGAGAGCAATCTGTGGTCTCCTGCTCTCATCCAGGCACCTACTGTAAGCACCAAGGCCATATGTTCGACAGCAAATCCTGACTCCTGCAGAGTTTGGAACAGGAAGACCATCCCTGACTGACTATTACTTAATCACTTCTCAAGTCAGGAGATTTCACACCTCTAGAAAGCCTGTGACATTTCAGAAAACTTGCTCTTCCTTAGCCTTCTCTTTCCCTAGAGTCCCCTCAACCCTTCTAATTAAGGCACAGTTTCCTGTTTGGTCTTTCTTTCTCTCAACTTTTTGTCTTAATTGCATAGTACCTTTATGTTGCAAGGAATTGTCTCCATATTAATCAGAACTAAATCTCAGCTACAAACCTGTATATTCCTTTACTTTTTGAGTCAAAAGCTCTCATTTGGAATGGAATGGCTGTTTGGAATGGCTGTTTACATAGGAAAGTTAATGTCTGGCTAAAAATAAAAGCGAGAGAAACAAACAAGCAAACAAGCAAACGTCTCTTCTCCAAACAATCAGAGACTCTAGCTATTCAAATAGGATCCAATGGATTTAGGATGCAGATATTTAAAAGGTACAGATTTTCAACACTCTTCTTCAGAACAAAGTTACAACCCTAAAGAACTATGACAATTTCTGTAAAAGATGAATTGTCCACAGGTGTTTCCAAAGACAGYGTTGGTAGTGGCCTCTTTGAATGTTAAACATTGAGTCTAGGTCTTTCYGCATGCAAAAACTAGTGTCAGAATGTTTTCTAGAATACCTTGCCCCTACTTATTGAACAGTTGCAGTTCCATATCTTTATGGGAAGTCAAAATTGCCATTCCTATTGCCAGAATTGGAAAGATCTGACAAATATCAATGCCAAGATACAATTTGCCCATGTATCATCTTCATACTATTTTCTTCAACATTACAGGACTTAACTCATCCATGTCAGCACAGTGTATTCAAAATGCTGGAAATTGTGTGTTTCTTTCATAGATGTTGGGTATTTAATTCTCTCCAAGCATTGTACAGGGAATTTTTATCCCTCTGTCAGAACAGGTAATTGCTGGTAATTAAATAACTTCTTTGCAGTTGTGAACCTGAACTTTTCGACACCTAAACACATTTCAGACCCAGCTCCAAATACTTTTTGAAATTAGGATTCAAATTACTTACCTGTTTCTCAAAGTATTATCTTTTCTCCAGTACTCTTTTTACTATCTGAAAGGCTTGATTTTAACCTGACTTTTGAACTAAGGCATTTGTGCTTGCACAACTTTGTACTTGCAATAGTAGTTATGGATGTAGTGACAGAGCTATTGCAATAGAGAAGCCTTAAGTCTGCAATCTGTCCATGTACCAAACTCACTGAGGTTTTGTGCTGTGAATTATATAGTAAGTGTTTATGTGACTTCTATTGACATGGGGTAGATTTTTCAGGTTCCCACATCTCTTCTTGACCAATGGAGCTATAGACTTTGTATTCTCAATTGAAATTCACAAACTTTTTGCTATAAGAACTTGATTGGCAATTTTAATTGTGGTCACAGCACTATAAAATTGAATGAAACACATGTAAAATCTCTGTTCAAGTAATGTTTGGTCTGAGATATAAAGTATAGTGCTAACAAAAATATCCCCAGGATGTTTAATTAACTCCAAACTCATTGCCTTAAGAATATGTGGGTTTATACATTGGAGATGCCAGAGCAATTCACTTGCAAAGACTCAGGTACACAAGTAGCATATACAAAGCATCCAGTGCTGTGACAATATATGAAAACCTGTTTCGTTAAACAGGAGAAGTTTTATATGAAATTCTTCTGTTTCCCACAATGCATTTGAATTCTGTCAGGGAGGTGTTTCACTCGAGGATGTAGCTGAGCCCCTGAAGGAGGTAACCTGCACAGCAAAATATGGTCATGAGCAGAAGGGCTTGCTGAGAAAATAGGGAACTGCATCGTAATCCTGCACCTGCACAGCACTTGGCACCAGCCCAAACCTCTGCATATGGCAGCAATTCACTATTTCCTCTTGTCCTTCCTGCCCCAGAACCCTTAATCCTGACCATTCGCATTCATCAGGCAGGAGATTATTCCTAGCCTGCACATCGAAAAAAAAACATAAATAAAGCTGACAAACAACTAAAGCTGACTGTGAAAGTAGTTGTCTAAGCCTTTTCACCATTTATTACACAGTAAGACGATTTTACATCAGTGGTTCACTACATTTTGTAAGCTGTTATTATTCCTCCCCTACAAATCTTGTACCTAAGAAACTCTCTTTCCCAGATAGATACAATGTATGCTCAAACATGACAAGACACAATTATTAGCAAGGGAAATTTACTGTCTCCAATTTAAAATAGTTGGAAGTTATGGAAAAATATGGAAATCAAAGGCTGCATTCACCAAGGTTGTTGTTTTAGGTTTTTTTAAGTGCAATACACAAAAATCATTTGACTGCATTTGAAAACATTGTATATGATATATATATGATTATCCTTTCAGATTGTAAATTTAAAATTTTTCATGAAGAGATTTTTGTTATCTAACTTAAATTCAGCAAATAGTTTAGAGCAGTACATTTAAGACTTTTTTTTTACAGRAGCACTCCATTCTACAAGAAAAAAACACAACTACCTACTCTACTAGTTCATTCCCACCTAATTTTTAGGAATCAGTATAAGAGAGGTGAATGTTAACCCTGACAGGGGGATATGATAGGGACCGTTGCAAGGACCTGTCATTCACTGTCAAATAAATCTCCCCATTAAATGCTAGACTTTCAGGCGGAGGAAATGCTGAGCCATAATAAATAGCAAACATCCAAAGTAAGAGAAAGACTATTTCACATCTTATTCTGATATCTCAGAATTTAGACAAGTGAAAAACTTAATTAATTATAAAGAAACACCTTTTTTTTTTTCCTGCAGCCTCATGTCTTCCTTGCTCTGTGACAGGTTCTCTATTAGAGGTATAAACTTCTGTTGCAAAATCTGAACTTGCATAATGAATAATGATGAGGTATCAACTCTCGTTGTCCAGGCTGACTACTTTTTAGGGTAATATTTTTTTATATCCTGACCTGCAAATATCATAGTGTCTTTGCATAGAGGGCAAACTCCAGCAGAGACAAAACTCTTCCACTCACTTAGATGGTCTGACAGGACCAAGAACATGTCCATATTTGTCAAAAACTTGCGCCAAAGATCATGGTGAGAGATAATTGTGCTAACTTTTTTTTTTAATTAATTAATTTATTCTTATAATCAACAATCCTCTGTCTGCAACCCCTTTAGTCTGTCCTTGTCAGGGAATAGAAATATCTACCTATCGTGTGATCAGTGGTATTGCCATGGTGCATCTGCGTAGGGATCCTCTGTTTTCATCTGATATGAGTCACATGCCATTAGCTCAACGAAAAAGGAGCTTGACAGCTTGCTGCTTCCCAGAGGGGCTTTGCACAGTGACGGGAGAAGCCCACAGCCAGACTGTGCAGGGGAGAAAAGTGACGTTATTCATCTCATGCACTTGTGGGCAAGAAAGGGATCGTCTTGGGCTACCCTTAAGATTAGATTTTTCCACCAGAATGTAGTGTATTGTGTCAATTTAATTTCCTTATATGAATTTGTGAGGATTAGATAAATATGTTTTTCTGCATTCAATTTTTAATAAAAAATAAGAAAGAGTTCTGGAGTTTGTGGAGATTATCAACAGCATAAGAATAAAAAAAGCACTGACATTCCCTCAGCTCCACCGCAGCCTAAGTGAAGAAAATCGTTAATATCAGAGTTCAAAATACAGAACATACGAGCTCTGCAGGGTTTGCTCAGCTGACAGCAAGAACAGCCTGAGCATGTTTGTTAGGGAGAGAGGCAGTCTGCCATGGGAGATTAGCTTGTCAGCAGTGAGCAGGCTATAGCCAAACAGTACAACATTTCCCTTCTCAATGGCCAGAAGAAAAGGATCCAGAGCGAGGGCAGCTGTGGCCACAATCCTGCAGAGGTTGGTGCTGAGTCAGACCTCCTGCAGCTACAGGACACCGACTGCAGCAGGGCTCCCGTAATGGGGGATGCATCTTGCTACTCCAGGATGTCTGTCTGCTGAAAGTGATTTTTTTCAAAGCCATGCTATAAACATATATTGTTCAGTGTCTGCTTGTCAGTATTATAGTCCCACTTCAGAAAAAAAGATGGGATACATGCTGTATGTATTCCAGTCCCACACGACATTTCTTCAGCTCTCTGATCAAAGCGCTGTTACTGAACAGACAGTGAAGTTAGCCAGTTTTTGTATTATTTGGTTAAATTCTGTTCTGCTCATTTTTAATTTCAGGAAATGTTGAAACCTTTTTCATTTTGCATTTTTGCATTGCCATTGCAGCAAAACATGTTTTGCTCACAGAGATCCAGGACTTTAGTGACTTTTCACTCTTATCTATCTTGAAGCATTACTATGCTTCAAGGAGTCTTCCTGAGACTTCCCCCCAAAACATGGGGGAGCTGGACTCTGACCGGTATGCACCCTATAGCCTTTCCCTAAAGCTAACATACAAAAAGTGCAGGGTTGACCATGGGTATTTCTCAATTTGGAAAAATAATATTTTTTCTATTTTGAAAGTACACGGTGTTAGAAGCAATAAAGGTAGAGTGGAAATAAATGTGGCCTCCACCTTGGGAGTTTAAACTAAGAGATCTGAGCTAGAGCTGGCTCTGTAGAGTCCCAGAGATTTTACAGCTAAAACCTTAAAAAGTCAAACTAAATTGGGTCCCGCCCTACAGTTTTATTTTCATAGTACAGTAGCTACTGTGATTTATACAATTCACCTCATAAAACATGGATTTTATGATGATTCATAATCACTGGAAGCAGGATTAAAGTCTTCTTGATAAGTGAATTAATTCTGCAGGTTGCTAGGAATTTGTGGTATAAGCTGTTTGAACCTGTCCTTTTGTTGACTGTGAATTGGTATTTAAAAATATGTGCATGCAGACAGGATATCTCAACTGGGGTTTTCGTGATTATAATGGTGCCCCTGGCTATGTTAGAGTCAAGTGTGTGTTTCCATCATGAAGTGTTTTTTTCTTGTGTATGTACTTTGCCACATAAATGCACTCTTGAGTGCTTCTAAACACTCCAGACTGTTTCTAAATAATAATAGAAAATTATAGTATTTCTATACCTTAGAATTAGAAGAGGATTTTTAGGAGTGAATTTTTTGATGAAATTTTTTTCTGGTTCTATATAGTCTTTTTACATAGAAGGTATAAGATTCAAAGTTTATTGTTTAAGATGCTTTTTCACTCTTGAATAGCTAAAAATGTATTCAATTTGAAATATTTATTGGTTCCACATGGTCTAATCCTTTAAGTGTTTTTGAACCAAAATATAAACACAATGAAATAATTAGACTTAAATATCAACTTCCCCCCCCCCACCAATTCTGTTAAAGCTCATAATCTGGCCAAAATCTTACGGACAAATCTGGTCCATATTCGTGTTGACTTTTGTGCATCCATATGGTCAGAACTTGTCCCCAAGGATATGTTTAACCAGAGAATTTAGAGAGTTTAAACTCTTTAGCCTGGGGAATAATCACTGTACAATTGTGGCAGTGCAGACCTCAGTTCATGTTAATCCTAAAAACATGTATGTAGAGATAGCTTTCTCATTGCCTATGAAAAACTCTGCAAGAGGCAGGTATCCCGTTCCCCACACTTGCTATGATGAATAGAGACCAGATGAGTCTAAAAGTGCTGTACCCAACACTTTGATGGAAACGACCATCTAAATTTGTTAACAAACACCTCAAGATACACTTTAAGGAATATTTTTACACAGGGTATTGCTCAGCTATGTCTGGACATGACTAAATTGTGCAATTATCATGTGACACATGACTGATAAGTTGTATAAATTTGAGGCTATTGAGGAGTTGCTACTTAGCCATAAATATGTTTCTCCAAATATGCATTTATCTTTGGTATGAACAATTAGAATATGAAGGCATTATTTTTTTAAATTATAATTTTAATATTATACCTTTGAAAGTGGCTTGGAAATATTTGGGAGAAAGACTATGAGACAATGGTTTATAATTGTGATACATACAGTTATAACAATAATTATAGTGCATGGAAATGGCAATGAAAAGTCTTCCTATTTTGCTAGTACATGTCTAAATATACTGAAAGTGCCATCTTCTACTTTAAAGAGGTTATAATTCAAATAATGTCAACCTTATTCTCCATTGTCACGTATTCTATATGGCCAAGCAATGGTTTAAAAAAATATTGTTGTTCTGTGAGAACACCTCATGCTCTCTTTCAGTATCCATAGTGTACATAAACATGTGTAGACAGTGGAAACAGGGTTTTTATATAAATGTATGCAGTCCTTTCAAATAGTGGATCAATTGAAAGATTTGCATCACTATCTTCACTCATTTTTATTTGATAGGACCAGGACTGCTTTCTAAGCTTGAGAAGGGTTGTCAGACACCCTTTTTTCCGAAACAGTGATAACTTGAAGTTGTCTCCATTTCTGTAGCCTCCTCTAATCATGCCTGCATAAAGGCAATTGTTCTGTTTAAGAGAGCTTGGCAAGTGACTGAGGCAGCTCACTGGGCATTTAGGGCTGATTGACTTCCACTGACACAGGTAAATGTTGAGAGAGTTTCATGAAACCAGTACCCTGATTAATTTAACACACTAACCACTTCACATTTCAGCACCCATATTTCCAATTTCAACAGCATTTATTTAACTTTTCGTGGTTGTTCCTAGACAGTTGTAAGAGTTTCCCCTGTCACCTGCCACTGTTTTATTTCCATATGGATTTAAGAGATGACAGTGAGAGAAGACAAGCTCTTCAGTCAAAGTTTGAAATCTCGGATTCAGAGACTCCCCTTTAGAAATTCATAAACATTCACATTACAGATTGCTTCACATTATAGATGATGAAGAGCTGCTTGACTCAGGGAGAGTCTTGGCAGGGCAAACATATTAAGTTTGTAAAAGCAGAGTTTGTTGGTTTTTTCTGACAATATTCTAAACTCATGGGAGCTCATTTCCAAAGAGCTGCCAAAATTTGGGTGTGATCCAAATTGAATTCTGCCTTTGGTGGTGTCTAACTGCAGATCTAGACATTGCAGCTTTTACCGATTCCTAGGAATATTACATATTCACTTGTCTGTGTGTCTTGGGGAGATTATCTTACTTCTGAAAATCGGATACTTGGCAGACACACTTGAGAACGTGGGCCAAATTATACCATTACCAATTATTATCTAATGCACTCACTGAGGGAAATAAGTAATAGATTAGGAAAACTTAAGCTTTCTAATTCTTGCTCTTTTTGTAGTCAATTTTCTCATCCCATATCCCAGGCTAATATTGAGAATCAGCATAGCCAACATACATTTGTCTGTGAGAATAAGCAACAATTATGGAACAGATGGATTTATTTAGAAAACTTATCTGTGTCCTAAGGAATAAAATACAACAAGTAAAAACTCCTAAGACTAGAGAGAGTCTCGGATGGGGAAGAAAGGAGGGAGGGAGGAGAAGAAAAGAACGTAAGTATTTCTTGGCTGATGTGGCCATGTTGACACTTTTTTTCCACAAAATGTGCCTAGCTACTTCTCTATCCCCTCTGCATTCAAATTGGCTCAGTATAGTACTGTGGCTTGCTAGAAATGTTAATGTACCTGCCTTTTCCAATGTAAACGATGATAGGGGTGACTTTTTTCCCTCAACATCTTAATGTTAATTCAACAGTAAGGCATTATTCACAAGGAAATTCCTCCTGGTCTATAACTGAAAGGTGTTGTTAACTGAGTGGTCTAGCATTTTAATGAATATTTGTCTTGGTTCCACTGAACTAGGGGAAAAGAAAGAATTCAGATCTAAGGAGCATGTAATGTGCACCAAGGGTGTGAAGTTAAAGAACACAAAAACACTGAAGAAATTTCTTTCTACATGAGAAAGCGTTATACCATTTCAAAACATATTCTCATGTTAAATCAACTTGAAATTCTAAAACACTGAATAGTCTGGCCTTCTGTTATTTTAGGTCTCAATGTGATTTTTTTGTGTGTGTGTGCAACTTCCTTCATCTAAGAATGCATGATAAGTGACACAAGCTAATAGGAAAGGAAAAAAAGAAGGGAAAAAAACACCAAACTTTTCTTCTGAAGAAAATCCAATTAGTATTTTTCAAATTTCTTTTCCAACATGCTGCACTCAAATGAACAAGCAAAGCCTTGCATACAGTGTTACCACCTGCAATTCAAGATAAAATCTATTGATTTTTGTTGTATATGTGCTTTGTAAGACATCTGATTTACACTGAGAATACTTCTCTGCTATAGAGGTAAGATTTCAACAACCACTTATGCAGAATGCAAAATTCTTTCTCCACAGTAACATCAGGGATACAGTATAAAAATCTGAGTTCCAATATAGTCAATGAAAGCATGGAAGAATAGCTTGTGTCTATAACAGGAAAAAAAATTGATGATCGTATATATAAATAATTGGGAAGGGAATTTGGTTAAGGCTCTGTATTGCCCCTTCTCTTTAAACATTGAAAATTCATTTGTCCTGCCTGAGTTCACAGGTAGCACATGCTCAGATTCACGCTTTTTAATTTCTGAACCGAACATCAAGTCAACTTGCTCTGAAAAAAAAATCTGATAATTAAGGTCAGCAGTAGTTTATCACAGACTGTGGGGTTGAGATCTGTCATAAACTAGAAAATTTTGAAAAACTTATATTTCTTACTATTATTATTCTTCACAGCTTTTGCATGAACAGGTTTGCTGTTTCCCAGATTGAATAAAGAGTAGTTAATTCTTAAAACTTTCAATGTCAAAATAATCCACAATTTATTACACAATGACAAGGATCCACAAAAGGGTCGGGCACAAAGGGTTACAGTGAATGGGGTGACATCAGAACGCTACCTGTCACTAGTGGGGTTCCGCAGGGCTCCATCCTCGGCCCTCTGCTCTTCATCTTCACAAATGACTTGGATGCAGGCTGGAAGGAATACTAAGCAAGCTCACAGATGATACAAAACTGGGAGGAGCTGTTGACTCTCTAGAGGGCAGGAAGGCCCTGCAGAGAGACCTCAACAAATTAGAGAGCTGGACAATCACCAGCCATAGGAAGTTTAACAAGGGCAAGTGCCAGATTCTGCACCTGGGATGGGGCAACCCTGGATGTACAGACAGACTGGGGAGTGTGATACTGGAAAGCAGTGCCATGGAAAGGGACCTTGGGGTTCTGGTCAATGGCAACTTGAATATGAGTCAACAGTGCCCTGGAAGCCAGGAGGGCCCCCCGTGTCCTGGGGGGCATCAGGCACAGACAGCATCGCCAGCCAGGCAAGATTGTCCCGCTGTGCTCTGGGGCAGCCTCACCTTGAGTTCTGTGTGCAGCTTTGGGCACCACAATATAAGAATGACATTAAACTGTTAGAGAGTGTCCAAAGGAGGGCAATAAAGATGGTGAAGAGCCTTCAGGGGAAGCCATACGAGGAGTAGCTGAGGTCACTTGGTCTGTTCAGCCTGGAGAAGAGGAGGCTGAGGGGAGACCTCATTGCAGTTACAACTTCCTTGTGAGGGCAAGCACAGGAGCAGGCACTGATCTCTTCTCTGTGGTTACCAGTGACAGGACCCAAGGGAATGGCCTGAAGTTGTGTCAGGGGAGGTTTAGGTTGGATATTAGAAAAAGTTTCTCCACCCAGAGGGTGGTTGGGCACTGGAACAGGCTACCCAGGGAAGTGGTCTCAGCACCAGCCTGACAGAGTTCAAGAAGCATTTGAACAATGCTCTCAGGCACATGGTGTGACTTTTGGGGATGGTCCTGTGCAGGGCTGGGAGCTGGACTTTGACAATTCTTGTGAGTCCCTTCCAGCTCAGCATATTCTGTGATTCTGTGATTCTGTGAAAAAAGCTACTTTTTCCAGATGGAGCTCAGAAGGCTGCCAGTTGTTGACAGATATTCCAGTGTCATTTACCAAAGCGGGCTACTGAGACCTGCTCCCTGATGCACAGCTGTGTTTGGTTGATCAGAAAACRGCTACCTGTGCATTAGCCATTGTGACCACCTTATGTGACAGGGCAAGAACTTGTACACTTTGAAACAGAAGTGTTAGGAAAGAATGTGGGTTTACGATCCTGTTCTCCTTTTGATTTGTTTAAAAGTTGGTTGATTGGTTGGTTTGGTTTGGTTTTCTTTTTTCTGGGGGAAGTTTAATCCCTTACCACTTTTAACAGTGACTTTATAGCAAAATCTGCCTCAGAAAATTGTCTGACAGCAACACTGGTTTGGAACTGTTGTGGGTTAGCAGCCCACTTTCTGTAGTTTTATTGTCAAGTTTGTGACCTTATTGGCTCACTTTGTGGTAAGTGTTGCTTCTATTCATTTAAATTATTTTCTTTGCAGTGTTTCCTTCGGGCGATACAGCCTGCATTGAGAGTATGGAAACTATTTCGCCAGATGGAGCCAATGAATGTTCTGAGGCCTAATAATATGTGTATCCTCTTGCAATTCACAGCAGATTCCAGTAAACACTGGCCTTAATCTGAGTGCTTGAATATACCACTTTCCAGAGCTCTTGGCAAGAATGACGTGGGTGTGAGGAGAGCACATCCATATCTTGTCATTTATCTGTGCAGGAGGAATCTGTGCTGGTTTTCTGAACCTTACTTGACCACTGACCACACCAGACAGTTTCGTGTTTAGCTCTGTCAGAGAGCTACGAAGACGAAACACTCATTTTTCATCCCTCTTTTTTTTCCCTTTTTTCACAAGCAGGATCCAAAACCTTCTTTAGCAGCTGGCTCATTATCTCACATTTTGTGCTTTGTATTTAGGCCCACTGACAGCAGTAGCAGTCACAGAGGAGTGACATGGTTTAGATAACATCACACTGCAATTCCAGCTCTGATTTGCTGACTTTCAGGTGACCCAGCATGTCCTTTGGTTATGGTGGGAGCAAATGGTTAGCAGTCACTACAATTCATGAACATTTTTATAATCCATTAAAAAAATAAAAATAGAAAGCCAGAATATTATGTTATCAAGCTATTAAAATCTCAGAGGATTCTCTTGTAAACATACTAAATGGCATTTTAAGTACTGATAACGTATGTGTCCGAAAGGGTTTACCGTTAGATTCAAACTTTGGGTTAGTCAGGTGGTCAGTTTGCCTTTTGCTAGTCATCCTCTGTGGGTTAATTACAGAACTATAGGTTGACTTTGTTAAAACATAAGATTTGTTTATCAAGGTAGTACATAGGTGTAACTGCTAAAACAAATTTACTATACCCTGGTAAGCAATGTATGCTATTCTGTGCAAATCTCTCTCTACTGAGAACCTGAAACTGTTTTTCTGCTGGAAAAGTAGATAATTTCTTCTTTCAGACAAGTGCCCTTGGCTTATGCCTAAATTCTTCATTGTGACAGACCCTGTATCTTCAATGAACTTGGCAGACTCCTTTTCTTCTATGTAGTTTGCCTTTGGCAGAGAGCTAGACATACACATCTTCTCCCTACCTGTAGCTTCCACACAGCTTTGTGACAACCCTCGGACCTTCTGTTTTACTCTCACATGCAGTAACATGGAGTGTAAGTGATGGTAAACTTTGTGTTACATGTTAGTCAGCTTGCAAGGATTATGAATACTATATATTAGTAAAGCAACTGAATTATAATTAATTGGTTCTCTATGAATGTATGGTCCATTCCTTTGTTGCAAAGAGGAAAATAAAAATAGCAGATGAAATTTTTACATAAGAGGATTTATTTCATTATGTCATGTTAATTTTTGTAAGGTGGTGCCATTTCTGTCATGACTCCTTTCATTATCCTAAAATGAAGTACTTGAGCATAATATAAAGCAATGTGTTACAATATAGCTGCACCAAAATAAATGTCTCTTCACATTCAATTTAGATATAACTTGGTTGCCTTCAACAGTATTATCATGAGCGTAGTGCTAACTCTTTCATTTGTCTTCCTGCTCTGGGCTTCAGTGGAATGAGTTCCTGTACTTAATGGCTTTACAAGTTTGTGATATTTATTCAATGTGTTTGCTAAGCAGTGAGCAGTTAGCATTTGTCATCTGGCATCTTTCATTTTCTTTCCCTAGAACACATTAAAAAGGCCGCATTTTGTTTGGGGAAGGTTAAAAAAAGAAGGTGCCTTGGCATATTCTATGTACTTTCAGAGATACTATACATTTAGTCACACAAGCTCTTCTAAATTTAGCCTGTTCCAACAAAAGAATAGTTCTTCTCCACTGTCTTCAGCCACCACAGCGAGTGGCAATATTATTGAATAAAATCAGAATAAAAGGTGAATCAATATTGCCACTCCTGCTGTCCAAAAGCATTCAGAGAAAAGTATAAAGTTTGGTTTAAAGTAATACCTGGTACYTGGACACTAGCAAAATGAAGACAGTTCTGGAGGGACATCTGTTTCTGCTTATAAAATAGCCATGCCGATTAGCCATGGTTAGCAGTCCAAAGTCTGAGCTCCCATGAGACATTTCACTTAGGTTGCAACACCTGGCTCTTAGCAACACTGCTCATTAATTTTATTGTGCGGAAGATGACTAACACTTTAGAGGACTGTGGACACAGCTTAATTTACTGCTTAGGAAGATATTGAAGGTAGAGGAAGAAGTTAAGTATTTATGATTATCTTACGTGGGAAACAGGTAAACATACAAATGTACCCTTAGAGGTCCATAAAAGTACGCTTTTGCTACCACCACAGTTGGGTAGCTGAGTCTCTTGGTACCTATATATGGAAAATTTTATTTTTGTTTATATTGATTAGAAATCGGAGTCTACATTTAGGCATTTCAGAATGCTATGTCCCTTGATCACAGCTGGAATGGGATGATGAGATCACTGAGGATAGGCTTGTAATTCTGAGTAGAGTTCTATTGGCTTCATAGTGGGAGGTACAATTCCCTTTACAAGTCTCTGTTTTCTGGGGTCCAGATGTTCTCTGTTCTCTAACCATGAACAAAGCATGGGGTCAAAGTCTACATCCTGATCACTGTTAATACTACCATGGATTTTGGCTTCTAGATAAGATTCCTGGTTAAAGAATATGTACTTCTGATTTTTCTTCATTACTCTTACTGTCTTGAAACTATCAACAAAAGTGCTCAATCTATCTTTATGAATTAAGACAGTAGAATGCAGAAGAATGCACCACGTTGCACAGAGGACTTTCACTTTTATAAAAAGTGTACATTTTGGGAATTCAAAGAATTAGGCCTTGTTCTGCTGATCATGGGCTAAATGTACTGCCTGTATTTTCCTTCAACTTTCTTCCTCCACTACCTACCAAAACTGTTCATGTCCAATACAGTTTCCTAGCTTTTCCAGACATTTTTTTCACCTCTCTCAGTTCCTTATTATGTTTCTTATTATATGAGCACTGCTTTTGTGGTTCAAATACTTGAAGTGATTGAAAGAAAAGAAGTCTGATGCTAAAATGCTACATGGCTGCATATAGCATTCTCCAGACTGCACCCATATAATAATATGATATGATATGATATGATATGATATGATATGATATGATATGATATATGATATATATTATTAAAATGATAAAAATATCATTAGCCTAATTCATTCAAGGTTAAAAATAAATGTAGTTATGTCTGGTGAACTTCACAGTGATCAATTCTAATCAATAATACTTGTACTCCTTCTACTTCCAACTTGCCCTCTGCTTTGGATAAGCTATGCTGTAAATTTTTGGAATTTGTGAGGAATTCATACAGATTACTTTTTTCAAGAGTCTCTTCACATGACAAGGTTTCTTACTTCTAGCTTAAGATAAATATATACCAGGGGTTCCCGTGCTTCCATCTTCAAATCCTTCCTTGGGCTTTGTTTTGTTCTTCTGAAGGTGCCCAAGACAAGGTTAAAGTTTTGGCCTATTGTTAAACCCTCTTGTAATTCTCAGTAATTATAATTTTTAGTACCACTTGTTGACAGTGAGCCCAGGAATAGCATGCATGTATGTTATATAATACATATCCTTTTTTAAAGTAATAATTGGGATCTGCAGGATGCTTGAATATACTTTGTAATGTGTGAGACAATGAAAGTATATTTCAATGTGAAAAAAATAAATGCTTCTGAAAACATCCTGTTCTACACTTTCATGTCAAATTATACTTGTCAGCTTTGAAATATAGAACATTTAGAGTGAGAAAGCATTCTGTTGAGTATTAAGTGGTTTTTGCCATTTATACTTTGCTTTTTCCCTCTACCTCTGCTTCTATTGCATCATATGTCTCCTGTAAAGGAGGAATAGCTGGTTAATAAATTGTGCAAAAGTTAGAAAGATTTTAATGAGAAGAAAGCAAAGGAATTTATTCAGATCCTTAGTTTTAAAAGAGAAATATTACTTGGGAAAAAATGCCAGATGAGACAGAATGGCATTGAGCGCTTCAAGTGAGTTTTGTCCTGAACTGCTTTTCACCTCTCCCTGAAAGTGGTTCTGTGGTCAAACAAAATTTTATCTGCATATTTTGTAACTGGTCTTTCTGTATTTTTCACCACTTTTTACACTTTGATCTGATAACTCCAGGAGTAATCTGGTTTTCCAGGGTTACTGTGTTCCAGCTGCACTTTGGCAGTGGGGAGTCAGCACTGTTTCTTGACTTATCAGCCATTTATTTTAGTTAAATCCAACTGAAATGACTACCAGTGGGAAGATGTTCAGTTGATGATGCAAGTTTGGAACAAAAGTAAATAAATTTCTTCTTAATCAGGTGGCTGCAGGTCAGCCTCAGCAGTGCTCTTGGATATGTGGGGCGCAGAGAGGGCTGGATGCACAAGTGATGGGAACCATGGTCACCCTGTCTGCACACCATGGCCCAAGCAGTGCGTTTCACTGATCTATCTGTGCAACTCCCAAGACTCGTCTCCAAATTCAATCCTAGAGGAATATGGGCCAAGCAGGGTAAGACTTTAAAGCAGTTATGACTACTCTGAAGTTAGATAGTAGTTTCACTCTTTTACTCCACAGAGGAAGGGGTTTTCCTGTGCTTTTCAAACTTATAAAGGTGACTGAACTCTGGGTCTTCACCCACACATTTCTTCTCAAGTATGTGTTTGGAGTAAYTTTTACTAAAGAAATGGTAATATATGAAAGTATTACTGTATATATGACTGCATAGGCTGTATATGGGAATATTCTCATGATAAAAGGAAAAAAAAATTAAATTTCTTTTCAGGGAACTCAACTAATTCTGGAATTAACAGATATATCCAGTACACTTTGTAAAGGTGTTGTTTTACAAGGGGTTTGTTACATTTTGAAAGTATAATACCTGATGCAAACAAACAATGGCAAACAGAAAGATACTTGCTTGACTTTAGTTTTACGGGTTGAGACAATCTGTATTCCTCAACATCCCATAAACTGCAATAAAAACCATCCTCACTATCTTGAGTTTATACAAACACTGGCTGATTTTCATGGATACACACAAAACTGGCTCTCATTGTAATATCCTCTTCTATACTAATTAATTTTGATTTGCTTTATATGATTAAAATATCCCACATAAAATACAGGTTCTTCATGAACTCTCATATAAAAGTGTCACTTTCTTCAGTTTGTTTGAAATTATTCACAGAGGTCAGACCACTGGACAATTGCAGTTTTCTGTGTTGCTAATTATTTTCTACTTTGGCTGAGAAAAGTGCAGTCCTTTCAGTTCTCAATTTCTGTTGTTCAGTATTTCCATGAGACCATTTCCTTTGAAATGCACAAAGGTAGAATAAATTTTGCCCACATACAACCTGCTGAAACACTCATAATAGTCAGTTTTTTKKTTTTTTTTTTTATCATTTACGGCATGGAAAATGGATGGAATAATCTGGTTTGTGTATTCCTTCATCCTTGAACATCACAGTACATAGTATCTGTTGAAAGTATTGAATCATGAGAAGGTCTGAAATACAATTAGCAGTGAAACCCTCCTAGTGCTAATATGAAATGTATGTTCTAAAGACTCCATATGCTTTTCAGCAGTATTTTGGCCACCTTGGTTACACCCCATGTTAGCTTGCTTGCCAAAATTGAACTTCTTGCAATCACCCTTTGAGTGCTCCACAGGACCTACAAACTGACAACTTCTGTCTCACAAACTCTAAACATAATTAAATAAAGACTGAACATCTGGGAATCTCAATTAGAACAAAATGAATGTTCAAGACAAATGAGGATAGGGTCACTGAAACATAAATTATGTTTCTTTAAAAAGTTGTTAATTCTTTTGACATATATCTTTTCCCCCAAACTGTGGCATTTAAATTTAGAAATATTAGGAGTTCAAGAAGAACATGCAAGAACTAAGGTAAAATCTAAGTTTTTGTCTTATTTGAGAATATGCTCATTTTCATTATGTGAACACATATGATATTTCTTTGATGTGTAAGGGCTGAAAAAAGTCAATAGTAGCTTTGCTACCTGCTGTCTGGGAATATTCTCATTTTTATTTATTTCTCCATTAGCTAAAATCACATTCTTGGATATCTGTCTCATTTTGACTAAAGATCGGTGTGTAGCACTTTTTAAACTTAATAAATCAAGTTGTCTAAAGAACACCACCTTCTCCATGTTTGTGAGGCACACACTCAGATCTCATAGCTGAAGTCATTTTTTTACTCTTTTTAATAAACAAAAAACCCCTTATATTTTTGTAGAAAGTGATGTGTTTGCTATCATCACATGGCACAATATTCAAGAATTTAGTTTGCTACCTATCACTTTTCAAAGAAAATGTCAAGAAAGTGTAGTGCATAGGTTTAGCCATAACGATTTTCTACGTGTTTTCATACGTGCACCATGAAAAATGTTTGCCATGTCAAAACTCTTCAGCACAGAATTTTGAAATATTAATACATCACCGGCCACTGCAATTGCTAACACCTTTACCGACAAAACAATATGGAATGATAGCATACCCTCCTGATCAAATAACTTTTATCTGCTCTGCTTTTCAAAGACAAGCAACAAAATTTCACTTTTCTTTTAGTATATTCCTGAAGTTTAATTGCTGAAATCAGAGAACCGCCTTCAACGTTTTTATTTCTGCTTCAACATTTATTGCTTGGCTTTGAAATTTTTCAGGGCTATTTTAAGGATGTCATTTAAAATACTACTTGATGATATCTCAAACTCATTGCTAAGAGTGAGAATATGTAAAAATTTATATTATTAAACTTTGACTTATTAACATTAACTACTAATATTTCCCAGCCTTGCATAAAAGCTCCTGCAATTTTCTCTGTCTTCTGATTTTGTTTTTGAGTCTCAGAGCTTATGTTTAGCTGCATATGTACATTACATAAATTAAATGAGATTAATAAAAATGGCAGGAGGGGATTTTTGTTATAACAGAATATGATAGAAAAATAATTTGTGGGAAAAGAAAGAAAAAATTCAGCTTTTTTGAAGCTGTAATAGCAGTGGCAGATCCACTTTTTCCACTCCTCTTTTCTTTGTTCAACTCAAAGACTTGTTCTTTATCCTACTGCAAACCTGAGGTTTAATATCCTTTTTTAATGAGGTACATGTTCATTTCTCACAGCCAGCCACGGGCAAGAGAAGAATAACCTGAGGGTTGACATATGCAACATATCGAATTTACCTCATTGCTCTTTATTAGAGGTACTTTTCTGGGAGACATTCCATTACAGTGTCTGTAGATGCTGTATCTGTTGGGTTGCTCAACAGCAACACAAACACCCATTCTAGTGTGGCCACAAATTCCATAAAAAGGGTATGAAACCCATTGACAAGCAACCAATAAATTATTGTATGGAAAGCATGAACAATAGAATTAGACAAGTGTTCTGGTGGATTGGTTTGCCCTGGAAAATTCAGATTCAGTGAAATGAAATCATCTTGCGGGAACACATTAATTTTGCTGAAATCCCTGACAGACTCCAGTCTACCAGACAGGCAAACTGGGCCTCCCTGCTGGTTTACGGGGCTCCCCACTCCCAGGAGCAGCTAAATCCATGGTCTGGTGTGATTTCTATCTAAGATATTGAGCCAGCTGGCTCTGTGGCTTGGATTTTTTTAAGTATTCCATTTCATTCTCCCAAAAGAAAATATTTTGAAAATTTACGTTCCATGGAAAAGCTCAAATTTATGAATTTTGTTCCAGTTTGAGGTAAACACCTTTCTATTGTAAGGGAATGTTATTACTGAAAGGGTATATCTGTTTTCTCAGAGCCCCAAAAAGCAAATGGTCTTGGCTGCAAGTGACATCAGCAGGCTGATTTTACAAATCCCTTATACAGCTTTATGAGCAAAGTGCATACTTGTCACCATTGTGTGAATTTGCACTAAATTTGAAACGAAATCTACTCAGAGGAAATGTGGATTTAAACCCGGGAGTTAGTTTTTACCTTTTTAATGAAAAGAATAAAGAGTGTTCTTCTCTTTAAATGTTCATGTCATGAACTGTACTGAGACCATTAATGCTGTATTTTGTTTTCGATATTGACTTTAATTCTTCAGCTCTGTTTTATTAATTCCATATGAATAGTACATTCAGGAAGTAGCAAAACTTTTGCAGAAAATCCCTCATTGAAAGTCATTAAAAATAGTAGTTGCAGATACTACTTTAATTGCTAAATTTGACGGCAGAATTCTTAAATCCACAATGTCATTGCAGCCTATTCTATCTCAGTTGCAACGCAGAAAGCTCTAAGGTTTTTTCATTGCAGTCTTTCATATATTGCAAGATATGGCAAGCTTCCTAATGCCTGGAATTCACATTTTATCTTTTCTSTCAAAATAAAAATACAGTCAGAGACAGACCTACAATAAACCAAATAAGACTCTGAAGTTATATTTCACACATCCATGTTTTTATCTCTGTCCCTTTAGAAGACATAGACAGGAATTGTGAACTCCAGACTCAAGAGTAAAGTCTAGAATTTAAAAAAAAATAAAGTAAAAAGTCACCACATCTTCCTCAAATCATAGAGGAAACAAAGTTAAGGAAGAAACTGAAGAACAAACTTAGGACAACACTTGCTATATTTTTCAGTCCTAATAGAATTCAACTTTGAAGTTTTTCTGGTGTTTTTTTTCGCATTAGAAGAAATATATTTATCTGATGTAGACACAGATATTCTATTTTTGTGAGAAACAAAAAAAAAAAATCGCTCACAAGAATATTCTATAAACGCAGAATTATATTTTGATTAAAACAAGAGGAGAATGTTATTTGGAAAGCAACAACAAGTTGAAAAAATAATAGTTTTGATATTTGCCAAATTCTATTTCCCCTACCTAGTTTATCATAAAACTGTCAAAATGCCATGCCTTCCTGCTTTTTTTCTCCATAGCCATAGGAGAGTTCAATCCCTGACCAAGGTGTTGTTATCCTCTGGGTGGAAGAGTTCTGAACCTGCTGATTCCTGTGGCGGTTTAAAACTGATACTGCTCAATTCCTACATGGGTTCCAGACAGATGCAACCCATCCTATTCTTGCTGCTGGGATCTGAACTCAAACAGCTCTGAAAAATAATGCTAGGTGCCCATCCCTGCTGTTAGGCATCTGTTACAAAGATAGGTCTTGCACTACTTTAGTTCTTGTGCAGACACTCTAGAAAGGAAAAGTCTGAACTCTATTTAGGCTAAACAACACAGGATTTACAGATTATGAATGCAAACATTTTTAAGCGAAAACAGTAGCTGTGTCTTTTCCATGAAGGGAATTGATAAGGTATGTAGTTAGTGAAATCAATCCTCTGGTAGTAATAGAGCAACCATTTAAAATAAGATTTAATGTATGAGTGCTATTGCCACTCTGTCTCCATCTGTGTGAGAACATCTATGGTAAGGACAGCAGCTATTTTAATGAAAAGAGAAAACAGAAATAAACCAGTTTAGAAGTGGAGAAACATCTGGTCTGATTCCTCTGTCATCAGTATGTGCAATCCTGCAAAGCAATGCTGCTGACTGACTGATTTTCCTTCTGTGCTAGAGTAGAAGACTGAGGAGAATATGACCAAATTAACYCATCATTTCTCTTTGTTGGCTGTCCCCTTTGGACCATTTATAAATAAATTCTTACATACCTGATATACTCTCTATAACCTTCATATTGGAATGGAAACATAGGAAGCAGAAAGGGATCGAATCATCAAGTCTAGGAAAGGAAGGGAAAGGCAGTTTTCTTATTTTTTTAGTAGCCTTGAATGAGGTTTTTTTGTCTGATTATTGAAGCACGTTCTACATCATTGGTGCAACAGGTTTCAAGGTGTTTCTTTTCAAAGTGGAGTTTAATATGCTGGAAAAATTCCATCATGTCAATTTAAGCAGGACTAGTAGGTTTAAGATTTTGGGAATATATCTGTTGTTTGGGGCACTTTAGAGCTTACCTTGTTAGTGCTTCTTAAAAATGGAGCTGATGTAAATTCTGGAAATAATTACAAACCTGACAAGACAAATTAGATCTCTGAAATGATTCCAAAAAGAAATATCAAGGGAAAGATCCTGTTTATAAAGAGAGTAGAAAGAAGCTTCTTATCATAAACAACATTTCTGTGTGGATAGCCTTTCTGATTGCATTCAGTGTTGTCAGTAAATTTGTTGCTCTTTGTATCTTTTCTCTTTACTTACACATTGTTATCCAAATATCTGTGGGAGGGGTGGGGAGGGCCTAGAGGTTGCTTGCTATTTCCTCCAAACCTGTCAAACCTACTCATTGGAGTAACTTAGCAGAGGGCTTAATCCTTTCATATCTCGTTACTTGATTTGTGATTTTTGTTCCACCTGTCCAAGATAAATTTTCCTGAGTTTCAGACAATTGGATTGCTTAATTCTTTTGGTGAGTAATTCATTGTGACAAAGGTGCAACTTCTGTTGATACTGGTTGATTGATAGTCAGGACTACCAGGATGTCCCAGATGTTGTTGTGAACACACACAAATGTTGCATACTGGTTTTACCTAGTCTAAGACTTGTTATCTTTGAAAAATTCTCCATTCACAGACTACTGTCTCTCAAGTCAGATATTTGGGTAGAATACTTTATTTACATGTGCGGATGATGTAAAGTGTTCGTTAACTATATGTCTCATGTTCTTAAACACTGTAGCTGCCTGACAAGACCAGAGGCAAGTAGAAGGGCATTGTCACAGAACAGCTGAGGTTGGCAGGAATAACCAGATATGCTGTCTGACCCACCCCCTCAAGTAGGACAATCTAGAGCAAGTTACCCAGGTTCACATCTGGATGACTTTTGAATAGCTTGAAGCATGGAAACACGATAGTCTCCCCAGGCCACCTGTGCCAGTACTTGGTCACCCTCATAGGGAAAAGTGTTCCTTGATGTTCAGACAGAACCTTCTACATTTCCACTAGTATCAATTGTGTTCCTCAAAATAGTTCAGTGTGGTGGCTTACCACTTCTCTGGATTATTTCTAAGGTTTCTTTTATGCAGATTGTTCTCTATCCCCTAGCCCAGTGTAAAGTCAGTGAAAGGTTCCAGGAAGGGGAATTCTGGGTAAAAAATCAAGGGTACCTTTAACTCTTCTAAGTGGAAGACTTCCATAGCTCTTTTCAACCTGACAGTGATGAACCCCACAAATATGTGTATTTGTGGAGGGTTGTACCACACGTGCAGTATCTCATATGAAAAACTATTCCCAGGTAGGTTGCCTGATACCTAAACAAGTAAACAAGTGTTCTATAGAGTTGATCTAAACAACATGAATATTGTGTTTAGATTGTACTGGATTCACTGCTCACTAGTTCACTAGATTTGTATCTCACACACTCAGAATTACCCAGAAAATAATCCAGAAGTCTTAGCTAGGAGCCATACATCCCATAGGAGGCAGGTGTGCATCCAGAACTGGGACAGCAGCTACAAATCACAAGCTGTGAGGCAACTCTCTGCACCAGTAGGCGAGGCTGCTGATGCTGTACTAAAATGTACGTCATCCTTAAGACAGCTGAAAGTCTAGAAATGACAAGGACACACAGAAACACCAAAGACAAAAAATATTTGGCTGCTGCTATTTGGCGTGTTTTACAAAACGGAGCAGCAAACTGCATTGTCACAGCTGGTGTTTCATGGGCCACCTCTGGGAATCAGTGCTGCATACTTTAGACAATCATCCTTGATTTCTAGTGATAGCCAAAATATTCCTTATAGTAGAGAACAGAGCTGGGCCAGTTAATTTTGAGGCTACACGAACCACCATCGAAACAGTGTGTCAGTTAAAAAATCAGAATGGCAGTGTCACAAGAAGTGTAGTAAATTTGTACAAATTATTTATTATGTTTCTGTTAATTGATCCTTTCACTTTTCACATTACAAATAAAACTAATTAAATGATCATGGCAAACAGTACAAGCCCAAACTGTCAGTCAGCTCTATCAATAAGTAAAAAGATTAACATTTTACATGTGATACAGAACTCCAATAGTCAAAACAGAAGTAATTCCTCTTGTGTCCAGATATTCATATAATACTGACAGGACTTACTAAAATTATTTTGCTTACATTCCTTTCTTACATGCATCACAATAATTTTCTGAATTCGGAAAAAAATATTACCCTTGAAAACTAGTAAATAATAACTACGTTTATGCGTATATATGTGTGTTTTGAGATTGTACCACATGTGCAATTTTCAGATATGGCTGTAACATTTCAGGATGTCTGGGTACCTTGTTTCATTTTCAAATCACTTCCATTAACATTCTTCCCCACAGCAGATGCTCAAAGGCAATTTTTCAAGACAAGCAAGTAAAGAAGTGTCTTGCTTGCTGTAAGTCATGCTACAGCGCTCTGACCTTGGAATGCACTGCAGCTCAGTGTGATGTGTCTGCCTCCTGAAGGTAAAATAAAAAAAAAGCTCCAACAGAAAATGGTAAGCCAAGTGTAATGATGAATTATGATGATAGGAATCCCTCTGATTCATGTCTTCAAACCCATAAGCGGCAGGAAAAGTCATTCAAAGTCCGTTTTCTCTCCATAGTTTTGTGGATTTATTTTTGTCAACAAAATTTACATTGAGAGAAATAGGAGAAGGATCTTGGAGCCAACTAAAGGATCAGAAAAGGAATAGCTTACCCCTGATCTACTGTAGATGTTAGCAAAAATCTTTTATAATTCTGGGCAAGAAGTCTCTTAAAGCTACTGTTTTATAGTAGGCTTTCCAAAACATAGGCACTGAATGTCAGAACAGGCTGCTGTCATTGAAGTATGCCTTTTTTGAAAGAAAATGGGTACACTAAACAATTGCTTCACCAGCATGTTCAGCTATCATCATAATAACTGTGGAAATTCTTGTCTGCCCTTTTAGTCAACCACCAAGGATTTCGAACATAAATGATGAAAGATATAGCTGGAATTAGATTGTTCAATGGGTAGAAAATGTTGCTTGGCAAAGGATGGGCAGTGAGGGACCTGTTATTCTGTTTGGGAGGTCCTCCAGCACAAACCCGGGTTCATTTCTGCTAGTTTTCAAAGAATTTGCCTTCCTATCTTGTTCTGTGCTGCCTAGGAGTGAAACATTGGACATGGGCAGTCAGCTTCTGCCAAAATAAATGTCAAACCAGTCCTTTGTCCATCTCTGAAATCTTAATATGACCATTCAACAGTTACAGTTTACATCGCTTGTTCCCTCTGCTTGTAGAATTGCAGTCAACTTTGCCTGCTATCATGACTTTTATGTTTTGCACAACCCAAAAAAAAAGGAATCACTACTGGAATACGTTCCACTCAAAGGAATTCTCAAATCTGAGGCACTATGATCGGGTTGTGATTGGCCAAATGGAGAATGCATTTGTTCTAGGACACATGCAGGAWGTCTGTGGAGTTTCATGAAAAATCAAACATAAAGCAGAATCTTGCTGATCCCATAAATCAGTATCTCTTTCCTATTTTATACAAAGAGGAAGTACGTAGTCCATGAACTCCATATTGGATATCCAAGTATCCAATATGTATACTTGGATATTGTGTAAACAGGAAAGATTTCATGTAACCCCAGAAGCTGGGTACATCTCAGCACCGAGCAGGAGAGGCTAACTTAGGTAAACTTTATACTAAAATTATGAGCAAGGAACAAAGAGGTGAAAGCTTTCCTTTCTCCTTCACCCATGCTCTGAATCGACAGGTGCAAGATATTCCCAATCTATTGCTAATTTATACATCCAGGCTTAGCACCTCAGGACCTTTGTTAGTAGAAGGCATTAGTGACCCTCTAAGGTGGAAATCCCTACTAACTTAACCATTGGCATTGGCTCTGTCCTGTCATTACAAGGTCAGATGTGTTGTACCATGTGCACTCACATTGGTTAAGATGAACATGTCCTGCAACCATGCCCATCAGGGTATGCATTGGACAATGTTAACTGTGGCTTAGACTCAATATTTCAGATCCTCTTTTTTTCCCARAAGTGTCATAAATTATGCCTGAACATAAACCTCCATCCCATGAGAGTCAAGCCCTTGAAAACCAGAGGAGAGATACTCACAATCCTTCTGCAGTCTTCATCTCTGTAGCCAGTTATGARCTCTGTAACATTGTTATGAACATGATTTCTTGTTGGTGAAGTTCTCTACTGCCAGTTCCAAGGTCCAATTTCTAGGGGAAGAATTAACAAAAAAACATCTCAGTGCTGTAATAGCAAATTAATGATGAATGAAAGTCTAGCATAATGAATGTTTTATCTGTAGCATAAAAATATTGCATTGCTTCGAGAACGCAAAAAACATATTGCATTTGTCTTCCATGTTGTACAATTTAAGAAAAAATACGGCCTTTTGAAAGTATTATAAACCTTCACATTGCTCCAGGATTATATGGCATTCTGTGATTAGGGTATTTTACATCTTCTTTTTAGTTACTTTTCCATTTTTGACAATATTTATTTTTCAATCAACAGATTAGTTTTGCTCTGAAATCACCCTAATTTGGACCAAGTTGACTTTGTTTCATTTAGCCTTCTGTCTCTTCATGAATAGATGAAGAGGCATTGAAGCACTGTGTTTAGTGACTATGTTTAAACCTCCTGTTAAGAAGAAACATCTGGAAAAGCTGAAACTTTTGGTAGAAATTAATGTTTGACTGTTGTTGGCAGACATTCTTGTTTACAGATGAAAGTCATGGGTGTAACTTTCCATAAAAATTCTTTTCTTTACTTGAGAAACTGGAGACAGAACTATCCCACTATAGGAGTGTAATAATCCAGGGATCTGATCCAGTACCACATTGTGTTTAGGACACATATGTGGCACTTGTTCTGCTAAGCCTGAAGCCAATTCGTTGTCCCAGCTTCAAGAGTACTGATACATTTGACCTTGGAACCTTCTGAGCTACTCCCATAGATTGCACAGGCACTTGCCTGTCATAATTATATCATATACTCATGTTAAGAAAGTGCAGAGTGGAAAGAGAAGAAAACACGAAAAGTAGAAGAGCTGAAAATGCAAAAAAATCACTACTTATCCTCAGTCCTTGCAAGACCAAAAGTGCAATAGGTGTCTGGGCTTGGTCCTATTCTTGTCCACTTTAAGTAATGAATGCTAATTATGTTCTTAATCCTAGTGTTATATAGTATTCGAGTGGAACCTATTTTCTGTGCTACATCTACTCAGAAGTAGACTAACATTCAGGAATAAACTCCAAATATCTTAACAAGAAGTTTGAGTTATTCCTCCAAAATTCTTATGTCTTTCTCATAAGATATTATTAAAATGGCCTTACAATTAAAACATAAACTTGTAAAACTCAAACTTTTGTCAGGGAAAAATATAATTTGAATATTTGCAGACTGACCATCTAGTTACCTTGTCATTTCTCTCTCTGAAGTAAGGAATAGTCTGAGCCTAAATTTATCCATTTTTTTGTAGCTTTTAACTAAATTCTGCATCCTGGTGAAACATCTGCACTGTACTGATTACCTGATGGCCATTTATTTAATTAACATGAGTATAGTTTAAAAAAACACCAAATTTTAGATGAGTGTAAGAGAAAAGTTTTTAATAATTTGCTTACTTTTCTTCAGAGACTACACCAGCTAGCTGAGAAAAACTGAAACTGAATGGTATGAATGAACTCCTCAAATCTTGCAAGGCTAACATTCAGCTTTGTGAATATGTCATAATTAATTCTCACATTAGGGAAACTTCATAGAGTTATCCTCCCAGCTGATATTGCTAAATCAGGGGCGATAAAATAATAGTTCTGCTTTTAAACTAATTTTTCCCTGCTATAATGCGATTTAGTTCAAGTGAAGGTTCATTTTACCTATGTAATAGATAATTTTATCATTTTATCTATGTAATAGATAATTTATTTAAACTTCAAAGCTAATCCAAACAGTGGTTCAGACACCTTCACAGCCCAGATTTTAATGGTTGTTTAATTGAGTTTTAGTTAGATGTTAGTCCTCACAGGACTCTACCACCACAGTGCAGTAGTTCATATTACATTTTGTTGTTTCAGTCTCACTTTTAGGTGCAAACAGACTTCAGTATGCAGAAACGTGAGAAAGAGAAACAGCAACTTATTTAGTTTGGTTAGACAATTTGTCACATATCTAAATATCTTTCACAGTCATTATGGCAGAAGTGGCAATATCACTTCAAGTGTCACCTGAATCTGTAATTCAAGTGAATTTTTGAAGGACCAGGACCTGTTCAGGGAAAACAAGGAATGACTATCGACATTCAGATGTTTTGTTTTTCTATTTGCAGCGGTTGTTTCTGTTTGCATCAAGGAGCTGGAAAATGTAAGGAAGGGGAGATCAGAATGAAAATAAATTTTTAAAAGTAGTCTGTGTATTTGGGGTCTCAGTATTAATGTTCTATTCCATTAAAAGCATTAATAACTTAGGAATCTACGCACAATTATGCATTGAATTTGCAAGGAAGGAGTCAGCTTATGAAAAACTAATAACTTCTGCAGTATTGTAATATTTTGAATCAATATTGCCTTCTTTTCCAAGAAATTACATATTTCATAAATGGAAAAACTTATAGTCTTAAGAGACTGTCTGGGGGAGAAGGTGAGTAGAAATTATTTTTCATTGGGTGCAGACAAGATACAAAGAAAGAGAAAAACTCCTAAATTTTCTGTCAAATGGGAATTTCTTTACCTAAACATGCAATGCTTCTCTTAGTAACATTTGTAGTCTCAATAGGCTTTGCCAGTGAAAATATGTATTACAAAATAGTACTATTTTTGAAACACTAAAAAAATCTAAACACTTCAAACAGAGCTCTGTTAGGGAAAAACAAACTGAAAATTTGGCAATATTTCCCATAGGCAATGTCTTATGCTCTCTTTATTGTATTTTTTTTTTCTCTTTTAAAAAAAGGTTTGTTCAGAAATATCACCTGCCCATGGCAAATGAGTAATGCCGTATTTTCCAGGCTACCCCTCTCCTGGAGGTGCCACCACTTCATCTGGGGAGCTCAGCTGTGCCCTGCAGTGGGTCAGCTGGAGACAGCTGGAGCCGGCAGTGTCCTCTCCTCACAGTGGCCACCCTGGAGTTGCCACTGCCGGCGTCTCACCATGGACACCCAGCATATCAGCAAATAACTACCAATATCTACTAAGATTTTTACAGCTCAAAAAAGAGAGAGACGACCAAAAAAAAAAAAAATCGATGGACAGAGATGAGAAAGGGCTCTCCAAATGAGAAGCTGAAGGGATAAATACAGGTTTTGAAGTTAATGAGTGCATATATAAATATGATGGGGGAGCAGGGGGATGAAGCTGCATATTCTAACACTTAAGGGACACAAATGTTCATGAACAGCTGCAAGGTGTTATATACACCAGGAACTCTGCAGCAGATGGAAAAATAGGAACAGAACAACCAGAGGGTATTAAGAGGAAAAATAAAATAAAAAATGCGAGATGGCTTTGTAAAGAGATAGAAAGAGAATTATGTAAAGGGTAGGAGACAACATTGAGAACAGTCCAAAACTACTGAATGCTACAGAAATGGGTGAAGTTCTATGTGTGCCCTAGGACACGAGCGGACTTGCTTAACAAAGCTGAGCAAACCAAAGCTGAGAAATCAGGGCAAGTGGGAAGGAACAGACACAAAATGGAAAGAAAAAGAGAAAGAAAACAAAAATTCTGAAGAAGAGGGCAGAATGAACCACCCTCCTCTCATCCCAAAAACACCTGTAGCAGAATTCTTGCTTCAGACAGAGAAAAATTGGACTCTGATAGATGTAAATGTAAGACACAAGATGAACCCAAAAACACAGGCACTGCTTTAGTAACTGTTGGCCTGTATATGTCATACGATATGTTCAGAAGGGCCTTTTTGGCCCTTAAATCTATGCATCTTCACAAGATGTGGAACTTGATGACAAAAATAAATGCCTATTTGAAACTGTCAACAGCCTTTTTAAACATTAGGTTGTTTCATAACTTTTGGTAAAACAATTGTCCTATTTTTAATAGGACAGATATATGTAATTCCATCTAGAAGTGAAACAAAATAATACCTATAATCTTAACAAACAGAAATGGTCATTTAGCTTTCTCTGCAATGTTACATCTGGAAATCTTTGAAGCAAAGCAAAAAAACAAATACCACAGAAAACCTTCTTTCAGATAGAATAAATGAGATCTGCCTAAAGTCCAGCTGCAGGAACAGGCTTTTTCTGTTCCTTTACAAGACTGATACAAAATTTCATTGCATATTTCAGAGAGTTTACTGAGATACTTTCTTCTCATTTGCTCTAGGATCACCTCTTTCTTTGGACTTTTATTTGATTGTAAAGATAATGGTTTTTGCATTTCCAATAATAAAATTTTAATAGGTCTTGAGTCAAGCGTAGCTGGATGTGCTGGAAAATTTGATATAAAGTGGAGTAGATATAGCTAGGAGCAGAGAGAAATGTCCATATCTGTGTAATATTGGCATGGTGCTAACAGAAACACAGAGTAACTGTCTGAAAAAAATCACTGTATGCTATTGCTTTTATTCTTTTTAATTTGTTGCTTTTCTTCGTGTCTGCTTCTATCTTCTAATCTTTAAGTGAAATGTTGTGGCATTGAATTTTTAGGAAATTCTGGCTTTTCTATTTGTTTGCTGGTGGGAGGTGGTGGCTTTTTTTTTTTTTTAATGCCCCTCTACCCTTTCACTTTGTTTTGCCTATGCTAATAAAGAGGGCTCCTGAACATCCAACAGTGTTTTAAAACACTCGTGTTCACATATAGAAAGTTTTAGCTTGATTGAACTATAGCTCTATGGAAATACTGAGTAAACACTCAATATCAGAATTGAGCTTCTGCACCGAGGGGACTTCAGTGATACTCAGAGCCTAGATATGAGCAAGGCCATGTCCTGAAATGGCTTTGTTCATGTGTCAGTTAATCAGGCAGAGATTTACTCATTTTAATTTTCAAGCACAGTAAATTATGCATCTTGAAGTTCACCTGCCCCCTAGAACTGCAGTATGATGTAGGACGTGTAAATAGCTCTGTTTTGCCCCATGATTTCTTGTGAAACTCACACAGGCAGTGAATAAAACTGCTGGCAGCTTTCATGTTTCACCCCAATAAAATCTGTATTTTACAGCTGAGGGGTTCTGGATTTTTCTTGATTTTGGTTTGGTTTGGGGTTTGTTTGTTTGTTTGTTTTGTAAGGGCTGTTTAGTTTGGCTTATTTATTAATCGATATTTGATCCTATTACTTCTAAGAGAGCAGTAGGAACACTTGTAAGCTATTCACTGTGGGAAGAGGAGGGTACACACTGAGCAAATGTGTGCTGTTAATATTAGACCATTGTCAGCCAAGGTTAGCTAAGATGTAAGATTTCATCTACAGTTTGTAGTGCTTGTTCAAAGAGATGAAGATTGATTGTTGCTATATTTGAATGGATTGTTATTTTCCCCATTTTTTTTTTGTTGTCAAAGCCAGGAATACTTCTACTCTGAGTTCAGCTAAAAACTTTTAACCTCTCAAATGATCTTTGGCAGTACTTTCCCTAATTCAATTGCACTGTATTTGATGCTGGCTTGCAATTTTTTTTTTTTCTGTTGGGCTTCCAGTTAGGCAGCTGGTGTATCTGACATTTTCCTTTTTCCAGAATGCATGCATATGCGTGAATGTGTATGGAGATCTGCTGTCAGTGTGGGCTCAGGCTGCAAGGATTCTCACAGCTGGGAGAAATATCCTCAGCTCACACTGACCTGAGTGTCTGCATGTGTCTCTGAGGGCCAGATGCAATACAAGCTTCTAGGAAGTGGTGAGTTTTCAAGATGTGGGACACTCTCGTGTTTAGAAGCATAAAGCTTATTTTCACTAGGGAGAGAGGTGAAGATCCAATGTTACACATAGTTCACTCTTCCTGTATTCTGAAATCATATGGACCTTCCAGCTTAATAATTCCATGTGAGGTGCAAAAGAACCCACCCTGGTTTTGATGGACACTTACCCACTGTCCTCCCAGGATTCTAGTACCAAATTTTAAGCTGGCTGTGAATTGCGCATGAAGAATCTTTCTCGCCTTTTCTTTAAGCTGTCCACAACCCTTCGAAAATTACTTTTCTGAGGTGATCAAAAATTTTAATTTTTCGTCTAGGGAAATGGAGCTATGAGAATGCATTCTTAGCATATCTATTTACTGGTTTCTTTGCTGGTCCATCAGTCAATTTAATTCAAATCAGATGAGAGAGAAACGTCTCATTCAGAGACATTCAGATGCTCTGATTTTAAAGAAAAACATCAGCATGAATAGTGAAAGCATGCATTGCTCTTGCTTAGCCAAATAGTTGGAAGTCAGGAGTGGAAATGGGGATGTTTTGGTCAGAGATACAAGAGGGAAGTGACACCTTGTGCAGAGATTTTTTAATGAGTTTGGTAAAGAAACCAGAAAAGGATGATAGATTACTGTAGTAGTATGTGACAGCCCAGACATCAACAATTTATAGACACSTCAGTTTTATCTGGTCTTCTTCATGGAACAATTTTATCATAAATGTCATCAATGGGAACACATTTTCATTTCATTCCCTTTTTTTCATGCTGACAGGATGACCTTTGTGTATGTATCTATGTGCAACACATTTATAAATGAGTTTCTCAGTATAGATATGCATTAAAAAAGGGGCTGAATCTATCAACAAAGTCAGATGGTCTGTTTCAGAGGGACTTGATTTTAATATGAATATCTTTTTTCTGTCCTAAATCAGTAAAATGATGGAAAGATACCACTGAATCTAAAGAGAGGCCTTTGTTTGTTTTGAATTGCAGCCGATCAGGGCAAAGCCCTTCAGGTCAATATATTTTCTGTTGTGTAAGTTCATGGTAATGGACAATATTTATGACAATAATGAGGAAAATAAAGCCTCATGTTGCAATTTCTTGTAATATCTCTGTAAATGCTCCAAGCATTAATTACTCAATTAATAACATCTTTAAAAAAGAGGAAAATAAATTGTTTAGGCATCTAACAATGGGTCTCCCAAGGATGAAAATTTAACATCAGAGTTGATAGTTGTAAGCTAGATGTTGTTCTAAACTCAGTAATTGAATCCTTTATCCTGATGACAGTGTGAAAGTAGGTTTCTTATCTTCAAGCTCCACACTGAGAGTTTCAGAAAATCATTCTTTCACCACATTTTATTACACCTTTAGAGGCTAAGGCTCATCTGCAATAGTGAAACCCCATAGATCTCAAACCATCGTGAATACCATGCTCTTCAAAATTCTTCAGAACTATTGCGAAAGTCAATCGTATAGTGAAAGTATATGGTCACCAGATGGCCTGATTTGTTTGCCATGTAAACTGGCGGTACAACACAAAGAATCTCCTTTTGTTTTTTGGTGTACAAACACTGCATGGGTCCCATATGAGCACTAGGTCCTATGTCCAGTCTATTGTGCAAAGCAACTGCTTTTGTTCCTCAGTCTAATTCCTTGCATTTTCTTTACCAGTAAGTCCAAAGTTAGTCCCTTTTGACACAGATGTCCTATATTTTATTACTTCTTCATAGACATCTCAGATAAATAGAGAGATAAAAATTACATACTTCTTTTTCTTTTTGAACTAGTCGGATTGTAAAAATGATCAATTAGAGAAACACATTGACTTTCTTTATAAACTTTCTGCATTCTATAACTTCTATTTGAATTTCGGTTTCAAGCAGGACTTCTGATGTGTCCTCCACAAAGTTCCTCCCAAGTTCCCCTACAGTGAACTTATATTAAAAAATATAAATAATTTAGTCTTTTCCTACCATAATCTTATACTCTGTGAAAGTTTCTTTTGTCTCTGCAGTTTCTCTTGCACTCTACCTGTTTCTGATATGCTTGAGAAAGATGTRTTATAAATTCTCATGGCTTTTGCAAGTTTTTTTCTCAGGTATTTCTTTGATGTACCATATTCTGGTTTTATATTTAGACTGCTTGAGTTTATTATTCTTTCTATTTATTTCCCTCCTTTTGACACAACTCTGATTTCTATAACCATAGCTCTCTGTTTCTGTGCCTTTGCCTTTTCTTTATTTTCTTCCCCCAAACTTAAGTTTCTATGCTTTCTGGTTTAGATGAAGGAGTAAGGGAAGATGATCATAATAGAAGGCATTGGAATGTACAAGAGCTGTCACAGTCTAAAAAGAACATAAGTGTTAGAGATGGGTAGACTGGATGGGAATTCATTTCACATAACTGTGGCTATCAAAAAGGAAAGAGTCTGTCTTGCTTGATCATGTAGTCTTCCTTTATTGTCATGGAAGAGAGAGGATCATCTCCAGAAGGTGATCCTTTTCACCCAAAGAGAGGGGTCTTGGAAGTGCTTACTTCTCTTTGTAAACTAAGCACAGAGACTAGAAGAGTGGGTTGAAATTGAGGCTTAGTAAATGGCCTATTAAACTTAGGTGAGATGTGGGGTCATGACTCACAAGTGCCAGTCACTTTTTTTTTGTGTTCTTGGATTAATTCAGTCTGAGGAATGAGCTGAATGTGATTTTCATTGACTTAGATCATTAAAGAGTGAGAAAATACAATCTTTTCTTCTCAGTCTCTTAATTTTCTGCAGACACATCTCTTTATTTTAATACTTCAGTTTTGCAAAATCATTTGCTTACTCAATCGGTCTACAGGTCTAGTTTCACGGCACATCTCCTGATGAAATATTCGTTGGCTGTTGCCAGAATTGGGAACAATGTAATTCAGACACCCTGCAAAGAAAAATGGGTACCGCTTTTGTCAGCTGTCAAGACCTTATATCATGAATAAATCCTGAGGAGGAAAGTTTCCTTTCTGCAGCTGCTGCTCGGTGTCTCAGATTCTCAGCCTGAGAAGAGCTTGTGTTCTCTGGCTGCACTGCGTAGTCACGTCAGCTTCATACCTACCGGTGAACAGAGATCCTGGGTACAATGAATCATTCAGCCCTCTCCACAAGGAAGGAAATACTTGGATGGCTAAAGGCAGGGTAGAGTTTCACCCAGAACTGCATGAATTTCCCCGAAACTTTCTTAAAAAAACAGGGTAATGTTGGTTTTAGTATGTTCTATTTGTCATCCAGAAACACAACACATTAACAGCTTTGAACTCCCAGGTACTAAAAATATATAAGTTACATAAGCAGACTGAGAGAAGGACTGAACGATGCTTTCAAACTGAAAATATTCTTAAGCATCTTTCCATTGCTCCGGCTAAATAGTGCAATTCTTGCAAATAGCAGAGCTATAGACACTGAGACAGCCAATCTGTACTAGAGAATGTAAAGAGGCAACTGAACCAAGATAAATATTCAGATAGATCTGCAAGTTAAAGAAAGAGGAAATTTTTTTTCCTGAAATACAATGTGCCATTGAACCTAAGAATTTTTCTTTTCTTTTTCTTTGAATTTGCAGGTATTTGCTGAAGCTGTTTTATTCATTCTTCATTTTCACCATTAGTACCTTTTATTTCAATGAGAAACTTTTTAGCTGATTTCTAGCATATAACATAGGGGAAGCACTGGTATAACATACCAAGAATTTTATTTTACAAAATGCCAATCTTAACAAAATCTTCGAAAGAGTTTTTTTTCTTAAACAAAATTCTGTGCACAGTGTTTCCAAAAGGAAAACTATGATTCAAACAAATCTTTGAGCAGCATTTTTGGCCAACCAAATAAAAAGAATGCCTGTTACCTTGCTCTAAATTTAAACCAACCTCCATCATAGTTTCAGTAAGAAAAACCCCAAACCTCTGCTAGAAGGGAAAAAAAATATAGCCAAATTAACCTGAATAGCTATGAAAGCAAGAACTGTACAACAGAGGGGTCTTAGGGAAAAGCAATATGTGAAACCTAAATGTAAAATCTCTGAATGAAAAAAAAAGAAGAAAAAAGATGGTCCTAATTAGCAACAGACATAGACATTAAATAAAATGCAGAGGGGCACAGGATATAGGAAACTATTTCAAATATGTTAGCACTTTAAAATGTCAGACAGTTTGAGACAGTTATGAAGAATTTATTCCTTGGTTTTGGAAGGCCTAACAGACATGCAATAAAATTCACAGGAGAGCTACTAGAACGGAGCAGAATAGCAGGACGAGTCAAGTGTAACAGTAATAGAATCCAGTATTTAGCAATTTTATATTTCTATAAAGAGGATGATTAATGCTGAACTTATTTCTTTGTCTTTGAATTGTTTTTGTATACATGCAGGCATGCAGAATCCATATACAGATCAGAAGTGCCATGCTTTTAGGAAATCTGATCTATTTCAAATTAAATAAAATAACCAGATTTGTTTAAACCTCTGGGGGAAAAATGAGAGAGAAAATGTCAAAGGAATTACAATTTTTAATTTTCAGGAATAGAAGCAATAAATCTCAAAAGACAACATAAGCATTCAAAATTAAAATTAAAAAAAATCAAAATTTAAAAAAAAAMCACAATCAACACTTCACTGGGAAAATCTTGAAGAGTTGTTAGAACATTGAGTTGTAATTTATATCAAAAAGCAATACATTGATATTTACACGAGGTCATTATCTCTAATGTAATATTTGGTGAAGCCTGCAACTAGATTTTATTGTAAGTGTTCATAGAGTTGTAAGAGCAGAATGCATATACCTGTGTTCCATCAGTACATTATATGCTGCTATACCTCATTCATCATTCTGTATACACATTGGCCTCAAAGCTATTATAGATATAATTTAAGGAGGCCTGGAGCCTTTTTATTTCTTTGAGAAGATGGAACTTTTTTCTAATTATCAGGTGACACATTTAATGGCATGCTGTCTCTAAGAAACAAATACTTTTTGCTGCTAGTGTTTTCCTTCTTTTCTTCCCTAATACAAATTGAAAATACTTCCATATTCTTCCTTTGAATTCTGGTATCTGGAAGAAGCAAACTGTTCAACTTAATGGACCAAGATATTTCAGAAACATGCAAAAAACATAATTCCCTGCAGTTCCTTTTTTATAAGGAAAACCTGTATATCTGTGAGCCACTGCAGTGAAGGAGATGGAATTTTACTTGGAAAATGTAGTCAGCTATATACTGCTGTAAGAACATCTCGCTCTGTTAAGGAAGAGGGTCCCTGGAATTATTCCATTTATTTTTTCAACTCAGAAATGCCGTGAAACATTTTGTCCAGACTGTGGATCCACTTAGGAGTTTTCCTGTTCCCTGACTGTCGTGGGAGCAGCCAGGTCATCACCACTACCTGTTCCTCTCCATTTGGACATGCATTGATTTACATTGTCCTGTATTTCTACAGATTGGCTACGTAGAAGATTGCAGATCCTTCTACCCATTGCCCAGCCCAAGCTGGGGAGCTTACTAATGGTGAGATTTTTCTAAAACGTCTCGGTGGTTTAGGACCATGGGTTTCTGTTGACTTTTGATGGCTCATCTGAAACAGAGATCATGTATGTACCTRCAAAAGTCCCTTCCAGAATTTTCCTGCCAACAGCCAGATTTAACATATTCTAGACAGCTCTTTATTGGCAAGATCATTCAGGGTAACTAGAGCTCACAGCATTGTCACAGCTGAAGTGGACTTTTAACCCATCTTTGCCAAGTTGTATAAACCTCTTGACTTATTTTAGTCATGTGATAAATTATGTTGGTGTACATCCAGGAATTTGCAAAATTGATCTGAGAACTTTGGAAACTATGGGGAACATTTGCATGGCATGAAAAATAAGTATCACACATTAATAAAAAACAAAGAAAAACAACAAAACTTCCCTGGAAACTTCATTGCTGAAGTTGGTGTGCTAGCAATTCTTTACTTTTGTAGCAAAACCAGTTTCCAGGAGAAAGATTCATAAAAATATTATCACTGTGACAGCTGATGAGGCACAGGACAGTCAAGAAATGTTCATGCCTCATTCTCTATGCAGAAACATTGGAGACTGGGTGAAAACCTCATTCTTTATGACAAAATTCTCACTGACTTCACCATACGAAGGTTTTCACCCCAAATCCTCACTGTGAAAAGACTGAGCATTCACACACCTCAATGCTCGCTTATTAGTCTCTATTCTCACTGTATTTATTGCATCTGAAATGCCCTCAGTTTCCACTGCTCGTCACCTGAGATTGCCTTTGTTTAGGTTTCATGGGTTTGAATATCACAGGGACATGGAAACAGAAAATAATTTTTGAGGCAGAGCCATGAGAAAGTCAGGGATTTGTCTGCTATGGTAGAAGCTTGGCACAAGCCGTGTACACTTAGAATATGTTTTCGGGGAAAAGTAATATCACTGTTTGTAATATAAGGCTGTCATTAGTAAAATTGATAAAATTAGTGTTGAGTGATTACGGTCTAAAGTTTAAATCGACAAGTAAATTTTCTTTACCTATATTGTCTTTAAGTACATCAAAAAGACACTTCTCAGTGTTTTGGACTGCTCTGATTGGTGCCAGGCTTTTCTTCTTTTTAATCAGAATTTCAGTATGCTTCTAGTAAAGCATTTTAATACGAAAAACTCACTAGCATCCCATCAACTAACAAGAACCTGAGCCTGGATGTGACTTTATTGCCGGTTAACTGAAACACAAATCTCTCTTTACTCTTTCTGAGAGAATAAAAATTAAGCATGTATGTTGGGCATTGTGCACAAACTGCAGTCCCTTTTGTAGTTGTATCTGGCCTATGACATGTGAAATCAATGTGGTTCGTATACAGTGCAGACACATCTCCCATGGCACAATGCGTTTCTCTGGCTATAGGGGAAAGTGAGATTAGGGCAGCATTAGGCACAACAGCAGGGACTTAGCTGTAACCTGTCCCAGGGTGAAGGGTAAGACCAGACAGCTCTGTGTCCTAAAGCTCTGCAAGTCCTCCATCTCACAGCACAACAGAAGTCTGATACATCACTCATGAGAGCGTATTACTCCTGCTCTTTATGGTACTTGTGACTGATAAAGCCCTTCTGTCCTTATGCTTCCTCCAGTATCTTGTTTATTTAGAGGATTGTGTCTTTACACAAGGATCTCTCCTGCAGGAACTGCAATTTTTTCCTAAAGGCAGCAAGCCAGGGGACACTTTGCCCCAAGGACTTTTAATAATCATAAAATAAATGACAGGCAATTCTAGAACCTCTTTGATAGATGGTGTGACCCTGCTCCTGCATTCTTGATGACATAGAAAATAACACTCCTATGGGAAAAGAAAGACAAAGGAAAAAAATGCAATTCAGAGAAAGAAGAAAGAAAGTGGAYATTAATTTTGACTAACTGCAGATTTCTCCTATCCTTCTCCCAGAAGTGCCTTCTAACCCCACAAGCAGAACCTTTTGAGAGACTGGGTGAAGCTCAGAACACACATTCAGATTTCATAGATGTTATCTTGYATTGGGTTCTCAGAAGCATATGCCCCTCTGGTGGTGGGACCTTAACGATGATGCTTTTAAGACAGCATGCCAAAAGAAAAGCTGGCCCAGCACCAACAGATGCATGAAGAAACCTGGCCAGAATACTGGGGCTGCCTTTGAAAGGATCCATTGTCCCTGTCCTCACCAAATGCCTTCTCAGCAGCTTCTGCAATTGTTAGCAGGAGCATTAAGGAGCCTTTGCATTATGGAGGTGCAAAGAACTTTTCAGTTTTTTTTTCCTAGAGATGCATGTAGAGCCAGATTCACATAAGCCTAGGATTTTACAGGTCTGATCTGAGCCCAAGACTGCAAACATTATCCAGGCAGATCTCCATGGAAGTCAAGTAACAGGCTGCTGGCTGAACCAATTTCCACTTGGAGCCTGATGTAACCATGGAACAGGTGTGAATGCAGACATTGTATCCACCAGAATGAGGAATATGTAAGGCTTTCTTTTAAAAAAAGAAAATTAATATGTGCCACATAGTGCTTTTAAGATATTTTCTTCACAGATTCTGTAATGCATTTAACCAGATTTAAAAAAAGGGGGCAAAATAAACAAACAAGTAATGAGAAAAAGAAAAACCTACTGTAGATTTCATCAACTTGTAGGATTAAAGAGGTGGTCTCCCCTTTCATCACACTGCCCACTTCAACCTGCTTGCTCAGTATCTGCCAGAAAACTGTTTAAAGTTCCTGTGGCTTGAGAAATGGCCAATCTTTACAAAGAAAGAGATTTTTATCTGACCAGCCAAGATCTTAGAATGTCAATACTTGGCTCTGGCTAATACAAAAATAAACAAATATGCACGCACACGCACACATAATCTAGGATGCAGGTCTATTGCTGGGTAGCTAGAAAGATTGGACTGTTTTATTTAATTATGGTAAAATTAAATAAGAAATATAAATGTAAGAAAGAAAATTTACTAAAAGGATCACAGGGAGCCTGCAGCCTTTCATCCTTATGTTGCACTTAAGAAATCCAGCATATGATGACCAAAATGATGTGTCCCCATCCTCTTCCTAAATGACTTGTGTAGTATCCACGACTCTCTTCCTGGTAGACACCTATGATAGAACTCTTCTCACCCACCTCGAAGCATGTCTGGTCTAGCCAACTAGGCTTCTATAGGCAGCAAAGAGAATTAAAAAATGACTGTTCATATCTGTCTCAGTAACATCCTTAAAACAAGGTAGTTGTACTTCAGGAGATATTATCCCCTGTCCAGGAAGTATAAACAATGAGGCTTCGCTCTGCACAAGTAACCAGTCTTCCCATGCCCTCGAAGATCAGCAGGGGCAAGGAACAGAAGTTTTGCCCTAAAACTCCTCCACTGAGCTGCAGAGAGGTTAAATCCTGGATTCACCATCCAAGAGTATTTAATGTTCAGTGAGCCACTCCTTTCACTGATACACTCTACAGTGAGAGTTCCTCATTCCAATTTAGTTCACACATCTAAAACAACGTGTGAYAGGACAAGTGGAGTTTGAAAAGCTCAGTTTTCTCTCTCGGTTGCATGTGGAGGCAGATAACCGAAGAATTTTAGAAAATCAGAATTCAAACTCCAAGGAAACCGAGCAGATTTTCAGGTGAATTTTTGAGATTTATGAAGTGAAAGAGCTTTAAAGGCAAGTACCTTAAAAGAGACAGTCCAAAACTCTACAGTGATTTGTCAATAAAACAAGGAGACTAGCATAGAAACTCACCTGTCACACATTGAGCATCATGAGTCATAAGACTCCTATTACATAGAGAAAACAAAACCATATATTACCTTTCCTTCAGAATATCCAGCAAGGGACAGATCAGTCCCAGAATAGGCAAGGATGTTCCTTGCATTTTTGATGTCCATGATGCTCAAAGGTACTGCATATTAGAGAGACATCAGGGGAAGAACACAAAGAGCCAACATGTGCTTTTTCTGTGGGTAAGATAAGAACTTCAAGTAATATTTCTCTCATTTTATTAATGAAAGATAAAACTATACATTTTTGAACCTAATGTATTTTTCCTCTAATCCCCTCCCTTTGAAAATATTTACCATATTAAATGGGAACATTTCAAAATATAAAAATAAAAAGAGTCCAGTCTGTGAAAGCAATTATATGTTTTTATACCACTTGGGGCTGATGGCAGAAGTGAGCAATTTTTCACTTGCTCCTGCCTCACGGTTAAGTCTTTTGAGGCACCAAGTCCTCTTTAAATTAAAAGATGAAGCACACTGTAAAGTACTGCTAGTTGGCATGCCTGCTCTGTCTTTGCAGCACACTTAATCTATACCAGGAGAGAAAATTTGGAGTCCAGGAAATGCTTTTATATCCAAATGTCTTCCACAGCATACAGCTATAGCCATGCTATTTGAAAAGCAGAGCTCTCTTAAGAGACCAATTGCAAAATTTTGCAGGTTTCTGTAGGAGCCAATAACATTGGCTGTTCTTATGTATCTTCTTCTCCAAGATGAGATTGCACATGACTGCATCTATCCTTCAAAAGCTTCAATTCTGATTTGATGTGTTTTCTCTATCTGGCTTAAATTTTCACCTTTACGTTTAGCCCTTTTATTTTGAATTCTTTTTGGTTCTGCTTTTTTTTCCTGCATTTTTTAATAGGCAGCTGTTCTGCATTAATCTAAATGAAAAGTTTTTCCTCTCTGCTTTAATTATGTTCAGCTGATGTTTTTGATTTATCTTCTTCTTCAAAACTGTATYAGTGTTATTCTAAATGCCTATATTTCCCCAAAATACTGATTCCTTGTAATATGCATTTCTTCTATTCACCTGGAAGCTGTTTTTCATGCACACTAACATAGAAGCGCCACTTGCATTTCTGAGGCATTTATTATGGGATCTGAAAACTCAGCAGCTAATAAAACAGTCAGTTTTGGATAATGATCAGTCCAGAGAGGCCATATGGGGACACTGGGGACAGTGGGGAATTTTTAGTTCTTATGGAATTGAAAGAAATGGAAAAATTGGATAACCACTTATTTGAAATTGCTTGTGATAAATTAGAGAACATTCTGGGAGGAGCTGACAACATTGTGTCATTTCCATTGTGATAGTCAATTTTGAAGTGAAGCACAAATAAAGGAATAAACTCRAGAGATCAGTCTCATATGTTCTTGATATGCTCCTGACACAGGAATAAATCAACCTGCTATGAGGGAGGTGAATTTGCATCAGAGAAAGCCCATCTGTTTTTATGACCTCCAAAAATACTGAAGCAGTTATTGTCACCAGGTTTTCAGATCCTTCTGTTTTCTTCAACTCCTCGCACCTTCATGTGTTTTTTCCATGTCACTCCCAATGAAATTATTTCCTTAGCCCAGAACTTGAAGATCCATCTTTCTTCATTTAGGGTCTGATTCAAACCCCATTTAAGTCAATGGAAAGAGTTCCTTTGACTTTAGTGGGCTTTGGACCAATCCCCACATTCCTCTGAAATATGCTTTTTCTTCCATGGGGCTTACAGAAAATAGTGTTAGCTTTGCATAGTCCAGAAAAAAAGGAAAAAAGACAGGGGGCCCAACCTACACGAATAAGCTGTCTTGGCAAAGATATAGAACTGTTACTACTCCTCAGTAGCTGTGTGTRGATCTATTCTATTTTGGGGAAAAAAAATTTTAAAAATCACTGCATTATTTTTTTTCCTTCTCAAGTGTTAGTCAGCTATGGTTATGCTGACCGGTCTAATCGGGAGAGTCTCAAGATGTCTCTTATCATATTCTTACCAGTCTCTTAACATATTTTCACCTTTGTGACTTTTTATCTTATACTCCAGGGGCTTTCCTTTTGAGCACTGTGAACATGGCAAAAGCCTGCACTTCCAGGAGACACTTACTTAGCTGCATCAGGCTGCTGTCTTCTAGTGCCCATTGGTACTTGTGAGGACCTTGGACACTTGTCACAGAGCTGCTCCACCAAAATGTCTATATGTGGAACAGTCCACTCTTTCTCCATAACAGGAGACTTTCTCATGGATCCAGTCACAGTACTTGTGCTCCTACTGCAATCACAAAGAATCTGGGAGCTTCAAGAAGAGTGGAGCACTCTGTCCAAGCACATGCAATTACAGATCTAGTCAAAGAGGAAACGAAGACTTCAGAGGGACAGTGGAGAGGMTCTTACTCTGCAGAGATAGGAGCAAGCAGGTGTCAGCCACTGCCTAACAGGAGTCACCATGCACAAGCTGGTAGGCAGAATCTGAGTACAGCCCCAGGGATCAAAAAAACCCTAACCCTTCTGTTGGATGTTGGCCTCTATTTCTGGAGAAGCAATTTTTTAGGCTTCAGTTGGGGTTAGSCTTTAAGTTTTTGCAGTACTGATGATTTGGCTAAAGTTTTTGTRGAAGTGGAAACTTGAGGTACAGTCCAACACTCTTCAGGAGTGCTACTTTTTTATCAGGAAGAGGGAGCTGAACTCTGCATTTACTGACTTTCAAAGTAACTTCCTTAGAATAAAACTACTTTGAGACTAAGTAACACAGAAAATATATTCATTTATTTGGAACAATCAGTTTACAATTAACCAAACTCATATTCTGCTAGCATTCTTGATCAAGAATTTAGTAATTCAGACTTAATAATTTGGTTTTTTACATTGATTCATAGCCATGGAAAACAAAAGGTTTTGATCCATTATTTCTTATCCTTGGAAGAGAAATATGGATCTACATTCTTGTTAGATAGCTCAGATTGCCCATTGTTCCCCTTATTTCTGCTCCAAAAAGAAACGTGAGATATTTTTTAGAGAATTTAGAAGAAACTATTAATTTCTCATCACAAAACTGTGACGAGTGATGGCTCTAATACAGTATCACAAGAGGTATAATTATCTATATCTGGTCATGAAGTAATTGCAGCAATCTTCTTAGAGATCTATAAAATGTAGATATAGATGGATGTCACATAAGTCATCTTTGGTGACTGCCAGGTATTATATGACAATGAACACCCCTTATAAACAAATACTGAGTCATCAGCTTTGGTGCTGAAGAAGTGAAGGTTATGATAAACTTATGTAAGAACTAATTTAATTTTATCTCATGTCAATGACTCATCTTTCTCCCACACAAAATAGTGGCTTCTGACTCTCCTACTGTTTTATCCTTCTACAGTGTGTAGAAAAGAAATTTACTACTTAAATGCTTGTGCTTTATGCTTATAGAAAACAATGCAAAGAGGAAATTGTTCCTGAACACATTTCCAAGGGCGAGGGGCCAAGAGACAACAAACCAATTCAAAAGACATTTTGAGGACACTGGAGTTTTAATTTGAAATAATTTGTTTTATGTTAGAAGACATTCTGATTATTTCYACTTCAGTGTCACACTTCATAAAGCCTCTCTCTCACTTTCTACCATAATTGCCTACACAATTTTACTAGAAAACTCTTAGAATATGCTGAACAGTTGGAGTAAAGTGTTCAAGGAGTAAATCAGAAGACATATATCTAGAACAACTGAAAACATGCCGTACGTGTTCATCTGACTCCTCTGTCGTTTGCTGACATCAGAAATGTCGGACACTAGAGGGARGATGATAGTGTTTCCTCCAAACACAGCATACTTCTCCCAGCCAAGATCTCAATACTCGGTTCAGGAGGGTCTGTCTTCAGTGATGCTGTTGTTTTACTCTATTTCTTTAAATACTGTCTATAGTACCATCCTCCTTTTTTAATCCCTTTTTTGTTTTTCTAACACTTTGGCATAATTTCTCTCCATATCTTTTTTGTGTTCCTACCTCTGTGGTATAAAATTCACCACTGTCTTCTCAGTCTCCTCATTGATAAACAAGCTCCTCATGATTACTCAATAAAATATTTGAAGTAGCAGTGTTGAAATTTTCCCTTTCATCACCCACTTACATACTTTTCAAATCCAGTTCTTACTTTACTTTCATTTATTTGCTCTTATTCAGGCAGCATTGAACTTCATAGTTCTGCTGCAAAGTGAATTTCATCATTTGTTTCTATCTTACACTCAAAATAGTTTGGATTGCTTTGTCATTCTACAGTTTCTACATTATTTATCCAATCTAGAAATCTTTTGCTCTCCGCTCCATAGATTCTTTTTGCTTGCTTGTTCATAATAGCAGATTTTGCTCAACACTAGACGTTCACAAAAGTCTKTCTTTGTCTATGCTTTTTCCCCCATCAGTCATCTTGCCAGCAGTGTATTTTCCATCTTTTACTACAAATAATCTATTGTGCACCCTGATAATCATGTTTCATGCACTGRTGATGATAATCCTTGCCTTGACTCCCATGTCCACTCCCCAGCACTGTGCCTATAGCTCTTGCATTAATGATGAAGCTTCAGCACTTTTCTCCTTGTGCTTGTTGCACGTGGTGCTCAGCCTGAGCCACTGCCTACTCTTTGGTTGTTGTTGTGGCTGTCTGGGTTCTCTGTGCCACGGCCCTGTGCTGCAGCTAGGAACAAACATGGCCAGTGCAGCAAGGATTTCTGCTAGATGTGCTTCCTGCAGATTTTGGTGAGGTCCTTCACCCATTACACAATCATAGACTTGTTTTGTCATGAAAAGAAATGGAATTATATTTGTCTCAGCAAATTTGAACCTCAAACATACAGATGCATACATCTGAGCTAGCTACTCAGGACTTCCTTTATAATCACTGGTAAGAAACAGGCACTTCGCGGGCACAATTATTATGACATATTTTAGACATCTGCAGTAGGATGAGGTGACTCATATCCTAAAAATGCTTATTTCTCTCTAGTGACTGTACAGAAAATTTAAGAAAACTAACTTTCAGATGTAGACATCAACATTATAAATACCCACAYATCATCACGTGAGTTTTATGTGTGGAATCTCAGACTGAGGCTGATGAAAATGAGTCTTATCTCTGATTTAGATTAGTGGCTCCACCAAAAACTGAGTGATAAATCTCTCTGAAGGACAAGATCACTGTGCTGTTAAGTAGAAGCAGCTACCAGTTTTGAGTTGTTTGGGGGTTTTTTTGGTCTATGTCTGACCATTAAATTTCAGCAGAATAACTTCTACAAAAAAAAATTATTATTTGTCTTCCTGAGATTCAGACTGCAAGGAACAGAGAGGAATGACAGAAAATCAGACTTTCAAAACTTCCCTTTTCCCCCTGCTTTCCAAATGTGGACAAACAAAAGATGTAGTAGGGAATGTGCTGAGAATCACAGCTCTGGAGTTTAGCCTTGTCTATGAGGCACAACAAAGACTGAGCAAGAGTTGTATATATAATGGAGGCGAACAGTAAGAGCTAAAGGCTTGCAGAGCAGGAACTCTTCCAGTTTTGAGTATTGTTTGTTTGATTGTTTTCAAAAGGCATAGAATGCTTACACAGAAAACAAATAATTCATCTGGGTGTCTGGGAGGAATCCATCATACTCCAACTGGAATTTGCTTTGAACTTTCATTGTCCAGATGTGGATGGTTTGTTTAGAGGAAAATATAACTTATCCATATGCTTATGCTATGCACTTCAATATATGACTTGCAGTAAACATGGTTACAGACATACATGTCCCTGTTATCTGAAACATGAGATGGTCTAGAACCCCAAGAGCAGCAAAGAGAGTCTAACACTGATTTATACAGTAATTAGTTTAAATTCTGTCCTTATTGGCATCAGTGACAAAATCCCATTGACTTAAGCAGTGCTATAAGTTCAGTCCATATTACTTTATCATTTGCTGTTAGCAAAGGGTTTGCATCATGTTCAAAAATGAATGCAATTTAAAAGCTCTTCTGTCTGATGCATCAAAAATGTACTTTGATTCAAAGTGTACCATATCAGAATGCAATTTATTTACATAGTTCAGACTCAGGAAGATCTTGTTAAACCCCAAACCTCATAAGTGGAAAAAAATATTGGTATGTAACATGAAGCAGACCTTTGTGACAACATGACCATGTGAAATATGTAGTTTATTGCAGGCCAAAAAGTCTGTCTTTACCTACCCCTGTCATAGCTCTGCTCAGTGAACACATATGAAGCACACTATTCTTGTAAAATATGGATCCAGTGGTGGGCTAGCTTACTGAAACTTCATTTTCATGTGATTAACTAATCTTCTACCGTGGTGCTGTCAATATGGTATTGCAGATGAGATGTGTTATTGAACAACTGAGGGGCAGTATTTTTAAATTGCTCCTTAGCTATAACTGCTCCAACTGACCTCTGTAATTTCTACTTCGTGAACAAAGTCAAACATTTTAGCTTAAGCCGAAGTTAAAGGTAACTTTATCTCACCTGTTTGACTTTGCCCTGAAAGGGATTAGGAGCATGCACACTATCATTTGAGAGGTAGTTTTTCACCTCCTTTTTATTTTTTTCAAATAATATTTATAGTTGAGATAAATAGCTAATTCTTCCAATGTCTGTGTCTGCTGCAGGGACCTGGCTTGTTCTCTTGCCCCTGGCAGAGACATGTTCTTAGTGAATGAGAGGCCAGTCTTCATCTCCTCTAGAACAACTCGTTTGTGGATTCTGAGTATGTTGTTTAAAGAGTAAATTCTGTATCATGAAAAACTATCTGTGTAGGAATTAAATTTCAAAAAAAAGTTCAGTCTAAAATATGTGCTTCTTATCTAGGAGGGAAATTAATAAGATGGAATGTGCACATTGTCTATTTGTAGAGATGTTTAGACCAGTTACTGGAGATGACTGAAAGAAAATATAGGAATTTGTATTGTATTTAAAACTAATTTTATTTTCTTCAGATTTCAAAGTCACAGATATTGAAAATAATAATAAAAAGAAGCAGTCTTAAATATTTCATTATTATAAGGCAGCTTATTTTCAAAGCTTTCTATTAAGAAATGTTCAGAACATCATTATCTATTCAGAAATTTGTGAGTCAGTATTCTGACAGGTTATAATAAAAGAATAATTTGAGAGGAAAATTCAGCATTTTTAATCAGTTATTCTTCCATCTRTGACAAAGAATTAGATTTTAGTGCTGGCTGTAAAATTAGTGTGCAATGTTAGCACACTTTTATAACAAAAGTTATAAAGTTTCATTTCCCTAGATCCTTGGCATTTATTTTCTCATATGTTTATAGTCTATTGATCAGATTTTGGACCATTCATTCAGGTTACAAACAAAACAAACCCCCAGCTTAAAGCCAAGTCTTCAAAGCAGGTGTGTGATCCAGTGTGATCTTTAAGGCCAAGACGGAGAAGCATTCCTGTATATGCTCAGTTTTGAACACAGAGACAAGTGCTTTACTAGAGTCATGAAGAGATGGAGATTAAAAGTTGTGGTGAATGGACATCTGTAGCCTGTGTGAAAATCAAGATGCTTGTGTGAAGTACATGTATGACACAAGTTTCAAAGAACCTTGCCAAAATCTTTAGAGTTTAACAGTGCTGAATGCATTCCAAAATATTTGTCATACTTGGTCTTAGAAAATAACTTGTCTCACTATGCAGCTTCTCTAAAATAGCTGTTTTACGTTGGTCTTTAACGGGCCTTCTCCAAACAGAGCATATGAAGTCAGAGAAGAGGAATGAGGTTGCTTTGCAGGGCAACACAGTTGACCCGTATGTGCTGTAATGTATGGAATGGCTGAATGTGCACTTGCTGCTGGGGTGATGTAAGAAGCAGACGTCCCCCATGACGGCTGTCGGGGCCACAACCGGACAGGCAGCCTCGCTGAGGTGAGCAGGGCTGCTCAGCCCCCTGGCCCCAGACCAGCATGCTAATTAATCATGCACAGCAGGATATTTGCACAGGGAAAGGGGATACAGTTAGCAATGGATTAGATCAGCTGAAAGTTCAGCAACTTTTTTTGCAGAAGAGTGCAATGCAGAAAGTGTTGTTTGATCAGAGCTCAGTTTCATTGCATTCCCTCTTACATTACAAAACTAGGATATATGCCACATTATACTTCTGCGTGTACTTTTGGTACTGCTATGGGCATTGGTTCTGTGCAACAGCTATCCCCTTTAACTCTGACTTCTAAAGTGTTAATAGTGACTTTGATTTGAAAATCCAATTTACATGTTCAGCTGTCTCTGAGACAAGAGATCTGCAGTGCGCCTTAACCCAGCAAGACAGCAGACACTCTAGACAAACAACTCCGAAAGATTTAGGTATGTCTTATACTGCCTTGGGGCCAATAGGTAAAATAAGTGACCTCTTGATGTTGTCCAACCTGCTCTCATTTTGGAAATGAATTTATTGCAACATGTCCTGTGGCGAGGTTCTCAGGTGGTTCTGAGCCAGTCTTACACAGCTGAGTTAGTGGCCTTATGCTGACTTCTGTTCAGGGCACAGGCTGATCTGGAAAAGCTAGCCATAGGGTATTCCACTTCCCCCTTAGAGAGGTTCAAGACTGAAGCAGAATGATACATTTTAAACTCACTAATCGAGGGTTATTAATTCCAAGATTTAGGGCAAATCAACAGGCAGTTACAAGATTCACATATGCTATCATGCTAACTGCAAAAACAAATCTTTTTCTTGTGCTCCTAAAACTAGCACTCAGCATTAACCCAGGGCTGAAGGAACTTCTAAYGTAAAATTAAATGGTTGCAACACTGTTTGCTCCTTCTGGGGAAAAGTAGAACAAAGCAGTCTGGCTGGAATCTGAATGCAAGGTCCAGACACACTGAATTTACGTGTTTAATATGTTTATTTTAATGACCAGATCCTTGGCTAGCAACTCAGAGGTAAGGGTTATACTGAAGTATTTCCTGGAAGTAACTAGTGCTTTTGAAAGGAAGAGGCTATTAAACAGGCATACTTTGCTCCATCTCCTGAGAAAAGTCTCCTAGTGCCCATCTGTATGTTGCTAGATGCTCAACTAGGCACTGCATTGACAGTACTGTTGGTTACAGACTGACAGTATTAGGTGCAAGCTCTGCCTGACTGGTGAAAGAGATATATCACAAGCAAGCCCTATCCAAGTTGCTGCTAAAAGTACTGATTCCCTCCTGCTGCTCCAGTTTAGTCCTGCCTTGTCTTCCTCCGGGTCTCAGCTAACACTTCTGCCTGGCTGTTGGCTTCCAAACCATTCGGGCTGAAGTTGTTCATTCAGAGAAGTTGTGGATGCCTGTTGTGTTTAAGGCTAGCTTGGATGGAGCTCTGAGCAACCTGGTCTAGTGAAATATGTCCCTGCCCATGGCAGGGGCATTGGAACTAGATGATCTTTGAGGTGCCTTCCAACCCAGGCCATTCTATGATTCTGAATTAGTCAACTGGTATCTCTTACCCCAAAAAAGGAGGTACAGGGCACACACCTCAGTTTAGCTTACTAATTTAAGAAGGTTTGGGCTTTGTTTGGTTAGGTGGTTTTTTGCAATGACTTTCGTGAATCTCCTTCCTGTGTCCAAATCTCCTCACATATGCTTGGTGACAGCCAGGTCCTCCTTGAACCTTGATTCCCTTGGTAAATGGAGTTTTTACTCAAAATGAAAGAAGACTTTAGACTTCTCCTTGTTCTCTACTAATTCCTATGCTGTATCTTTCCTAGAGCAAAAAGGAGAGTGAAGAAAATCCTACTTCTGAAGCACCCCCATTCTTAGCTCTCCTGTGCAAATGCTGCCACTTCCTTAATTCCGCAGCTTCTGCCTCAGGGAATTTATTTTGGACTCTCCTCCCATTTTTGCCAAAGAGCTCACTGTTTCCAAACAAAACAACATCCCTCCATGACCTCTTCAGTCAGGACATTAGGTTTCTCCTGAGGAATAATGTTACTTGCTTGATAACTGATCTGCTGCTCTGGTTTGTGCTGAGTCTGCCTGGTGTGCCCAGCATGCTGCCAGTGCCCTTTGAAGAGCAATTAAAAAGTCAGAAAGAGTTAGCAGCATTTCTGCGCTATGAAGACCTTAATGGATGAGGACAACTCCTCTAAGCCACACTACCCATGCAATTTAAGCCAGGGAAAACTTTAAAATGTGTTTTACTAACGCAGTTCTATGTCAGTCACAGATACGTGCTTGGGTATTTGCATGTCTTGTTAATAGCCTTAAAAAACCTAACACCCAATCCATGACTTGTTAACAACTTCCTTGGAATAATAAGGGATGAATAAATCACTGTGTTTGGGTAATCATGCCATTAATCTTGAAAAGAAAAAAGAAAACAGAAGGGAGAGAAAGAGAGACAGGAAGTCCCAAAAGGCTTTGCTGCTTGAGAACGTGACACCAATATAACTTTAGGTGTAAATGTATATTGTCAACTTAAAGCAATGCAGAAAAAGTMATACTTTTTCACATCTTATTTCAGAGGAACAGCAACATTTATTTGGATTTACTTTATATCATTTAGTCACAGATTAAACTGAATCAAAGTTAAGCCAGTCATTCTCAGACAGGAGAATGAACCCAGACAATTTTACAAATATAAAGACCGATTTGAGTTATATTAGTCCAATCTTTTCCTGTCTGCAAGTATTTAGTGATGGTAAATGAACAGAGGCATATGTGATGGCAAAGATGAAGCTGCAGCAAATTACTTATTTATGGATCTCTTCCTTGGTTTTTCTTGGTGTACCCATAATAGAGTTAGCACGTGAGAAAAGATCAAAATCTGAATTTAGCTACGTTACAGCTAACAGGGATTATGCAGGGACAGCAGGGTTGGAAGGGAGMGTTTCACTGCCTGGAACTGAGAGCAGGCTGGTTCAGATTGGCCTGCAGTTTGTGACAAYGTGTTGGAAGGAAGTCTGTCAACTCATTTGGCTTTGTCTGTGTGTTCCTTCTGCCATTCCCAGTACTAGCAACTGGAATTAATTCTGCTAGCAAGTGTAGTCATTTCATAATTTTTCTTTCAGTTCCTCAATGAATACATTGATGAATTTCACAATGTTCATTGCACAATGAACCTGTGCAGTTTGAGAATTTTTCTCTTTCCCTGGGTTACAGTGTATGATGTAAATGAAGCAATGTATTTGTTATTACACAAACCTCAACAAGACATGTAAGCTCAGGTACGTGTAACCCTTGCCTGTACTTCTTAACCTAAAGTACGCCAGGTTAATGACAAACCTTTTGCTGGCCTAGGAGAGAGAGAGTGATTAGAAGCAAAGAATGGCTCTTCCTTCACCGCATCATCAGGGCCTGCCAACATCACAAAGAACTGCAACAAATGTGCTGYCATGATTGTTTATCACTTCTGCCTGCCATGAAGTGATTTTCAGCCTAATGGATATAAAGGGTTTTCAGTGGAAAGTCTGAACTCTCCAGGTAGGTTAATATATTTCTTCTGTTTTCAATTGTCTGGAAGGTAGTATTGTGGATTTGGGTACCAGAACACTTTATTCACAGATGCATGCAGTTTTAGGGATCACAGACCTTCCCTGTCTTGTGGGGAAGACAGTGCAGTGAGGGAGAGAAATTGGGCAGTTTAGCACAACGGTTTCTTCCATGAGATCCTTGTTCTGCATGTGAGACGACACAGTCCCAAAGGGAGGTCGAGCAGGTCAGCATGGTGGCTCTTGCCGTCCTGTGCTTCCCCCTGGCCCAGGAACATCAGGTTTCCTGTGGTCTTTGTCTCCCCTCTGACCCCTACAGAGGTCCTGGATCTGGATGCAGAGCTGTGGGTTCGCCACCAAAATCATCAGGAATTCCTGGGAATATCCCAGCACTCCCTCCAAGGTTTTCTCAGTTACAGGATTGGGTAGGAAAATACCCCATTGGTATTTTGTCTGATCAGCTTGAGCTGTTGTTGCCTGATTTGCCATCACCACAGTTGATGGCATCCATACTCAATTTGTTCCAGATATGGCCTGGACACTTCCGTACTCCTTGAAGATTAACTTTTTGCATAGTTTCACTCTCTATTTCTCTGAGCACACGAAAGACTGCTTTGTTGTTTGGGGCAGGTGGCTGATCATATTTCATCTACTACAGCAAAAATTCAGTTAAAGTTCAAGGGCTTTTGGTAAGAACCATGCTAACTAGGTCTTGACTTCTGCCAGCTGATACAGGTGATTGTTATTAGTTAGCCACAAGGTTTCATGTCTATTTGATATTTACTAAGCAATTTCTATTTTGGTTACTAGGCTTTTCAGGATTCATCTAGACATGTAAAATAGTATGTAAAAGTTTTCAGGGTTAATTGAAATGTTCTTATGGAACCATTTTCTTTTGCCTTTCTTCTGTTGATAACTTGGTTYGAGGGGCCAACACTAAGAGTTAAATGGATTAGTACACGTGAAGGACTCTGTCAGCCAAAAAACTGAGAACTTTACACTGTATACTTCAGGTACTTTTAATGCCTGGCTTAAGACAATTCAAATAAAGTATGTATTCTAGTTTTATAGTCAGATTCCTATCAAATGCTGAAAATACATAAAATTAAGCTTTACTTTGAAGTGTCTGGGGGCAGGAGAAGGGACTAAATCTTACCTTTCTAAAAGTACTAAAATATCACAGAAACAAAGGAGCCTTTCCTTACCTACAGAGTCCATGACCAATATGTTTTTCCCTCTTAAAATTTCTGTAATACCAGCGTTAAATACCTCTGGAGATGAAAACTTTACTAATGTGATCCTTTCTTCTGCTGACAAATGACTTTCTGTAACACCTTACCCCAGCAAGGAGTTGAAGAAGCAACTGAATGGAGGCTGTTTTCTCCATTTAAGTGAGGAAATGGGATGTCTCCCAGCCTATCTAGATGTGTAAAAGAAATGGAGATGAGCTTCCAGTTAGCATCTGTGCATCCACAGTGAGGAAACTTTAGCTCCTTGACTGCCTTTTCCCGCATATCTCTTGCTATCTGCAAGAGCAAGTTTCTGACTCCTCATGAGAAGGAAGTTCTGCAGCAAATGCAATTCCATGTTTTGGAATTGCTTCTCTCTATTTGCAAAATGAAGATGATATGAAGTAAGAGGTTTATATTTTCAGCCTTTTCAAATCTTTGATGACAAAATCATAAGAAATTAAAAGCATTGGAGAATGCCATACAGCAACAGCAGGGAGATATGTCTCTCTGAGCCAACAGACTGCATGAAAAATACCAAAAAGGAAGTTTTGGAATGTAAATAATCATGTATTGCAATTTCTGAAACATTATTTGTATTATTGGAACATTTTAGTGATCTGTTAAAATATTAGGAGAAATGTAGCATTTCTACTGTCACTAACCAAGCTGGATTGGTGAGTTTTGTGGGCTATTACATAATTTTATGTATTTCCTATAAACTGGTCCATCTACAGCAATGTAAGTTAGGATTAATAAAATAAATATTATTTGGAATAACCTGTGATGTAGCCCTGCACAACTAAAAGAACTGCAAAATGCAGGGCTACACTGTAACACCCAAAGACATCCAGTAATTTTATCTGGTTAGGACAAGCTCAATGGTAAACAAAGCTTTGCAGAATGTCTTGCCATTCTGTAGAAAATATCTAAAGATTTAGGTCAGTTGATTTGGTCAGCTGCTCACAATCTTTGCATGGAGTTTATCTGAATTGCAAACACAAGTAACCTTGTACAGTAAATGCAGCTACTATCTATGGACTCATTACAAGTTCATGATTTCTTACTAGCTGATTTCCTGTCTGTTTTTCAGATGTGGAGAGTGCAGAAAAAGAACTGCAATATTGCTCTAAAGCCAATTTGTATTTAGATAAGGAAATGAAATTCACATCTGCTCCAGTGATATGCTATGGCTAAGTACAGTTAGAGATGAAAGTGATAAGGCAAAAAAAAATATTTTCATTGACTCAACTATATTGCTGTTAGGTATGTAAACATTTGCATTTACAAATCTCTGTTACAAAMAAATTTCTGTTTCCCATCTCTGCTATTGCTAATACCTGTGACTTCCCATCTTTCTTCAATACCATGAAGATTTTTGTACACTCTTCCAGTTCTACACTCAACAGAAACAGAATAGCACAAACTAATGTTCATATAAAGTAGAGCTGGGTTTGTTTGAATGGGGTTTTTGGTTTGTTTGCTCTTAATTAGAATTTAGGAACACCCTTTGTGCCTATCATTTGTGGAAATCTTGTTGTGTTTTGTTTAKTAAGAAACACCAACAACTATGAAAAAACCCCAAACCTATTTTCTGTAACCTAAGATAATGTAATTTATCATAAGGAGAGGGTTAATAAACCGCGTTGCGTTCAACCATTCTTCAAGGCCAACCTGGCCTTGCTAAATTAATTGCACCAATTAAACTTTTTCTGGGAGAGTGTTGTGTCTAACAGACTCACACACCAGGAATGAACAGGATTATGAAGTTTGAGGAGCCAGAAAACCTCCTCTTGGTGCACGTGCATGTACAAGCCTAGCAATCTCCTTATTCTCTCAGGGCTACTGTGCTACTGTGAACTAACATGTATGGTCCAGCACAACTAATTCTAGGATCCAACATTTCTTTTGGATGCCTGTTTGTGAGACTGAATCTAGTAACACATGTGTTTCATCTGCCCATCAGTAAGCACCTCAGTAATAGGAAGATGCCCAGTGACTTCAGCAGGAGTCAAATTTCAAAGTAAATGAAGGACCATAAAATACTCATTAGACCATGGCTCTAAGAAGCTGCCAGTCCCTGATATTTGAATATAAGAAAAAGGAGTGCTGCCAGAGGCTTGGAGGAGAAAATGCTTGCAAGTTTTAGTGTTTGAGCAGCTCAGTGCAGACACATGGAACTGAATGTATGGGAGTGTCCGGTGGTTGCAACAGGCCATGGCATGAACATTTGAGTGTATGCTAATTAGCTAGTTATTTCTGACCTATGACCTGTTCCTTTCTTGTTAGGTATTTTCTATGCACAAGTGATTAAAATGGGAAGGCTGTACAGACACCTGAAAGGCTAGAGGCTGTTCAGATGAAATCCAAATCCCCTAAACTTTGTTACCACATTCCATTAATGCTATGAATTTTATTTAGTTGATGCCAGTATGGTTTTATTTATATTAAATTTCTCAAAGCTTTATTTTCCTGGTTTAAATAAATATAAGAATTGGTCTAAGCCTTCCAAGAAAGAACCTTAAAAGTCTCAGATTTGAAGTACAAAAAGATGAGGTAATTTAAAAGGAGGGGAAAAAAAAGACAGAGAAGTAAAAGGAAAAAATAGTAAAAGGAAAAAATTGCATAGCTGTTCCAGGTTATACCAAGAAAAAATAAGGTCTGCAAATATGATACCCTCTAAATTTCCAGCATAATTTTTGAAGCCTCAAATGTGAGGGCTTAATATATATTTAAGCTGAACATTTTTTTATTCAATCAGTCAATATTTTGAGAAGAGACAGGCATAGGCTGTGATCAACAAGACATCCTATCCAGCTTTGTTTTCCAACAAAAATCGCGGATTTGTCTCAACTGAAACATTTAATATGTCTCACTCAATTTTCAAAAATTATTTTAAATTAAAAAATGAGGAAAAGTTTAAAGGTAAGAGATGTTTTAAAAAGCAATAGTTTTCTATTTAATGCAGAAATAACTTTTCATTTTGAAATTCACTTTTGTGATGTCTAAACATCTTAATTATTTTCCAGTAAAAGAAAACCTTTTATTCAATCTAGAATTACTCTTTTACTGTTTGGATCACCTAAATATTTGTATTGTATATATTCTTCAGAAGCAACTTTTCTGTAACCAAGTCACTTTAGTCCAATATTACTACTTATGTTTTCTAGCATCATAAGCTATGAAACTCTACCCCATCCTGCAAGCAGGGTGCTGGACAATGGAACAAATACTGATTAGCTGTGGGTGACTGAAATTCTGGCTTCATCCCAAGGTGAGGCTGACTTGGTTTACAGGTTTTGACACATTAAATGATCTTTTTTCCTTTGCATTACTGTTCATTTCAGTGTGTAAGAGGCAGCTGGAAGAAGGGGCTGCTTGGCCCTCGGGGTGGATGAGAGCTGGCATTACCACACAGCCACTGGCGGGGGAGTGAGAAGCACCCTGCCTTTTGCTCAGAAGACCTGTGCAAAGCAACCATTACAAATGCTCAGCTGCAGAATCCTTCTGGAGCTGTGAGAATAGCTATGTTTTGGCTTTGCAGAGCCATTAGTAAGAGTGTAAGTAAATGAAGCAGCATTACCAATACCAGCTACGCTGCCCTCCCGTGTATTTCAGGTACAGCACCTGTGCACAGTCCCCACTGCCATTAGCTTTAATTACCATGGTAAAACATTATATAGACAGCAGCACGTTTCCTACTTGTTAGTTATGATGTTCCTTCAATTGCAAGGAATGCAACTATCAAAGGCAAGAGCATTTGCAGTCTCCCAATGCGCTATAAAAAAGTAAACCAGGCAAGTAATCAGGACTTAGTTGCTACCTGAATTTTTCTTTAATTTTCTTAAAGGATACACCAAAAGACCAAGCTCCATTGCTTGTTTCTTAGCTCCTCCCTGTAAGAAGCTTCAGAGTAACCCCTGCTCACCAACAGGGAAAACCCTTGCAGACCCTGTGATAGAGCTGAAGACCTGCATTCAGTGCCTGGAAGTTAGAAGAGCATTCTGAGCACTCCCCAAAGCAGTTCCCATCCTCATCTTATCCCATCAGGAGATTCACACTTGTGGAAAAAGACTGTTTCCCAATTCCACTGTAGATCTTGGAACACAGAAACAGAAACCTTGTCTGAAATGTAGGGGTTGTGTGTCCTGGGTATTTGGCATGGGAGCACACGTGGCACTGGCTGACTTGGGGAGCCGGAAGGAGAGGAAGAGGTCCTTTTGCTAGTCCTCCTGCCCTGGTGAATAAGGCCATGGTGCTGTCTCTAAAAAAGTGATGTCCAGAGCATGCAGAAACMCAAGCATGTGAACATGGTTGCACCAGCCTGCATTGCTTAGTCTAGTGCTGGTGAGGACAAAAATAGTGCCAAAAACAACAGGTGAAAGAAAGCTACTGAAGCCTCCACTGAGGAAGAGGAACCACTGAGCAATTACAGAAATCAGGAGAAGCCTGGAGCCCCTTTTGGGCCTTATAATGCCTCAATCAGTCATTGGCTTATCTTCCTCATATTTAAAGCAAAACATCCATATTAGTTTTCACTTGTCCCTTTTCATTCTCTTCCAGCTTCCTTGCAACTGACACCAGACTGAGCTATACGCTTGAGTGCACTGCTGATTTTTTTCCGTTCCAAAACACTTTTTAATGGAGTGACAAAATAACAATTTTCTAACTTAGTTTTCTTGAGCCTCTCCAGATGTTTGAAAAGACACTTTTGGAATTACAAGCTCTCAGAAATATTATATAGACAACTGTACTCTTTTATTTTTCTCCTTCAACAGGTCTTTATCATTTATTTTTCCAAATTCATTGTGTAGGGATGATTGTCAGAATGTGCTGACTAACAGGAATACCTAATGGATGCACCGTGCCTGCCAGTAGTTCTAAATTTGAAATGATTTCCAGCTGTCTTTTCTGGAATATGAACAGTACCTGCTTTTCCTCTCTACATACTGTATTTCAGATTCTTGCTTGAACAGCCTAAATATATTCCTCCCTAAGAAACTGCATAAGCACTAAACCTTCAAATTCACTTCTTCATTGCTCAGTTGAGTCAAAAATTTACATAATTGCTCAGAAGTTATTTTCTTAGAGTGAATATGAATATCGAAGGAAATAACTCAGTCCAAAGTTCACTTGTTTTCCAGTTCAAAGGTCTTATTGAGTCTGTTTTCATGTTGTGTGGCCAAGAACGCCTTCATATGCTGACTGTTGACTAAACATTAAAAAAATTACTTTAAAATATTCCAATAATATAGTCAAATCAAGAGAGCATTGCTCTGAGTCTGTACAGGTTTTTTCCAGGAAGAAATTCCAGACCAATAGGAACCATATTTTCTCAGCATGGCAGGCGAAGTGAATAATGCATCAAAAGATAGTATTGTCTTTATTTACTTTCTAAAATGTGAATGAGCAACAATGACAAGAAAATTCTGGAAAGCAAACACTCCTTCAAACCATTTCTCTGCTCTAATGTGGTATCCAGGATGTTTTTTGTCTGGAAAAGGAGCGCCTTTGGGTGATTTGTAGCCAAATTAGCTGTGGAGATTACTGAACATCCTACAAACCCTTGCTTTTTGTAGGAGCCAGAGCCAAAGCTGGGGTCTGAGTGGGTTCCATAGAGTCACAAGTGTATTTATGTTGAGATGAAGCAATTATTCAACCTCTACAATTTAATAAATTAGATTTAATGTCACTTCTGTTGATCTTTTTTCCCATAATTTCTTAAAGTTTTCATAACAGCAAATGACAATTAATATTTATATACAATCATAAAACACGTAGAAACATTCTTTGATTTTTTTTTCCTAAAACCTTTGCTGCGGTCCTGTGTCCACCCTGCAGTTAGAATGATGATTGTAGCTTGGGAAGCAGTGATAAAGTAATCACGGCAAACTGGAGCACCACATAAGTTGGTCATTCGGATACCTATCAAGGTCTTGAGGATGTCTGTATGAAATTCTGGGGGAGCTGGGGAAGCTGGGGTAGGTTGCATTTCCAGTAATGGCTGTTTGATCCATACCTACCAAAGCATGAGGAAGAGTTTCAGACTCTGTATCAGGATACATAGGTATGAAAATTTTGTTTCCACAATGTGTCATAGAAGCAATGTACTAAAATGGGAGTTAGTTCAGAAGTCTGTTCACTCCAGGGAGTTTAAATAAAGGAGAGAAAGCATGAGCATGCATTAGTTATCCTGCAAAATATTCAGTCTTCATCACTTCCAGACAAAAATTTAACATTCTAAAGAACTAAATGGTCTATATGAGCTGAGCAGAGGACATTACTTTTACCAGCATTAGGAGAAGCTAGGGAAGGACTCAGAAAATTAACAGAAAAGCAGGTAAAACTTGCAAGGATGTGAGGAAAGGAAATATATTAACTCTGCACTTCTTGAGGTGTATAAATAGCCACTGGGGATTACAGTAACCAGGCAGGAATTCAGMGAGACATCTCAAGTGGCACCTGCACTTTAGATACCACTTGAGGTACCTGTAGTGCCCATTGAGGACCATGAGCTCCAGAGCAACTTTCCCCGATGTCAAGTAGGGATACTGGTGCAAGTAAAGAAAGGGAAATACCATGTCAGGGGACTCACAGTAGGAGGTCTTAAGCCTCCAGTCCTCATCGAGCCTTTGCAACATGGAGAAACTGCCAGGGCTTGATCATCACACACAGCAAACCTGTCTGGGTTGTTTTCTTTTTTTTTTCCCCTCTGTATTTTAACTGTAATCTTGAGAACTAAAGCTCTGGTATTTGTTTAAAAGAGGTCCCTCCATATTCAGTTTGATACTGTTGCTTCAAAGAGGTCTTCATATGCCGAATTAGATGAGGCCATAAAAGTTAGCACTCAGTCTCTTGCAGAGCTGCTGAGAGCAGAAGCTTAAAATGGAGAAGCTCCAGCTTAGACAGATGAATAAAAATCTAAATCTTTCTCCCTTTGAAAAASTCATTCTACATCCTGGGATCATGACTTTTTTGTCACCATGGAAAAGTATGTGTTTGATCATCCTTAAATGCACTCTTTCTTGTTATATGCRTTGGCATTGGATTCCTAGCCAATACAAATTTTATTCAACCAAAATCTCTCCAGTACCTAGTTAAATCATGTTACAATCTTGACACAGACATATTCCATAGGAGTGAGTGAAATGTCTACTCGTCCTGTATGTCACCATTTCATTTCAAGAATTCAATTTCAGTGCCTTATTCCTCATCGGGGGACATAAATGTCTGTATGTTCAGGACAAGGCATAAAAAGATACCAATGATGCAAGAAAGGGACAATTTTGCTTGAAAATATTTTATACTAATTCTGTACAAGTGCAAACTGAATAAAACAAACACAAGACAATTTAAACCCCAGCATTTTCACATTTACACTTGTTATATAAATAGCACAACTTTTTGTTTTACTGTCTGCTCTCTCAAATATACATATAACGAAAAACAATAACTCAGTGGGCAGCTGAATAAATGGATTTCTTTATTCATTACTATTGTAAGAGATCCATCCTTTATTTCATCAAAGTAGAATTGCACTTGACTAGAAAGCAAATATTGTGTTGAATTCAGCACCTCTATACCAAAAACATTTTTCTACCGCGGCTCATCTATCTGTCACACACATCATCCAGTATTTCAAACTATTTTCTGAAAGTGGGAAGACAGATCTATTTCAGACTACAGTCTCTTTTTCTTCCTCCTACTTCTTTCAGATGCCTCCTTTTGATTTCAACTTCTCTGTTTATATGCTATATGGAATTAATTGCTGCTAAATCTCACTGAAACCACGGTTGCCTTGGCTCAGCTTCACCTTGGCTCCAATGATTGCTCCATCTTAGGTAAGTGCTCTTAGTTAGACCAGTCCACACACGGTGATGTTCCTGCTCCACTTTCATCCTTTGCTTTCCAGGGCTGGAAATGCATGATTTCCTCCCTGAGGGGATAACACTTGTGAAACACTTGGACAGTATGGTCTTGTGATCCTAGAATGTAACTGAACAGTTAAATAAGTGTTTAAACCCACTGTACTGAGTGTTTATTCAAAGCAAAAATGCATTAACAGCTCAAAATGTAAGGATTTTTCTATATCAGTTGCACATATTCCATCTCTGCCTGGAGTAGAAGGTACTGGGAGAAATACAGTGCCTTAAAAGTACCTCTGTTTTGCACTGCATGCATGGCCAAAAGTGTAATTAAGAGCAGCTTCAGGGAATTTATAGCCTCTGGACCTGGGACACACCAAATTGCTGCATTTCCCTGTAGCTAGCTCAAGACCCCTTCAGTGGAAGCTGCAACTTATTTTCACATTTACAGCTGAGAACAGGTCTCTAGGCTGAAAAAACACTTAAATAAAAGTTTCTTTGGGAACTAAAGTGGCATGAAGTAAGGGAAAAATGAATGAATGCTGGCCTATAGAAAGTATGCTCTGTCTGCCCTGAAGCATCCGATAAATACTGTGCCTTCCCAGAAAAAAAAATAGGTATAAAGCACAAGAAATCAACTGGAATTAATTTAAAATATAAAACACTTTGTACTGCGGTTAAACATATTTAGCACTTTCTAGTGTTTTAGGACTTGGAATTCACAAGGGGAAGAAAGAGGCTCCCTCTGCTTTCTCCCTGCCAAGAGCTGCTCCCCTCTGCCACCATATTTGTGATGGTTTCAGAAAACAAAGAAAAAGAMGCAGTAAGCATTTTACAGGAATTAGCAATACCCCTCAAAAAAGGAATGTTCAAAATTGTRATAGTTTGCACATTTATGCATCTGTCTTTTGCAGACAGTCGTCCAGTGAGTGAAACTCCACAAGAGCATTGCTAGAAAGGCTCAAACTAATAGAAGGACCCTGCTATGCAGGGGTGCAGGGTAAGCAAGGTTTTGGATGAGACTCCATGAAAAGTGACTATTTATTTTCTATATCACACTATTAATTGGAAGCTCTTTAGAAAAGGGGAAATTGAGAGGAGCCCATATTGATATCTGCCTTACGGATTTTATATTTTAGCTCCTCCCTGAAGCAGCTTAGGCTAATGCTTGCCAAGAAGAAATGCTCTGGAGAATGTCAGCTTGTGTTACCTGTGTGAGCCAGGCTTCTGTGGAGATGTCTGTGGCAAATTGCCAGCCACACTCTTGGGAACCCTACAACCCAAGGCTGTATGTTCTTAACAACTGTGTTTTTCAGACCGTACTGCATGCCCCTAAATGTTTTCAAGCACTGCTGCAGACTCCTGCAGTGTGAATTTAAGTATGCTGGCTGTAAGCTTGCTTTCTTAGTTGTTGTTTGTGGATCTCTCAATAAAATCACATTGATTCTCAGATAACTTTCACGGAATGAAATCCATTACTCCAGAATTTTATAGGTCTCCTCTGGAAGGGGAGGGCTTCCAAGGAATATTAGAGTATGCTTTTTTGTTAAAGAGGGTGTAAGGATTAAAAAGTGCATTTGCCTATAAATATGGTTTTACCATATTTATAATGGAACAATACCCCCCTTCTGATGCATCATTAGGGTTATAAGTAGCATCACCAGTTCTTCTCAGCTGCTCTATTGCCCTTGCTAGCTTATTAGTTTTATCAGTTAGAACTCACTCACCTCCAAAATTTCTTAGAGCTGTCTGTCCTGCTGTGATTGCTGAAATCAGAGCAGGACCTCTCAGCACATCTGTCCTGGATTCCTTTCCCAGCCCATGGTGTTGTCGCTGTTCTTTTATCCCTACATCCTGTGAATGCATTCTGCAAGATCACTTTCAGCCATGATTTTTTTTCCCCATGTTCCCTCTCAACTTCTCTTTGTAGAGATTTAGCTGTTTACCTTAATTACAATACATTTTCAGGTTTTCTCCTGCTTTCTCCAGATACAGATGAATTAAACCACTGGTTTAGCCAAGAAAAATAATGGAAGGAGCTTTTTTAGGATGCACACTGTTCTTTCTCCCTCTGAATCTGCACAGACTTTGCAGACTTCACTATATAATAGAAAACAGAGAAAAAGATATGTTTAAAATGGCGGTTGCCACGGCACGGTGTCCTTCTCTCCCAAAAATGCTTATGTACCTCTTATAAGATTTAAGAGACCCTCAATGCAGCCTCAGTAAAAAGTCTCTCTGCTTTCTTTAATGCCAGCACTAGTAACTATCCCCTTTCAGGACTTGTTTGAGGAGGTACATGGCTTGCACTAATGTCAGTGCCTTAACACTACATTTGATCTGTCTGCCAGCAGTTCTTTTACCCAGCACCTTCTAGGAAGTCCCATTGGAAAAGCATTTCCTAAGACTTAGGAGTGAGATGGGGGTTTCCTGAGTGACTCAACTTGTTTCAGGGGCAGGCAGCTACCTATTCAGTGGTGGTACCTATGCAGATTTTCACTTGGAGCAAACATCTCACTTCCAGAATTATTTGTGAGAATATGAGCCCTTGAATATTCAACAGCCACTAAAAGCCAAATTTTAGCAATGTATTTAGTCCCTTAAAAGTGCAAATAAGGTATCAGGWGTGATGGTGACACAGAGGAAAATCATCTCTCCTGGAGAATAATTCTAGCAGACACCCGCTTGCAACCCTGTGTGCCTCAATGTGCTTGAAACAATTTTGGTTCCAGGAACAATAACAATTTTGAAAATAGCATCTTTACATTGATGCGCAATTCCACTGAACATGGTAGTGCACTACGTAAATTTAGGAGTCTAATTTCACTACATCTATAGGAAACCTACATTTCCCCAGTCACTTTTATGCAGCAGCTGCCAGTACATCTAAAGGATGACCACAGCTTCTTGCTGCCTGTCTCCCATACTTGGCATTCACGTTTGAGAGGCAATGTGGAGAGCTAATCAGGGAATGGGTTCAGCAGAATATTTTCCTGGAAAAAATGGCTCAGTGCAGCTGAGTATGAGCCTTTTCTGGGACGTAATAGGGCTGCAGGGACACTAGGAGATGCAGAATGAACTGCTGTGGTAAGTGGATATGCTTATGGTGTCAGTGCCAGTTTCTACTGGAGTGAGGCATTGGTGCGGAATCAGGGTCCCAATACCAAGTACATCCCACCGCATGTCTGCAGTCGTCTGAGGAACATCCCAAAAGAGGGAATTGCTGGCATACACTGCAGATCCCTCCTAGTTCATGCATTTGGGCTTCCTTCCTATTACAACCAAGACATGGGGAATATTCATGGTATATACCCAGGTCTCACTCACATATGGAATCAAGATATATCCAGTGGTGCATGTTGAGATCTGAAAGCTCCTGGTTGCTCAGCTTTGTGGAGATTTTTTGCAGGGTTTGGCTACTTTAAGTATTCTAGAGATTAGCTGTACAAGCCTGGTTTACTTACTACAGAAATCAAAAAGGGTTAAATAAAATCTTGCCTTTAATTAATTCTCTTTAACTAACCTATCAAATATAGTATTCAAAAGATGGAGAAAGACATAAGCAGGCACATTTGTTTGTCGTACTCAGACTCAGAGCATTTGACTTTTGTGAAATGGGTTTTGCACCCCAGGGACCTGCAGGAAAAGGCTAACATCTCCTGGCTTGTACACAAACCTTTCATTATCATATCTATACTTTGTAGTTAAAGAAATCCCTAACGTTGCTGGGGCTTCAAGAAAACTCGTTTAGTTAATATGCTCTAGGGAGGACCGCTGATGAATTTGCACCTTTCTCTGTATTAAGACCCTCTGTGGTGGATTTACTGGCAGAGGGGTAAAGAGGAATGACCTGGTGCAGGATACAGGGTCCTGTGCCCCGCAGTCATTTGTGGCTTCCTGGCTGCACAACCGTTTCATTCAGACTGGACTTATATCTGCCTTTGGAGCAAGCTAGAGATCATAATTTACAGGCTGCCTTAATCAGCATTTGGCTGTCAGAAGGGCCCATCAGTACATGTACATGCTTAAGGTGCTGTCAGCCAGCTGTACAGATCCAAAATTTGCAGGAGACAGTCTTTTCCACAAGGCTTCTGCAAGGGAGAGCAACTGCATCCCCACTGGCAGCTTTCTCCTGCCTCTGCTGTGTGAAAGGGACGACAATGTGGTGCAAGGGCTCCGCTCTTGGAGAGAAATCCTTTGTGCTTCTTCACTCATATTGGCCTACAGGGTGAAGTGGAAAGCATGGCTCTAATTCAAGTGGCAATTTTGACAGAAGAACATTTTAGGCAACCATGATGACTGGCTTCAGAATGGAATGGGTGTCTCTGCCATCATTTCTAAAAAATGGTCCAGACCGTGTTCAAGCTGCAGTGCAGAGTAAATACAAATTCATGAAAAGCCTTAACAGTGGCTTGCCTGTGGATGTACTGGGAATGAGCAGAAGTAAAAATGACTGATCCCTTCAGGTCAGGCTGGCTTAGCATGCTGCCCCTCCACTGAATTCTGTCTTTCATAGGAATGTTCTCAGTAAATCCAAATGATCACAGAACCCAAATAGCCATATTACTGCAATGCTTGAAAGCYCAGAATCACTTCAGTTCCTTTTGACCCTTTAATTTTCACGGCTTTTAATGTAAAGAGTAAATAACTAATTAACACTTAGGGTGTGAACTTGGATTTTTATAATTTCCATTCTGGCTGGCCAGTTACAGAAGGGTGCCTGGACCACCTGTCTGCCTGGTACCACTCCTCCCCTCTCCTCCAAAACAGCTATACTGGCACCATAACAGATCACTGCCCAGAGTCTAGGGATGTGGCATTAATTTCTACCACCACCTAAAATGTCAAATGGAGCTGGTTTTATTTTCCCTCCTCTTGCTTACCTTAATTTGTAAGGCTGGACTGCTGTTTTAGGAGGTGAAGGCATTAAAGAGTTAAAAAGCACCATACAGTCCTTGTGTAACCTTCCCGAAGTACTAAAGGCTTTGGAAACTCTGCCTTGTGCTGTCTGTTGTGACACCAAAACTGTGTACTGTGTGATTATAGGACAGAGAACAGTCCCTACTTTTAATGATCTTGAACCCTATGAATTGTGTTATCAGTGACTGGTTTCTTAAACGTCTGTACAAGATGCCTTCATGCTCACTGAGCTTTTTTTTAAGAGCTTTAATGGAGGTGAGGGAATAAAATAAGAAAGATGTTTCTACCACAGTTCACAGACACAAATTTAACGCTTAAACCTTGACCATCCAGTGGAGGAAGTATACTTCTTCTTACCCCATAGGAATAACTCTATATTTAGGAATAATATACTGGATTTATTTAGCTACCACTGGAGTTCAGACTTATAGCCCCCCTCTCCTCTCTCCTTCCCTCAAAACCAAATTCTAATAAATAGACTCAGGAAGCTTTCTGTCTCTGTGCCAGGCAGTTATTTACTCAGCAGGAGTTAATGGAGCTCCAGGTGATGGAGCCCCACATTTCAGGATGTTGGTTTGCTCTGGTAACACCACTGTAGCTTCTCACTTTGTTGGGGCTCTGCTTCCACCCCGCATGTTACATCCTTGCAAAGCTTCATGCAGGCATCCTTGTGCTTATTTGGAGCTAGCAACCTTGATGGAGTTCTGCAAGTAAAAAAATCAATATGAAGCAGGCTGAGATCGATCTGAAAGTGTCCCTGCAAGAAAAGACACCCTGATTTAATTGATTTTAAGAACTGCACTTTTAGTTAAGGTCCTTGTGTAAATCAGAAATCTAGTGAACAAGATCACAAAGAATTAGGCAATCAAGTTCTCAAAACCTTACTCACAAATTCCCAACAAAGGCAAGGAAAACCAGGTGGATGCTAAAGCCTGCACCATTAGGACCCACTATAAATGTACAGTGGACAGATTCCAAAGCCTTGGAGAGCAGGGGGAAGATGTGTCCGTGTGACAGGCAATGTGCCTGCACAGCTGCGGCTGTTTGGCTGACACGGGTGCACAGGCTTGGGCAGGTGCCCCTTACAGGATGTGCCATCAGTGCAAATGTCAGGGAGCTTCCAGCAGCAAATTTGGGGTTGCAGCGGTGGAAAGGAGAGAAAGCAGAGTGACGTAAGGGAGGCTGTGAAGAGGCCATTAAAAGAGTCTGGGTGAAGGAGGGTTGGATAGAGGCTGGTGAGACTGAGGGAGGTTGAGTGCAAGCAAGGAAGTGTATAATGTATGTGTGACTTTGGGAAGAGCATAGGGATCTCTGCCATTTTCTCTTGTTCCCAGTATAGCGTGCAAATTAAGACACTAAAAAATAAACACACATGGGTCTGAACCTATTCACCCTCCTCTGAATGACATAGACCCTAGGTCTAAGATCCAGATTCTTTGGACTTGTGAGAGACTGAAACAATCAGTTTGAGAACAAAATATACATGCAACCATTCAGAATTGTGTTTTCCAGAGGGCATTTACATTGCAATGTTTCCCTATGTTGATAAAATGTATAAAATAATATCTCTCTAGCATTGCATAACTGCTGGAGAGTTTAGATATTTTGAAGCCAAATTTACTTGCCAATTTCAAGTTTTTATTTTTTATTTTACTCATGCTCTACGAGCAGGAGAAGAATGATTCACTTTTATTATATCTTATTTCCTGACCTGGCATCCAATAATACTTTGTTCTAAGAGAAGTCTTTCTAACATCAAACATTGAATAAGCATTTGAAAAGAAGTATTTGTGTTTGTATGTTCACTGACATGAACAGGATGGAGAAACAAAAAGAGAATGGACATGGTAGTCTTCCAAATGTTATTTCATGCATAGAGAACTCGAGTTTCTCCCAATTTTGTTTTCTCTTGGGGATAAAGGTGGAGATATGACTCAAAAATATCCCTGTCAGTTCAGAAATCGCTACCTTTTTTTTTTTCTTTTTTTCTTTCTTTTTTTTCTTTTTCTTTCTTTTTCTCTTGGGGATAAAGGTGGAGATATGACTCAAAAATATCCCTGTCAGTTCAGAAATCGCTACCTTTTTTTTTTTCTTTTTTTCTTTCTTTTTTTTCTTTTTCTTTCTCTTTTTTTTTTTTTTTTAACTGATTTCTAGTGATAAGAAGTCCTTTCCTAAAAATCTGTTAATTAATTTTGACTTACAACCCTCTGGGGATTTGACAACCTTTCTTTTTTTTTTTTCTTTTATTTTTTTCCAAGGCATTGCCAATGCATTAAGCACTTTGTTTAGTAACCTTAGACACGCATCCATAAATCAAATATTTATACTGCTCAAGATCTGTATAAAATAGGGTCATGAGTAAATGTGGAATTCATCAGATATGGACATATGTTCTGTCTATCATAATGTTCTGTATTTGCCCGTGTTCAGGTTTCTTATGAGTTTTTCTTCAGAATTTACTGTAAGGAATAAAGCATGATAGGACACATAGCTTGAGATGGTTAGAGCTGCCCAGAAACTAGAATTCCTATTCCCTGAGTGGATTTCTGGAGAGCCAGATATCATTGGTATCTATCACTGGCAACCTGTCTACCACCCCATCCTTCAGCTGTCCAGGTTCTGGTGGTGTTTTCTCACCTGCTGAGTTTCTGAGGCAGGGGGAGAGGAGGACTTGTTCTCACAAGTCCTAGTACCATGAGCATACCCTTCCAAAATTCCCCAAAGAGTGAAGCCAGATGACCACAGGCATGACCACCTACTCAGAAATAGCAGTCTGGATATCGAAACCATTCAACTAATGCATTTCAAATAAACTACTTTGTAAAGGACAGCAAAGTGTAAACCTCGCAAGTGACTCAAACCAAACAAACAAAACTACTGACACATGAGACTCTGACAATGGCAGGGAAAAGTGCAGAGGACAATAGCAGCTTTTCCACCAGTGAATGAGACCATGCAAGGAGATACTGTTGTGTCTCTGCAACATGATGCCACCACCTGTCTTCCTGCAGGCTGGTCAAACCCTGAGGAGAGGAGGACGAGGATCATCACCGTAGACCAGACTGCCCACCCTGGCTCAGCTTTCACTGCATTGTGAGAAGCAGGCAGTTCTTTGCCCRTATCTCTCACCCAAAGAGAGTCAGTCATTTTTTGTCACTCCCAATCTTCTTACTTCACTTTTTACCTTGTGAATGTGATTTGACACAAAAAAACATAATAAATGTGTAATTGCCTCCTTTATCAGACTTGTTAGCTCTCTCACACTGCTCCATCCCTACTCAAATCACAGAGAAACAGCATTTCCTTAAAAGGTACTGAACAGTATGATGGAAGACACAATAAAAATACTTTCCTTGGAATAAATTAGCTTTATTATCAGTTTTTCTCTCTGGGACATTCAAAATGGGTGAAAGTTGTCATTTTGTCATAGAAGGAAGAGCCTAGCACCTTTCAGTTTGCTAGCAGGCAGAGAAGATGTCTAGGTGTTTTGAAAATCCCAGTGGTGATCAATTGGCGAAACTACTAACTTGTGCAAAATCTGTTCATTTCTTCTGACATTGCATTTCAAACAAAAAACAAAGTCAGACACTTACTCTCCATTTGCTGTAGATAAATAACTCCTTCCCAGCACAAAAGGCAGTTAGGTTTATAAAAGATGAAACTTGCATACTTTGTAATTGTCTTTTGCTTCTCCTTTAGACCTCATTTATTACTTAAATCAGTTTGCAGTTACCAGTTCCTCCCTGTTCAGACATGTAATCTGCAAGGCAAAAAGAGAAGTTGAAACTCTCCACATTAGTGAAATTCTCTCTTCAACACATACTGCCATTTCTGAGGTGCATCACTTATCAGTGAAGGGTTTTATATCTCAGTGCTGGGTGGGAATGAGAAAGTAAAAAGCTAATTCAAGCAAAGTACGACAAACAAAGTTCTAATTTAAAAAATGGAGATTGTCAATAAAAGTTTTCAGAAACCTGTGTATCTTTTTTCCATAATTGTTTACAGAGAGAAGAAAGCCTCTTTGCAGAAACATTCCCACAAAAAGAAAATACTCTTTCAAAGGACATTGTTTAAATGTTGCTCATTAGCAAACTGTAAGAATCAAACCCATTTTGATATACACTTTCTGCTCAGTGCCAGGTTTCCCACGCACTGATGCTGCTGTGAAGCGTCCTGCTCCCTGAGGCCCRTGGTAGGAAATGCCGTCAGCATGTTACTGTAGCTCTGGGCAGAGACTGTTGACTGTGGCCATTGTTTGCTAATCTCTTGGCTGAGTTGCTATTTGTTGAGCAAAGCATTTTTAGGAGTGGTCCAAGATGACCACACTTTTTTGTTATCTTTCACTAGTCCCTCAGGCTGATCTCAGGTTTTGAAGTGCTTTGTCATCTGATGTCACAGTCAGAACCACATATATTTTAGCTTGTCTGATCAGTTAATTTGAATGTTACCCTTTTTTGCTAAAGACTTCATGTTGTTTACTGTTTGACTTTACCATATACACACATGTGTGCACACAAGTATGTTAGAATCTGGTGGAAAAAGCCACAAYTGAAGTTATGAAGCCATAACTGGAGTAAAGTGTTTTCAGGGGTAAAGAACATGGTAAAGAATATTCTAGTTTCCCAGAACAGCATACCTCTGTTTAATAAGAAAATATGGATAAAAGTAACATATTGAGGACTGCTGCAAAGGGGAGGATGCAAACTTGAGACGGAGCCAGTGCAAGAATGAGTTAATGGTGTGACGGATGTGTGATTGATGTGTAATCAGCTGTACGCCACAAGCCTTGCCAAAAGTCTGCCAGCGGAAGGAATGCCTGTACTGAAAGTACAGCAGTAATAAAAGGAAGAAAGGATGTTGTGTAGGTGACTAGCCATGCAGGACAAAAATGCCTGCGCCTGCCCGAATGGCCAGGAGTCTGCAGTTAGTGTTAGCAGGATAACGCTAAAGGTCACACATACACTTTTTTGAAAGGGAGAGCACTCTGTGCTCTCATTTTTCTTGTTAAGTGAGYGAGTGAGAAGACTAACCAGGTCTCTTTTTGTCTCTCAAGCCAAAAAAAAAAGCATGACATGAGYTCATGCTACAGATTTTAATTTTTTTCTTTGTGCTTGGAGTGGTCCAACCATGATTTTCTTACCAGTGGGAAAGATAATGGCTCATGGATTGCTGGCAAAAAGCAAAGCATTAGAAAAAGAGTAGATCTAGTAGGCATATGGAACAGTCCCAAGCCTCTTCTGCTTTGCATTTTTTTCGTAGTTTGTTCAGCTGGGTGCTTCCATCAAGACCATTATGAGTTGTCTATGATTAATACCCAAAAAGTTCTTCAGAAGAACTATCCAAATAGTCTCTTTTGCTCGTTATCTGCCATGTCAAGAATATCTCTGGGGAAAAAAAAGAAAAAAGTGATTCTAGCATAAAATTAATATGAGTGAGAGAGAAATTGACTTGTGTGTTTTGACAATTTTCTCTTGCTGTGATAGTCAAGCTTATTTTGACTGGCACAAGTTTTAGCATATTAGTAGCAAATGTGAATTGCTTTGTGAAATGGAAATGCAATCAAGTGCACCCATTCTTGTAGTCTAACATTCTAATTCAGTGCATTCCTTGGGTCTTGTTTATATAGTACTTTTGGCTAAAATAAGGAGTGAATTCTCTTATTTTTATAAGTATCATGAGGAGACAGGCAAGTTAAATTATCAAGTTAAAAATACACTACTAGGACTCTTAAAAGTGGCTATAAAATCTATAAAATTATACAGCTATGTTTCTTTTTTTTTTTSTTTTTCGCTTTCACACACTGCATAATTATTGTATTTTTAAACTCTGGCAACTAAAAGGCTGAAATTCAAGCTGCCATATTTCCACTACTTTTTTTGATTATTATTATTTTCAGCACTCTGTATAGTTCTTCTCCACCTCTGATTTCTGGCTCCAACATCAGCCACAGAAAACAATGCTTCTTCCCCTCATCCCCTGAACATCTCTTCACAACCACACAATTTTTGGTAGAGAACATTTGAACAGTAGAAAAATCATTTGGAATACTTTTATGGAGTTTGTGAAGATGCAAACTATGAATCAGTTCCTTAGTCCCCTGCTGCTCTGCTTCTGACTCACTGGCTGGGATTCATCTGGCCAAATTAGGCTTCCTCCTGAACTGGTGTGAGCATCTACTTACCCACTTTTGACTTCTTTGACCTTTGCAAATTCCAACTATTTGGAATTTGGAACTATATGTCTATTAAGATATCTAAAACTAGATGCTAAAGGTCTCTAGGTACACAGATCACCTCTCCTGCACATCCATAGTGCAGATATATGTGTTTTTATGACCTTTGAATGCCCTGCTTCTTAGACACCTAAATTGTACATGTAGTGTCTTTAAAACCCCAGCATCCAGCTCTTCTGAAGCAGTCTCCTTCATTAGTGAGAAGCTAGTTGGTGATACAATCTCTGTTTGTCCTTGCACAAATGGTGGGTCCAGGAAGAGCATAGGTTGTCACAACACACATTATTYAGTATAAGATCAGGCAGGTAGGGATTGTTGAGAGGCAGTAGAAAGGCTTAGCTGGTATCGATAACTAGAACAAACAAGAGGCTAGAGAGAATTTGAAATGCTTTAAGGAAGTGATTATTAAGCTTGGGTTTAGGCAGAACCTGAACTAGGGAGGGGAAATGAATGGATGAGTTCTGGAGATGTCTGAGACAGGACCTGAAAGAAAATTGAATATTTATACTGAGGCATGTGATCACAAGAGGTGATATACAGAAGAAAAGACTTAGGAGGAGATTGCATTCTGAGGCCCTTCTCCACTTCAGCTTCTTAGGCTTCACAGATAAGGCTGTTCAGACTGAACATTGACACTGTAACTTTGGTCCTCAGCAGGCCACGGAGTCATTGAACACTTGGACTGTGGCAATGAATGACAGAGCAATATAAGGACATGGAGAGGAAATACAATGAAGATAAGAAGTGGGGTAGGCTACTGAGAAGGTGAAAAAAACATTCTCTTGCTGAAATCAGTTTTTAACATGCTTCTGATGATACCAACTTATCTAACTGCTGATATGTCTTTCCCAGGCCTTTCTCCTGAGCTATGCCAGGAATTTACGGGTCATTTGGAAAGCTAGGCAGTGTCGTCACAGGGTCTCTGTGTTTTATCCTGTTCCTTCCTGTTCTACTTCATCAAGAAAGTCTACCTCCATGTTTTAGGCATGCTATTCTTTCCAAGGACAGCTGGAGCACACAGACTATGTCATGTCCAAAAATGATACCACTGTCCACATCTGATTTTTGTCACATGCAGGTGTCCTGCTGGGCTCCAGTGCCTGACTGTTTCAGGTACAGCCTAACTTCTGACAGGTGAATCCTAGTCTCTGAGTCCTATTTGAAGTTACAATTTGAATGCCTGTTTTTAGCTTACCACTTAGACTAATTTAGGTGGTTTCACTGTCTAATGATGTTCAGTCTGAAAACAAAGCTAATTGATGCATGACTAACAGTTTTTTCCAATTGTGGTCTTTATACTACATTAGCTATGTTTGGCTAAATAGACTGCATTGTTGAAAACCCAAAAATCTTTCCTACTGTTTCTTAAACAATTTATGGTCTTGAAATGTTTCCATTTAAAAAAAGAAATCACCAAACAAAGGGACMCGCTAATAGAGTTGCTGACGCTTCTCAATTTTTGCTAACAGCAAGGATCCATTTTTTGGAACTTCACTCAAAGAAGGAAGACAAATATTTTATTTACACAGCTCATTATTTATATCTGGTGTCATGGGTGTCCTTTCATTTCTCTATTGGCTTCTAAATCTCTTCAAAGAGAACTGCAGCTGTAAGCAGATGCTTTTCCTTGATCCTGGCAGAGGACCATTCTCCAAGAGTAGAGTCCTACAGGGCAGTTTGATAAAGCAGACTGTTAGCATCAATTCTGTATTGAAAGATCCATCCCGCTGTCTTATCCTCTTATTTTTAGTCTTTTATAAAATCTCATTTCCAAGTCGCAGGAATGTCTTTGACATCAAGCTGAGTTTCTGAAGCAGTCAAGTTGTGCTCATCTACTGTGAAAGAAAGAGGCCTCTTTGAATAGCAATTCAGTCTTGCCCAGATCTCAACTGCCCTCTGAAATATCTCCACTCCACTAACTAGACAAGGATGGCTGCAACCCTAGACATTTCACTGCCTAAGAGGAGGCCTAATTTAGTGTCCTGCTTCTAATCAGAAGTGCATTTTAGGCCAAGTGTCTCTAACATGTCTGTTTTCTRTGCTTTGGTTCATGAGCTGTGTCAAAGCACATGAACTGTATTTCATCCTGATTATACCAAGCTGGAAGATGTTCCCCAGAAGTGCACATAATGTGCATCAGTTGCTGACAGTTTTTTGGTCCATGGGACTGGAGTAGAACCAAACTGAAATACCCTGCCACGTGTAGTGTGGACAGCAGGCACTCTTCCACTGAGCATTTTGCTTTACAGATCTGCTTGTGTTGTATTGCACTATATACAGCCTAAAAGAGTGAGAAAGACAGTCAGGAGAGTGTCTTACGAAGGTGCCAGGACSAGCATCTGAGTGTATGCTCAACAGACACCTAGAGCTGAATTTACATTGAAATAGAAATATGCTTTGCAGCATGCTTGGCCACGAGGTAGAGATCCATGTCCCTGTTTCACTCTGTGAAGACAGCAGGCTGTGCAATGTGCAGCTGCTTTTCCGAGTAAAAGGGACTTGAGTGTTACCAATAGGTCTCCACAGCTGAGTACTTCAGGTGAACACTGGAAGACTTTGTTGGGGTTTTATAACTTTAGAGAGAAATGACAGGAAATATTTTGTACTTTTAAGTAAAAAGAAGCAATAAAGCTTTTAATTAATTCAATGAAGTTGGATTTTAAAGCTTTGGATGGAATTCCTTATATGCATTTGAGGAGAAACAAAACTAAGTGTAGACATACACTAATTGATCTATATGTGAATTCCAAACTTTTTACAGAGAGACAAAATCCTTTAAGTAAGGCTGAAGCTGAAACTGGCAATATTTTAATCAACTGTAAATTGAGAAAAATAGCTCGGCAATTTGCTGATTATTGGGCTTCCTTGAACAGGAATCAGAACAGTAGGAATCCCTTCACATTGCCTCTACTGTCTCCTTTGCGAAAGGGCAACACACATACTAGGAGACGGAAGTAATAGGAAAAAAACCACAGGGAGATGAAGACACTGCCCAAACATTTGTTTTGAAACACCTTACAGTTTAGTCTATTTCATTTAAACCTCAGAAGCTACAGCTCCCATAATAAAATAGACAAAATTAAATTGACTTTGGCTAAAGACCATGATGGATCTGACTGTTTTACCAAATGATTTTCACCTAAAATGTGTGAGATCAACATTTGGCTTGTGAGCAAGATTTTATTTTCTTAAAGATCACCTTGTTCAACTACTTCATGTCTTGCCATGCTGATTATTTTAATATTTTAAGAGCAGACACCAGGAGAAGTGGTGAGCCTGCTAGTTCAGTAACAGGTAAGCATATATTGTCACAATGGTCATTTTGTTGCTTCTGTTTTTCACCTACCAGGCCATGCAGTGCTGACCTCTGACATGTTTGAAATTTCTGCAGAATGCCTTCAAAACATATCTTCCCTATCTATCAAAATTTCCTCTAAATGTTCTGTGATTACCATCAAAAAGATTACTCTCTCTCTTTTTCATTGATAAAAGTGGAGGGGCCAAAGACATTCTGAAAAACATTACTGGAAACTAGTCAGGATTTCAAAGATGCCTGAAACATTTCAGTCCACTGTCTGGCAACATGCTGAGGACAGATAGCAGGGAAGATAAAAGAGGCTAGTTAGGAGAGGGGGGCAACATGTGGCATGCTCTATCACTGGTACTCGCTTTTGGAGAAGGAGTGTACTGTCTGCTCCTTTGCACAGTGATCAAACAGAAGAGTTGGGTCTGTAATTTGAGATTAAAAATGGAGCTCATGCATTACCCTTGTTTAGATCCAGACTAGCTTAAATTTCAATCCTCCTCTTGAATAAAATGAACTCCTAAAAGGACCCTCCAGACCAGGAGCACAAAGCATCAGTGGTTAGTAAAAGCCAGTACAGGGCTATAGAGATATCACAGGTCCAAACTCCTTCCAGAACATTTTGGATAGAGAAATTTATTTCTCTTCTGCTGATGATATCTCTAAGATCTAAAAGGACATTCCATATAAAGAGGCAGTGCAATTTTCAAGTGTTGCTGTTTTTTTCATGAATGAGCTCTGGTCCCTAAAAATAGTAGAAATTTGTGAGAAATGTGTCATCAGGTAGCAGATAGCCTGAAATCTCTAGTGTTAGTATATTAGTACTGATATTCTGGTCATCACTATTTCAAGACTTTCACCCAGCAATGCAGTCTTACAATTTGTATCTAAATCTAGAAAGACTGAGCTGAGTGAGTAGTATAGCGTCAGTAATAAAGTGTTTTGGGAGATTTGAACAGATATTCCCACTCTATTCCACATCTGAGAGACAAATACCTCAAAAATAGTGGAAAGAAGGAAGCACACTACACCTGGCTGACCTCTGGGAATTTAGCCTAAAAAGCTGTTTCACTATGTGAGACTTAGGTCATGTCAGATACAAATGTACAGCAGCTAAAGATGGCAGTGGGATTCACACAAATGAAATAAATGCTATTGCACATAGTAAAAATATTCTATCTCTCCATTCAAACTAGGGCATAAAGGATGCATCAAAGAAAAATTTCCTTGTTTAGACCTCTTGAAAAGTCAACATCATTCACTTAAAAACCACGATATGAATAGTAGAATTCCATCAGTCCATTGGCATCAGAAGGATGATATGACCTTCATCAAATTCATTTCCATGGACAAGGTAAGTGCAGAGGTACAGTCATAATGAAATTAGACCCGTTGGATCTAGGAAGATGCAATCCATGAAGGGCCATTAAGAACAAAGCTGCTCTGATTCCAGGAATCTTGAAAGAGCATGAAATGAAAAGATGGGATAGGGAAAAAGAAGCATCAYGATACATTTGATTTTACTTTTCCCTGTGAATCATATTGACAAAATCAGAGACTGAACTGAACTAGGTGGCCCTTTCTGTCTGACCAAATACTGACAAATGTTTCTGGGTCCTCAGGAAAATATCCATATGGGGACTGATTGTCACTCTTTTCACCTGACCAGTTTCCTCTAAATTAGATATAGCTGTCTGCATTAAGTAGAGGCATTCTGTTTGAGGCTAAAATCTGGATTTTATCATCATTGGAAGAATATCAGTTTAATAGCATTTCACCTCAGGTGAAAAGTTGTTTACCTGTTTGGACCTTTGTATTCATCTGTGTTGGTTTTAGTATTCTGAAAATGTTCTGAAGCAATTGTTTTTTCTTGGCAAGGTGACTTGGTCAATATGAACGAACTACTGAAGCAGTGAGGGTTTAGCCAGGCTAAACATCCTGCCCAAAAGAAGGTTTTTACAGGTAGATATTTACAGGTTCAACCTTGCTCGTGACAGTCTGAGACTCTCATTACAGTGCACTTGGGAAAGGGAAAGAGACATAAAATCTTCAAGATAGATCACATTTTGCCAGTAGTTCATTTATTGTACTTCACTGTCTGGAATGCTCCATTATTTAAATAACCTTTCCTGCTGAAGCTAGTTTTGTACCATTCAGTGCTATGGAAATTATGTATTCTTTTCCAAAAAATCGAAAACCTCCTCCCAGTTTCCAAGCTTGCTGTAGGCACTTAGGTCAGCTCTGCCAGAACTGAGTACATATGTCTGCATATTGCTAGAAGTGTTTCTCAGTGGTGCATGAATGTACTCTTGTGCACTGTGTAGTTTGGATAATAGCTCCTTTCCCATGCAGCTGGCTGTGGAACAGTATGCTGGGGCTGTGCTCCCACAGGGAGACATAAAAGGCTGGAGTGTCTGCAGCTCCTCAACAGCCATAATAATTTAATAGATATTTATCATAATTTATTTTTTCTTAGAATTATATATTTAGTATAATTTAGTTCAAATTACCTTCTTTCATCCCTCCTTTTTCCCACTCCCTAGAACCTAGGTGACATGTTAATGTTGCACAAAGCAACCCTTGTGCTTCTTGTGCAGATATTATCTGGGGAGACACACCAGGGATCAGAGCATCACACATTAGCTGCACGAGTCTTTAAATGATGGATTTTCTTTAAGGAAATATAATTACACTCAAGRTTCATTAAACTGTTAGTCAAGCTTTTCCTTTGTAAGAAATCTTTCCATCATTAGACCAAATAAATGAGATGGGTGAAAACCAAAACCACTGTTGTTGTTTCTGTGCTGAAGAGCAGAAACAAACCTCTCCGCAAAGAACCCCCATCACAAGTATGCCTTTGAGTCTTTTGACTAAATTGAAAGCACTTCAAGCTATTTACAAAGCAGGAGATTCCTCTCGTTGTTTATCTGTGGTGTGCCTCCCTGGTGCGCTCTGTCTAAGCATGAATGCGTCTGTTCACTTCATTTCTAGCCTACATCCCAGCAGAGTGGCTGGAAGAACTATCATGAGCAGCCAAGTCTGGAACTGTTTGGATTTATCATCTTTTCTGGGCATATGGATGTTGATGTCCAATAGATGGGTTATGGCTGATTAATTTGCTCCAGGTTGTGGAGACTCTGTGATGATTTAGCTGGAGCTGCTGCTTGCTTGCCTGTTCCTCCAGTAGTCCCCAGCTTCAGTCCTTGCCTCAGTCCTTGGGTCATGTTAAGCTCAGCTAAGCACAGGACCTGATATTGGCAGCTGAGGTGACTGGAGAGGGAGACAAAGTGGCATGGCTGTGGAGGAGTGCCCTGAGCACATCACCTCCCGGCTGGAGCTCTCAGTGTGCGCAGCAGTGAGGCACAGAAATCGGGGACCTGCCTACGGGCACAGTGGATCAGGACACCGAACTCTTTCCTTGTGCCATTTTCCACTCTGTGGAGCTGATGTAAGAACACAATGAAAATCCATTCTGAAGGACACTTGAATGTTAGGAATGCATGATTGAAAATCTGAGTGAAGGTACTGACTCCAATGTACCATTTGTATACAAATACAAGTAAAATATTATACACCTGTGCTGGATGAATTGCACCCACTATGTGAGCCCCAGCTCTCTTTACAACATGTTAATCATGTGTCAGGAACTGCTAAAATTAAGACTTGACTGGTTTTTAATTACTTGGGTTTGACTTTCAAATCTCTTGTGCCTCATATATTTTCCTTTAATATTGTAGACAATAAAAATTTACAGGAACAAACACTTATAAACTGAAGGAACTAGGTATGCAAAACACAGATATTAAATAAAAATAAATTTTAAATTATGCCAAATACAGTGCAATTCATGCTTCATTACTGAACAATGCATACTACAGAACTGGAAACAGAAACAAAACCTTGTGAGCTTGTATAATCATGAAGTAGTTCTGAATTATCTAAGTGACATGCAAAGGTATTGAAAAGACCAATGTAAAAGAAGCTCATAAAACAAAAAAATAAAGTGAACACCTGTGTATTATAAGTTATTAGTTCAGTTTCTCTCAGCAAGGTTTAAAATTAACTTTAAAAAAATTAAATCCTACCAAAGACTGCAAAGCAAATGATACAAAGCCATCCAAACACAATCTTTAGTTACTGATGTACAGATTCCTTTCAAGTACATGTCCCATTTAGATTTTTAAAACATTCAGGATTTGCCTTTTGGGACTGAGTTTGATTTCCCAGGGTGACAACACTTTCGCAAATACATAGGCTGTTGGCTTACAGAGAGTTGAATCACATGTAACATAATAACTACAGGGATTTGACCTGATTTTTTTCTTTATAAAGTTGGAATTATGATTTCAAACACAAAAAAAACACACTTCAGACTTTGCGTTATGAAAGTGGAGTTATTTTCCAGTGCAGTTCCTATGGAAGGAAAAAAAATTATCCCAGGCTCTATCCACCTAAACATCCCATTCCTTGGTCAGCACAGGCCACTTTTGAGACCCTTGAGTGACAGTGCCGTATTTCAGTTAACCAGAGGAAGAGGGGGAGTACTATTCATCCAGGACAAAGCTGCACAACTCTGTGCTGTGTGGCGGCACCCAGTGGGTCCTGGTTTCTTGAATGGAGCACAGACTGTCCTGCTGTCCTGTCACAGTGTGTTCATTGTCCACAGACTAGGGTTTATTCTGTAGAAGAATCTTGGGTCTATCCCRATTTCCGGACATTTGAAATTTCAGATAGGTATTCAGGCTTGGCTCAGGGGTAAGAAAAAATAAACTGTTCCAAGGGAAAAAGTACCTACTGAAGGAAGATTGGTCCAGGTGAGGGACCATTTCACCTCACTGAATATGTAGGACTGTGCAGCAAAAGAGTGTGTTCAGTGGCAGATCCAATGGATTTTAGCTTGTAAAAGCTACTGTGCAAGTGTGCTCTCCTTTGTGATGAGTTGTGGTGCTGGGCTTTGTACTGGTGTGGGTACTGTCCATGTCTATTTCAGGAGGGAAGCAAGCTGGAATTTACTGAGGTTTACAAAACTCCAATGGAGGTAGACCATTCTATCCCCCAGGTAAGAATCACCTGCAAGTGTGAGATCTTTATCCAGAGCACACATCTCCTTTAGGAGTTTTAACTGCACTCAGCACTTGTGCAATGATGCAGGATTGTCGCTGTTCCTCATGTGCAATGACATAGGCTTGTTTAGTGCTCCTGACACTCGTTAGGTACAAATCATTATGCTGAAAAAGCAGTCTGGACTGGCCAACTCTTCATGATTAATTCTGTTCCATGATCTCATCAGAGCTGTGGGGTTTGAATAGCTCTATATGTTATTGCATCCCAGCATAAAAAAGAAGAAATGGCTGCAGGTTTTTTGCAAAAATATCAAAGTATGATTTAATGTAAATGTGCAAGAATACATTCACAGATGTCTCTCCTAGTCATCAGGGAAGGTGCTCCTGCAGGTAAAGTTTATCTATCTTTATCTTCTGTTGGAGCAGTCCAAGGATATTTTCTAGTCTGAAGCAATATTTCGTGACTACTCCCTCTGCAGCCCATACAAGATTGTTAGCACCCAGGCTAGTTTGGGATGGTTTTTTGACTATTAATTACTGGTATCGAAATTTTTCCAGCTGCTATTGTTTGCTCCAAGTTTCAACAGCAAAAAATTCATGGGATCAACCAATTTCAGTTGATTTAAAGTTTTGGCCACTTCTAGAAGAGGAAGTAGATACTACATGTTGTCCAGTTTGGGATATGGGTTAATTAAAATACCAAGGGTGAGTTTGCAGTGGGGAATAGTCAAATCCAAATTCCATCCTTGAAATTCAAAATTTCCATCTGGAAAGTATAACTTTTAACTCCTAGGAATGTCCTTTCTTAGTCTGACCTTAAAGTGACGTGCTCTGTCTTCTGTGCACTGCACAGAGATACCAATGTAATAAATCATACATACTTATGTACTTATTGTACTTATGTACAATCAGACATGATGCCACTAGAACCTATAATTCATTTTATTCTTAAATGCACTTTTAAACATAACTGAAAAGTTGCTTGCAAAACTGCACAGCGAAAACATCCCCTCCAGGGGTGCGTGTACAGAGTATGTGGAGGTACACATGTATGTCGTAGCAGCAGGAGATCACTGTAGTAGCAGTAGCAGCAGCAATAAGCTGGCACTAAGCAGCTAACAGGAAAGTAAACTAAGTCAGGAATTAGGTCCAGAGTGCAAACACAGAAAGAATTTCACACACGGTGCCATCAGCATGCAAGTTTCCAGCAGCTCTTCCAACCCCATACTATCTTTCCTCTCTGTTCTTTCTCAGCTCCCATCCCTCCTTCTCTGTTGGTGTTCAGAGACAACTTTGCCATTTCATTTGACCATACCGTTCATTAAAAATAAAGAAAAATAATGGAAAATATACATTAGAAATCAGCAGGGATGAATCCCATATGCCTCATTGCATAGTACTGTACAAAATGTACTCCTGTATGTACAGTAACACACTGCACTGAGCCAGAAGGAAAACTCTTTTCTAACTTTGGTGTAACAAAACTATCTGTATATTGAAAACAAGCCCTTATTTATTAAGACCCCCAAATCCCAACATCCATTTAAAAACTGGGCCTCTGTCAAAGTCTCTGAGTCATCATGAAGAGCATGATTCATTCAGTAACCCCAGCTCACCACGACTCTCTTAGGAGTAAGAACAGATTCAGTTTTAAGCTTCCTCTGGCAATTTAAAAACCAGTATCTGGCTACCAATCTCCATTTCTAATCCTAAAGAGAATTGCATTCTACTGCTGGTTCTGCATTCCTATCCTAAAAATGAACCTCACTCTTTCTTCTGAATAATTTGGAGTATAATCTGTTTAAATGCCTTTTAAGGAGCCATGAAATTCTATTTTCCAAGTCAGACACAGCTATTTTGAGGACTTGCCTTTCCAGGAGAGGGAATTTCACAAATGTTAGTCCTTTCACAGAGCTAGGAACTGGTGCTGTCCAGCTGTGATCTCCTGGCCCCAGCCTGAAAACACACTGTTATATAAAAGTTCTGTTAACCATAGACTGAAAGGATGCCTGCGTCATGGAACATATTTGTTCCAGGAATCCTCACCAAACGCAGGCGTCTAATGAATTTCTTTTTGTGAACATTAGGGCAACTTTATTGATTAACCTCTTGTGTCTGTTCAGAAGGAGCAAAAAAAGTAGAAGCGCTGGGACCCACATTTTGCTCTGTGCTTGAATCCACATATGGAAGTATTTTCAAGCCAACAGTGTAGTGAATATTTGTGCCTTTCCAGTTTAAGCAGTGCTTTCTGATGACTGCTTGCTCAGAAAACTTGGCCACCCTTCATTTGTATACTTTTCTTTATTCCTATACTTAGTGGCAGCACTCCATACCTTTCGAATTCAATACCAAATACTGGGATATTTGATGTGTTTTCTTACTGCTTTCCATTTCATGATGCACTGTATGGTGCTCTTAAAAATTGCATGAACTCCYCTTGAGACGCACCCAAAGGAAGTGTGTGACTTGTTCTCCAAACTATCATGTGAGTTATTGTGCTTAAAGTATGAGAAAAAGGACTCCAAATTCCTGCTTCTTTTCCTTTGGGAACTTTCGAGGTAATTTACCATTTTGAAAATGAGATATAATTACAAATCATTTTGGACACTTTTCTGGGATCATTCATTTCATACAGGTTATTAAATAATGACTTGCAGACTCTACAGATAAAAGCTGAATTTTGAGAGTTTTATATTCAAGGCTGACATGTAATTTAGTGGGGGGGTTGGTTTTTTGGGGGTTTATTTGTCTCTAAAAGAAAATGCAGACACTCTTCTTTTTGCTCAGTTTATTTGATTACTGTTGCTCTCTCAAATGATGCTGAATTATTTATAACCTGATCTTGCTTTTTTAATGAAAATAAATTCTAGACATATTATACCATGCATCTGATTTTTAATTTCTTTTAGATAGTCACCTCAGTGGTAATCTACAGTCTGTGGTCTGAAACCTTGGGAATGTCTGCTCTGTTTTTAGGTGGTCTGCAAAAGCATAACTAAGCCTGTGTTTGGAAGGCTTAAATTTTCTGAAAAGAAATCTGCCCCTTGATTAAAAATTGTTGAGACCAAAAATTTTTAAAAAATGGATTGCAATCACTCCTCCACAATAAATTATATTAATTAATTCCCATTCTTTCAAGTAAGTAAATAGTGAATTAGGCATGTTTGTTTATGTGTTGATTGGGCTACTTGTAGGAGTAATGGTACTGTCTATAGTTATGTTTTCAGAGAAAACTGCAACTGGAATACTTCTATATAAATGGAGAGCAGTACACATAGAGGATGAAAGTCAAGAAGTCAGGTTAATTTTTAAAGCATTAGTAAACACTCTTCCTATTGTGGGAGAACCTGAACAGAGGATTGATTTCAGAAGCATCACAGAAATGAGAGTTCTCTGAATAATTACTTTGAAATTAAATCCTTTTTCTAACAAATCAGAACTGGAAAGGGAAAACAAAAGACTTTAAATATTCCTTGTATACGTCTCAGAGACATCTGTTTCCTGAATTACCACTATTTTAATTGTTTCTCTATTCCTTCAATGAATACTAAATTCTGCACTAAGTTGGTGAATTGATTTGGAGTACTTGTGAAATGAAAGAGCCACAAATTTAAAGTAATGGAAATGGATTTTTAAGCTATTTTAAATACTTTAGGTTGTTGTCTTAACCCACTTAATGTCAATGAGCAAAGTTAGAAAAAGGATGTTTTTACTGAAGGTTGATCAACATTGACTTCCTTTGGAGATGTGAAAAACACTATGTAGGAGAGATAAAATGATGTATATGTGCACATGCAGATACATACACACATATTCAAGTAAAAAAAAAAAAAATAAAATCAGGCATAGTTTAAGTAAGGAATTTCTGTGGAATGAGGATATTGTCCTGCATTTTTCTGAAGGTTGTTTAAGTTACATGTAATACAACTGATACATCTTTTCACGGGGCTGTCCGTTGCTTGATGTGATTTATAACACCACTTAGTATGACTGCAAAGCTAAAACTCATAACTTACAGATGCAACTACAAGAAAATTTCTGTGGTAGTGGAACATTTCATTAGCAAACAACTACTCCAAAATACTCCAGGATGAACTGTCTTGGTAGATAGATATCTACAGGAAGTATATATTGCTGCTTTATCACTACCTAAAGGATGAGAGATTTGATCTCAAGAAATGAGTCAAATGTGCTGCTTGCTCATCTTTGAAAAATATGCTTTCACTGTGCTGCAAGACCATGCTATGCACCAGYGGTAATGTCTCTCGCTCCAAGAGACATGCATCTACTCAGTGACAACACAAGCACAACGCTTCATGAAATCAGTAGGATTGCTTGTACAAGGCTGTTTCAACTCAGTAATGAACTGGTAATCTGGATGTATCAAAATAACAGATCTAACAGACTTCACCATCTAAAACCAAAATGATTTGGGTTTTTTTTAAGCAGCTCAGTAAGGTCCAATCCAACTGCTGCTAAGGCTGACTGCTGATATATCCTTGCAAGGGACCAGCAAATTGAGAAGGACACCTGACTTGAAGCTAAGGTTTGACTGGAACTAAGGTTTGACTGAAATGAGAATCTGTTACTCATGGATTTCATCGTCTGCGTTCTGTGAAATAGCCTCATGCTAGGCTGAAAGCCAAAACAGCTGCTTGTTTAAATTCCTTGCCGGTTGGAGCACCCCAGGACTGCCTTTCTGGCTGTCCTTAGGCTGGAATCCAAAAGTAAGGGAAATGAGTCCTTAAGCACACAGTCTGAGAAGTACCCTGAAGGATTTGACTCTTCTTTCTCCAGCTCCGTCACTCACCCTTGCCAGGGATGACAGCAGCCAGCAGCCAGCAGCCATGACCCTGGTTCCCTCCCAGCGGCATGGAAGGGCTGGTAAGGTCCATGGCCTGAGTGCCAGGTGACTCTGTAGACAGTAAGATTCTTGTGCATTGAGGGTTTCAAGAAGTTCAGAGAATGTCTGGGTATGTTCTTGCTGAGGTGGTCTGGATGCAAAAAGGGTGTCTTGAGCTGTGTCCATTGTGCCAGGGGTAATGCACTGACCTAATAATGGGCAACAGTAAAATTCTCACTGATCTTCCTGAAACTAGGTTTTCACCAGAAATCTCTAGAAAAGAATTTGCTGGAGTCCCATTTCCACACAGTTCAGAGACCTGAGTACTTCAACAAACAGAAATTTTTCATGTTAGCATGCCATTCACTAAATCATAATTTGAGGCCCCTGTTAATTTCTGTGTGAACTACTGGCATGGGATTTGTCATGTCATTTTAGACTGGAGATCTGCAAGTTTCAATATGTTCTTATTCACCTACCTAGAAATCAGTGGTCATTTCTGGAGGGTGGTTTTCTCCAACTTTGTTTACAGTGGCACAAATATTGTCTGAGATTGATAGAGTCCATGTAAAACAGTATTCCATGGCATGTATTTGAGATTTTGGCAATAAGAAACATTAGAAATAAATGCAGCAGGATTTCTTAATGCTGAGTTTTTAGGATCCTCCCATACTAGATACCAAACAATACCAACAGACTCTAGGCACTCACTACAGACTTAAACAAATAACTGCAAACCATGTGCCTAAGTTGCACTACTTCTAAGAAACATTTGGATGCCCTGTTCTCTTTATTTTTGCATATTTTTAAAGATGACATAATTTCTTCCTTATTGCCATTACGTAGCTGTAAAAATGAAATAAAACAAGCTTACAACATGCTGTCTACTTTCCTGTCTGACAGTTGCTTTAGGATACAAACAGGCATTCATTCTTCCCTGCCAGGAGTGCCAACTTCTTTTTCTGCTCTTTTAGCAGCAGCTCTGAATAACAACCTCCTGATGTTGTTTGTATAGTGCTAAGTGTCCTCACTGTGAGCTGATTCAGTGACCCTGCATGCTGCTCTCTCTCTCTTATATAGCGCTGAGAAAAGTATCCACTAAAAGCATTGAAGAAAAGGTGCAGATGGATGCTCTTTGCTACCTCCTTTCAAAAGCTGTTAATGAATATATCTGGATCTCTGTCTTCACAATGTCTTCACATTCATCGTTGGGTCAGGGAGTGTGAGATGGGAACTACATGTACTGTCTTGCAGATCCACTGGTATAATAAGACCTCGTGCTTGAGCATCTGAGCAGTGTCTGTAACAGAAACGTTAAATAAACCCATGCATCTAATTTTTCCCAAATGAGAATGGGTTGTTCTTTCAAGCTCGTGCACTGACTTCCATGGCATCAAAGTACTCATTACCCTGAAAGCCATGCCTGTTAGTTGTAACAAAAGAATATTTCTTGCTTTTTAAAAGTACACAAGGTTACAGATCATCAACACAGCATCAATAAAAGTGTATGAAATAGCACTCTAACGATAGTTTTCTTCTTAGTTTGCGAAGGAGCACTAATTAAAGAGGATTTTCAGACATTGAACTGGGAAGTGTTTGCTATGTGAAATTAAGATCCTCAGGATATAAACTGAGTCATAACATCTCTGTGGCCCTGAAATTTGTTCCTCTTAATGGAAACAGTGTAATACAGTTCAGAAAAGGAATCTCGTTGAACTCCCTACACTTGAGGCTGGCAAACAGCAAACATGAGAAGTTATGCAAGCCACAGTTAAAGCTCAAAATGATGTCATGGCTGTGGAATTTGAGAGCCTTATAATTTCCAGTTCAAAATCTCCTGTTTGGAAGAAAAGACCTTGCAGTAATGAATGAAGACACATTTAATCATAAATATACAAGGGAGCCTTTGCAAGGATCCAGAAGCAGCTGTAAGGGAAATCAGCTTAGGGAGACTACAGAGTACCCTGTGAACACGGCGCCATCCCTGTGAGAGGACCACATCCTGGTGCCATCATGACGAGCAGCTCCTTGTGCCACTCGTACCTCCCTGATGAGGTGAATGGAACTATTCACTGAGCAAAAAGCTGATTGGCACAAGCAAGCTGTTGGAAGGACTAAAATTTCATAGCAACAGGACTGAGAGCTCTATTTTTGGGGATGTACGTGGAATGTGTGACCCTTGTGTTGTCCATTAGGAGTACATTTCACTCCTTCATGGTTGAAAAGCAATCCAGACATACTCATGACTCATTGCAGGCAAAAGTAAAAGAAAAAAAATTGCAGATGAAGCTGATAATTATGAATCATCCAGTTACTTTAACATTCAGATATTTTAAAATATTCAGCCAGACTATTAATTTTTGTTTAAACTCAAAACTTCATGGCCAGTGTAGCTGAAACACACTTAAGCAATGAAAGGCAGTCATACAAAATAATATTTGCAAACAGAAAAATATTTTTTCATAGCTGAGGACAAGATTGTTTTTCATTATCAGAAATAATCAGTGGAGAGGCCTTGAGACTGTCATAGTTTGTAGAGCAGGACATGCCATGCACTAAGCGCTTGTAAATGGACTTGCTATGGAGGGGTACTGCTCCAGCTAGAATTTTATGTGGGAGCATTGGCTTCGCTCTCAAAGTAACTGGGTCTGTTGCCTTAGTGCTGGAATCTTCAAAGGGTCATGTGCTGCCCCATATGTTTCAGACAATAACTTCCTGTCATGGTTTGACACTGGCCAAACACCAGGCACCCACAAAAAAGCCCACTCACTCTCTCTCCTCTGCTCTGCAACTGGACAGAGGAGAGAAAATTTAACAAAGGGTTAATGAGTTGAGATAAGGACTGGGAGAAAACACTTCAAGGGCAAAACCAGCTCAGCTAAATGATATAGGGTGAATTTATTACTAATAAGATCATAGTAGGAGAATGAGAAGTAAAATAAGCCCTTAAAGACACTCTTTTCTCCCCCCAACCCCTCCCTCCTTCCCACTGACGGTTCAGGGAGGCGGGGTGGGGGTTTTGGTCAGTTCACCACCCAAGATCTTCTTCCACTGCTCAGGGAGAGGAGTTGTTTCCCTGCTGCACTGTGGGGTCATTCCCACGGGAGACAGTTCTCCACGACCTTCTCCAGCATGGGTCCGCTCTCATGAGCACCAGTCGTCCCAAAACTGCTGCAGCATGAGTCCATCCCACGGGCAGACAGTCCTCCCAAAACTGCTGCGGCGTGGGTCACTCTGCCACGGGGTGCAGTCCTCCAAGGACAGCAGCTCCAGCCTGGAAGCAAGGCCTCTCTCTCCACTGGGACTTCCTCTGGATCACAGCGTCCTGGTATCCACCTGCTCCGGTGTGAGCACCTCCCCCATGGGCTGTGGGTGGATCTCTGCATCCCCCGTGGGCCCCCATGGGCTGCAGGGGCACAGCCTGCCCCACCATGGTCCTCACCACAGGCTGCAGGGACATCTCGGCTCCGGCGCCTGGAGCACGTCCTCCCCCTCCTTCTGCACTGACCTTGGTGTCTCCATTGTTGTTCCTCTCACATATTCTCACTCCTACTCCTCTCTAGTTGGAAAATTACAGCTGCATGCCCGAACTTTGTTATGATTTCTTCTTAAATCTGTTATCACAGAGGCGTTACCATCATCTCTAATTGGCCCAGCCTTGGCCAGGGGCATGTCCATCCTCAGAGCCATCAGAGATTGGCTCTGCTGGACATGGTGGAAGCTTCTAGCAGCTTCTCACAGAAGCCGCCTCTGTGGCCCCCCCACTACCAAAAACCAGGCCCTGCAAAACCAACACGCTTCCCCACCAGGTTGGATCTAATTTCTCATAGTGTAATATATAAGGAAAACACATTTCTTTATCCAGAATTTTCAGGTTTCTTCCTTAATCCTTGATAAACTGAGGTTTTCTAAACAGTCCCAACTCAAAAGGTACCTAAGCAAAATGAGAAAACGAAGGGCAGTATGGTCCATGCTCTGGTACTTACGAGTTATTAGAACAATTACAGTAAAATAGAAACTAGTGCAAAGGAGCAGTGAGACCACAGGAAAGAGCATAGACAGCATTTATGAAGGCTCAGTGTGATGTCAGACCTTCCCACATTTAGTCAGTCCTGTGGACTGTGTCTGGACTGAATGGGACTCCAGACTTCCCTTCTTCAGCCACTCTACTTAAAAATATCACCCATTTACCAGGAAAATAAATTTAATCAAGTTTAGGCTTCCATCAAAAAAGTAACAGACCTTTTCATACAGAAAGAAAAGTCATTATTCAAATGAATTCTTTGAACTAATTTTCAAGGAAAAATGAAAATTTCAACACAAAATCGAATATAAGAAAAAGTACTCAGCAGTACACAAGCAGTCTCAGAAAAGGCCCACATATTTTTATTGCCTGAAGTTTCACTAAATATTTTCTTCAAAAAATGTACAAGCACCCTGTCTGTCTCTGGTTTTGTGTCACTTACAGACCTTTTTAAACTCAGAAATGTTTACAAACAAATCAGGCATTGCTGCATTAAATTAAAAAGCACTTGTTTAATGAAATTAAGTACAAATATCAGTGACTTAAAGAAAAAGCAAGAAAAAAACCAAACAAACCAATAACAAAAGTTTACCACCTCCGAGAAGTTAATTCATTTTCAACAAACAATAGAGAAATTTGTCTGAAACTTTAATTTAAAAAATTCCAATATTGCTATTCAAATGCACTTACAAACCCAAAATAGGTGAAAATATTTCCATAAGGATGAAAGAAATGGATCCAACCCAAAATGGAGTTGATTCTTAGCTTGCTTCTTGGCACCCAGAGGAGTGATATGGCGCTGAGGGCACTTGCTGTCCCAGTGAGCGCATGGAGATGAGCTCAAGTGGAAGAAGGGAATGATCGGCTTTGGTACCTGACTTGAGTCTTGAAGGTAGAAGTGCGAGCAGACAAAGCTGATTACCAGAAACACCAGATATTTTTATATGTCAGTGATTTCATGGCAGAGAATGTTACATTCACTTTTAGAGGTTTTTTTTGGGAATGCCAGTTTTTTCTTCCTCAGCTTCCATTACCTTTTCTCCGTTATGCACCCACAAAAACAGCTTGGGAATGTCAGTTTCCATTTCTTCATTGGACCAACTCACAAGTTCAGAAAAGCAGTAATCCAGGTGTTTTCTACTCCATTCTCCAGCCACCGCCCCACTGACTTGCAGCACATTGTGCCTCTTAACTGTCTTGGTTCTGCCTTATCCCATACAGTACTTCCTGGGAACTGCATTGCCAAGATCCCTCTTTGGAGACAAAGCCCAGAGAGGGCCCCATGACCAAGGAGAAGCATGTACCTCCTTGCAGCCACTTTCCACATACGTAGAGCAGTAGGATGCATCAGAGCTGCCTTTGCCTGGAGGCACAGTGTGTGAAGAACATTAAAATGGATTGAACTGTACTCAAAGCAAGTCGTATTCAAGCAACAATGCACACGAAGAAGAACTCTGTTTTATTGCCATGAAACAATGAAATGAAATATTTTGGATCAGAGCTCTTGTTCTGTGAAAAGTTAAAATATTTAGACTTTTGGTCTCAATTTAAAAAATGAAATATTAAAGATTTGCCTACCAGTACTATTTTACCAGCTAAGCACAATAAAATAGAAACACTCAACCTTTTTCCACTTTTTCTTTCCCCTTTTTCCCTTGTTAATCCTTAAAAAAGTTAGAATAGCAAAGGGAAAAATGAAGGAAGTTAAAAATTATTGTTTTGGAGTAGGCAGTGAAGGAAACTAATACCTGACATTATTAATTCTATTTCACAGCAAAGAAAAGGTCATAAAATGATAAAATGATAGGGGGAAAGCAGAAAAACCAGAAAAATCCGAAGGAAGTTTGCAAAGTAGGTCCCCATAGCTCAGGGGACCTATTTTTTGGTTAGCCTTTAAAAGAAAAATTCAACCAGCTCAAATGCTATTCTTCTCTGCTAAAATACTTGACCAAAAGATTCCCCTAAATTTAGGTACCTCAATAACTTAACTGCTCTCCTCTAAGAGTAACAAGAAGTTACACTTGCAGATTTTAGTGCATTTCAGAAAATTAGAAAAGATTATGTACTTAGGGGTTAGTGGTAAGGAACTTAAAAATAATGGTGGACTCTGGATAGCTGCATTTTGAAGCAAGTTGAAGTGAAAGTTTTAAAAAATCAAAGCACTTATACAAAGTTATTGTACAGGAGTAACTCTCCTATAAAATGAAGGAAGTCTTCCGCTTGAGGATGGGTAGAGTATTACTCCACCTTATTTGTTCATAAACAAGTTCCTTCTTTGACACATGCTCACATTCACCAAATGCTTTACTTATGTGTACAGAACACATGCATGGCTCTTTTAGAGCAGCCCAACAAGCAGGGTCCATGAAACACTCTGCTTCACAGCTCAGGTTTCTCACCTCTATATAATCTCCTCTCTATTGTAATAGCCTACCTGCATATCCTCCAAAAACAAGGTGCTGGGTTTGTGTCAGTGACTTTTTGAGGGACTGCCCTTAATTTTGCAGGCATTTAAACTTAACACTTAAATCATGATCATACATGGGAACATACGGATATCTATGTCAAATCGTGAAAAAGGACTACCTAGCCTCCAATATCCGGTCTGGGGAATCCTGTCAATTCACCCTCCTTCCCTCACAAAGATCAGTAGCGGAAACCTGTGAAAAACTACCAGGACAGCATATTTCTGTCATCTACAGTCTGAGGGATTTCTAAGCCAAGAGTAAGGAATTTTACATTTATTACCCCTAATGGATTTTCCTTCCATCAGTTTGCCCAGAGATCTGCCTGAAATGTTTCCCTGTTAACATTTATAAGTAACAATGTCTTGTGAAAAAAAGAGAGGGGTTCCTCTTTTTTACCATCTTATCTCTCTTGCCTATTGCATCCCTCAATGAAAAATATGCATATTTCTAGTGTGCACTGCATCAGAGGCTGCTATTGTGGAAAGGCAACCCATGTAATAACATTCTGCAGGGACAATAAAGAAGATACAAGAAGAGATATGAAGTAGCTGGTAAAGTCACAGCATTTCCAGAAAATACACGCAATTCATATGCACTTTTGATCAAGACTATAGTATTTTTAATCCTGGTTTTTTCTTCCTGTCTCATCCTTCATTATTTTTTCCAATCCCATAGCTTACATTTTTAGCTAGCTTTCTTGTTTTGGTTTAATAAAACAACAAAACTGCACTGAGAGGCTGATTTTTCATCCAGACATTTTTGGTTTTCTAATGTTTGTTTTAGGTGATTGTATTTGCCACTGAAAAAGTGTAAATTTTTTTCTTTTTTTTTTTTTAATGGATGCAATTTATCTTGATCATTTTCAAAGACAAGATGCACCTGCCACCAGAGGGGTCCAATTTCAGGAGACTGGTTGAGACAGGCCAGTTTCTGCCTCTGAGTAGGTCCTGCTGGCTCCTGAAAGTCCAGCTGACCCCACTCCTCTCTCCCTCCTGCCCCCATCCACAGGCACGGGCAGCTCCTTGAACACTTCAGTACCAAGCCCTTGAGGTGAGTGTGTCCCTGTCCAGGCTGCCTGCTCCTGGTTCCCAGCCATCCTGCTGTGTGTGGAGCCAGCTATTTGTGGCCAGCTCTGGCAAGCAGGAGAAACTATTTGGCTTTTTGTATCCTGTTTGCTGTTCAAGCATCCTTTTCCAAGATAGCAACATTGTGCAAGATGCTTGTGGGAAGGGTTTTTAAACCAAGCCACAACTTCAAAGCTTCAGCTTTCCAAATATCAGCATCTCATTAAGGCCAGTGAAACATCTTCTTGCCTCTTAACCTTAAGGTAAACGAAAGTGATGGAAACTGTTTATGTGAAACCTTGGCTTTATCAGGTTACATTTCAAACAGATTGTGAAAGACATTCAGGAGATCACTGCAAGACAGTCACTGACGTACAAGAGTTAGGTATGTCTTGAATAAATCCTTCTTGGCAAGGAAATCTTCCTCCCTGTAAACCTGTGGTGTTGCACAAAATGCTTGCAAATGACACTATGTAAGAGCTTGTGTCAAATGGAGCTGTTCTGCCTCTGAGATGATATAAAATACTTCAGCTCAGCTATTACTCAGCTAATGTTTCCTGGATAGTAAATCATTCAGCAACCAGAGAACAGTGCTGTCAAGACATCTTCGCTTTTCATATCTCTGTAGAGCTGGTAGCATTTCTATTAGGTGTAGTTTCACAACACTGTAGCAAAGCTTTCTGTTTGTTGCAGAATATTTCACAGCTATAACACTCTTTTTTTAATCTATTTTTGACTGATCTCTCTCATAGTTTTCTGTCCATCTTGCTCTGTGAACTCCATGACCCAAATATTGTCAAAAGCAAGGATTTCCATCATATTTCATGTATTCATTCCCATTGATCTTAGTAGTGTTGAGTTTCTGTGGCACTTTCTACAGGACTGAACTCATTTTGTGTGTCACACCCCGCATGTTTTTTATTCCAAGAGAAAGGAGAAGAGTGTAGCTAAAAATTTTATCATCAGAGTTGCCAGCTCTGAAACGGAACATGTTGAAATCTCTCACTCGGAGAGACTAATCTGAAAAATGAGCATTCCTGTAAGCATTGAACAAGACTTGAGCAGCACAGAAAAATGGAGACTTTTTGAAGCTAATTAAATTTCATAATGACGTTCCATCAGGCTTGGGTATTATATTTTTTCCCTTCCCTATATTTGTCTTTTTAATATGGTTTAAATTATAGCTTGATCACGTGATGAGGCTATTTCCCTCAGTAGTACAATGCAGCTGTAAAAACTGTATCTTGACTCAAGTAATATTAATACAGTAAAAAAAATCAAGGCTTACAGCAGACAATAATATCTATTTTTAAAAAAAGTATAATTGCTACTTATTACAGAACAGTAAGCAAAGGAGGCATTTTTAATTTATAGAGATTTTCATTGTGACACTTGTGTACATCCTGTTGTCTGTACCATAAAATAAAGCAATATCAGAATAAATAATGCTGATATTTATTTACTATTTATAAAAAATAATTCTGATATTTTTATAAATAAAAAAATATCGGAATTGCATCTGCTCAACATGGTCCCCGATTAAAGAAAACAGCTAGAAAGTACAGTTTAGTGATTGCAGTCTGTTTCATTTTTGCCACAGTGTTTGTATCTGGCTTCTAACTTGTTTTAAAATAAATGCAAGGACCTTCCATATTCTCATAGATATTCTCATAAGCTGCTGGTTTGGGTCTTTCTGTGTTTTACAAAACTGATAGCAGTGTTACTTGTGGATAGGTAATTACCTGTGTTTATTGCTCTTATCCTACTGCCTTTCACTTGCATATCTTCCGTTAAAAAGGAAAAATTGCTCTGGATTTCAAGATACAGGTGTATGGCTCACTTCCTGTCCAGCTTAATAAATTGCTTTGCACACTTATTATTTGTAACCAAATTTTTAAAGATTGGTTTTGTCAATTTGCTTGAGATTGCTGAGCAGAATGATCAATTATGCAATTAAGTTTCTGCTTCACATGCTGTTGCTTAATCTCAGTTTCTGATTATTCTGAGCCTACAGGAAGTGCTCACACACTCTTCTGTTGCTCCGTTTGACCACTAAAAGCAGACAAAAAAAGTCACATATAAAAAAAATTAGTGTTACTGCTGGCAAAAAACCAAAAACAATGTACAAGAACTGTCCAAAGTCCATATGGCTCTGATAAAAAAAGAGGATTATCTTCATATAGGGGACTTTCCACAGTACCAAGTGGATTTTCTCCCATGTGTGAGTTGAATACCATGAAAATAAGTATGTATTTATGGGCCACATGAAAACTCTGAATCTCTTTATCTTGTCTTATCTGGGTAACACCACAGTCTATGCAAGGAATGTTTCTTAACACCAATACTGGCAGCAGTAATAAAAATGTGGAAATGGAACATATTTTAAAGTTTTCGCAGTACTTGTAACCAATTTTGACTTTTTCCTGAGTCAAATGATGATGACTAAAGCCATCACCATGGCTGACTATTCCACTTTGAGAAATCAGACACAGAGAAATTACTAAACTGGCCTTAGCATAGCAAGCTGGTATGAAAGAGAGGTAGAATGAGCGGTCAGCATTGCCCCGATCTTGTTCCCCACAGACAGAGTGCACAAAGAGATCAGTTACTGCAGATGTAAAAAACAGGCCATGGCTGTATTAGATTGCAAAGAACATAACTCCTCATACAGCTGGGGTTACTTCTAGTTGGCAGATACAACCTTGCCGCGTTTCCTGCCCTTGCCTGGATTCAGCTGGGCTCGCGACCTCCTGGGTTCTCAGTGCACAGAAGCAGTTTGACAACTCTCTCACAACAGGCACCTTCTTTAAGGTAGCAGCGAGGGCAAGAGGACGAAAGAATTGGACTTCCGTAACTTTATTCCAAGTTTATTTGTCTCTGCCAACGAGGCAGGGCGAACAAAGCTTGAAGGGGAGTTAACAGAAAAGACCCCTACCTGCTCTCTCTCTGCTGCTTTAAGGGGTAGGGATAACAGAGTATAACCAATGAAAGTAGAGATACATGAGAGGAAACCAATGAAACATCTTCAGAAGAAGAACAAATTCAAACTGACTGATGACAATACAGTTAGAGAGAATTTCAAACCAACCTGACCTGTTACAAAGCTTAAGACTCTGTGACGGAGGAGAAAGCATAAAGTAAACGCATGTAGCTGTGCTGCTGATTCCTCCTTTGCTCCGCCTTCAGGGACAGAGTCCTGCAAGGGAAAGTTCACCCATTCTGAGCCCCCTTCACAGGGCCCAGACTGCACCATAGCTACACAACCTGCTTCAGAAATCCCCAGGAAAGCAAGTGGGCACCTGGTACTCCATATGACATAGTACTGCAACTGGCAGTGGAAACGGGGTCTGTCCTGGCGGCCTGAGTTCAASAAGGGTATTGATGTATTGGAGGAGATTCTGCAAGGAGACATGAGCATAATACATGATGAATTAATGTCTTCTTTGAAAGTGAGTAGGTCAAGGAAGAGGAATCTAACAAGGAGGAAATATAAAACACAAAGTGGCTGGAAGTTGCAGTGAGGGTAGATATCATATCCCCATTTCTTATGTTAAAGCTACTTACTGAAAGGAATGGATAGGTCCCTATGAGATATGGCCCTGTTCAAATAAAAAGGAAGAATTCAAAATATTTCCTTCTTCAGAGAAGTCTTCCAGCCAGTGTTTTGAAGGAGTAGAGCAGCAACACAGTTTCAGGTAAACTGGATTTCATTGGAAAGCACGATTTTCTCAGGAACATCACAGCATTTAAACTCTGAAAGCTCAAGGTCTGACTAGACCCAGAGCTTTTTGGATATCAGGCAAGACTTTGGTTAAAACGAATGGTAGGGAAATTAAACACAGTGGTAGTCCCACCAAGTAGCTGCTGCATCTGCTAGGCACAATTTACTTTGGAAATTATATCTGATGGCATTTTCAAAATACAATTTTTCTGAAGTTCCATCATTTTTCTATCTCTCCTAATTTGGTTAACTCTAGTTAAAAGTGAGGAAACTATTCCCTTCCAGATCAGTCTGCTTGTGACATCTGTTATACTCACTGTGTGCTGCTACTGCTGCTTCTGTTTTTTCTTCTTAGTCTGTAGGCATTGCATAGTAGTTTTTGATATTTCAGACTCTGACTATCATGGAATGGGGTGAAGGCACAAATATCCATGAAGGGAAACCATGGTTTCAGTAATACAGACAATGAAATATAAAAAGTGTGCAGTGAATTGAGATGTAAAAAGAAACACATGGAAGAAGAAGAGGAAAGGGAAGAACTTCCCCAAAATAACTGCTCCTATAGTCTTCCACAAAATTTCTTACCTGTCATCACACTATATGCGTTAAACACTAGGAAAATGGTTCATCTGCTTTTCATGATGTCATATGAATGGAAGCCATATTTCAATCTCAACTTTCAAAAGATAAGCATAATTTTCAAATAATACAGTTTAAAAAACATAAGAGAGTTTTCCCTGACTTTCCACTGTAAGGAATTAAATGTACAATACCTTATGGTTTTGGTTTGGCAAGTTTCCCAGTGCCTTGCTAGCATTCATGTGGAATGCATTTTATTTCAGCCATGGATTAAGAGGGGTGTAGCTGACAATGCTGTGCACATTTTATTGCAATGTATCTGTTGGAAACTAATCTGAAAACGTTTCAGTTGTCATCAAGAAAATAAAACTCCTGTACCCAGATGAATTGGTCTTCATATCTACTCTAAAACTGGAAATGATGTAAATAAAATCTCATTTTTTTAAAAACAGATTTAGGCATCTGGTAAATTGGCTGTCTCATGTATTTTCACTTCATTAAAATTATGTAATTGCATCATATATTACAAGTATGCAGTTTGCTTCATTAAAAGTAATGTAAATATTAAAAGTATCTATTGCTTTTATAAGAAATAGTGTGTCCAGCAGGACTAGAGAAGTGATTGTCCCTGTACTCAGCACTGGTGAGGCCACACCTCAAATCCTGTGTTCACTTCTGGGCCCCTCACTACAAGAAGGACTTTGAGATGCTGAAGCAAGTCCAGAGAAGGTGGTGAAGGAGCTGGAGTCTTATGAATAGTGGCTAAGGGACCTGGGGTGGTTTAGCCTGAAGAAAAGGAGGTTTATATCTCCCTACAACTACCTGAAAGGAGGCAGTAGCAAGGTAGGGGTCATTCTTTTCTCCCAAGTAACAAGTGATAGGAAGAGAGGAAATGGTCTCAAGTTGTGCCAGTGGAGGTTTGAATTGGATATTAGGAAAAATTTATTCATGGAAAGGGTGGTCAGGCCTTGGAATAGGCTGCCCAGGGAAGTGGTGGAGTCACCATCCCTGCATGTGGCACTTAAGGCACATGCTTCGGCAGTGGAATTGTCATTGTTGGGTTGATGGTTGGACTTGATGATCTTAAAGGTCTTTTCCAAACTAAATAATTCTAAGTTTCTATAGTGTTTAACACAATTAGAAGCCAGGAAGAGCAGGAAGGGAGAAGTATGAAAAGAAGTATCAGTAAAGGAGGACAGAAATTTTCATTTCATTTTGCCACTGCTTCCTTTCTCTTTCCTCCTTCACTTTTTATCCTTTGGCTAGGAGGAAGCAGGAGAAAAATCAGGATACTTTTCCTAGATGTTAGAAGAGAAGACTTTGGCATGTTTAGGGATCTGTTTGGAGGAATCTCATGGGATATGGTAAAGGAGAGTGGTCCAAGAGAACTAGCTGGTTTTTAAAGATCGTCTCCTTTAAACTCAGGACTCCCATCCCAAGAAGCCAAAAATCAAGAATAGGTGGGAGCAGCAAAAGGAAGATCAGAGGAAACATGGGCCTGCTAATGGAAGGGGCAGGGTACATGGTGACAAGGACACAGAGAAGGCTGAGGTATTCGATGTGCATTTTGGCTTGGTCTTTACCGATACAATTTACACTCAGCAATTGCACATCCATGTGGACAAGTCTGGGGCAAGAAAGCCCGGTCCTTAAAGGAAGAGGATTGTGTTAGGGAACACTTGTAACTGGACGTACATAAAACCATGGGACCTGATAGGATGCACCCATGAGTGCTAAGGGACCTGTCCTAAGCCACCAGTGTCAATTATTTCTGAAAATTTATGGCAATCAGGGACAGTTCATCTTGTAGAAGGGCAAGAAGGAGGATTCAATAAAATAGAGGCTGGTTAGCCATACATTGAACCCTGAGAAGAAGACGGGGAAAGTAATCCTGGAAAACATTTCCAGACACCTGAAAGACAAGCAGGTGACTGTCAGCAGTCCACATGGATTTACGAAGGAGTTTTCGGTCCAGTTCAGGGCTTCCCAATGTGAGAGAGATACGGAGATACTGGAGCTAGTCCAGTAAAGAACTGTGAAGATGATGAAGGAATTGAGACATCTCGCATACAAAGGGAGGCTGAGAGAGCTGGAGCTGTTCAACCCAGGAAAGAGAAGATGTATAAATACCTGATGGGGAAAGAAGAGAGACCCAGGCTCTTCTCAGTGGTGTCCAGTGGCAGGACAAGAGGCAATGAGCACAAATTGAAACACAAGAAATTGTATCTGAATACAGGAAAATATCTTTTTGCAGTGAAGGTGGTTGAGGAGAGAAACAGTGCCAAGACTTTGCCCAGAGAGGTTGTAGAGTCTCCAGCCGTGGGAATATTCAAAACCTGACTGGCCATGGTCATGAGCAACTGGCTCTAGCCTGCATGAACAGGGACTGGGCTAAACATCCTTCTTGGTGCCTTCTGTGATTCTATAATTCTGTGATTCTTATCTTCTTTTTTCTTTCCTTCTTGTTTTTGTTCATACTGCCTTTTGCATATCATACACAAATGTATTTCTTTTTCCAGATTGTTATATATTTAGCTGCATTTTTCTTCAGTTCTTGCATTCAGCAATACCAGCCCATACTACAGATATTCTAGGTCTGTAGTGAACTTAAATAAAGTTTCCAGTAAAGGCATTGACTTTAAACAGATGGCTTGAAAAATCTTTTTAAATTCAAAATCTGAAGGCAGTAAAGAGAAGAAAATTAAATTAATGTTTTAGAGCTAATGTCATAAAAAACAGTTTATAGGGTGTTAAGCTTTTTAGTGATTGTTTTTTTGACTGACTACAAGCTTGAGCTGTCTCAGCCTCTGGGTTGTTTTAGAGTCTTCACAATAAAGCTCAGTCAGCTCTCACTGGACCTGGGAGCTTCATCAAATTTGTTTTGCAGTTTTATAGCTAAATAAGTATTTTGGGAGCATATCCATTGTCTATAATTAACATCCTATGGTGTGCTCTCTAGAACATTTATTTAGTGCATCAATACTTCTTATAGACCACAGCACACCAAATGATCCACATCCAGTTTTTCATTATTGCAGTGTGAATCTGTCAAAGTTTCTTCAGAGTACAACCTCCAATTTCTTTTAGTGTAATGTGGATGAGGGAAGAATCTGTTAGGGTACATTTATGTACATGAAGAAAATAGGATTATATAGTCATAGTGATAAATTGTATGAGAACTGGAATCTGAAAGTTTATCAAATTTGGTCTCTAATAAAAAACTTCTTATTTTGATATGAATGGAAAATTAAAGTTAAAAAGCTGTTTATATTAGGAGAATTAAATCCCTTTTGATTTGACAAAGTGACAAAGGATCTTTTAAATAGTATGTTTTCCCCTGCAGTTTTTATTGCTGACAGACCTGTGCTTTAGTCTGACATTATTCCATTCTGCCAGTAAAACTTCTATTTTGGCACATTTTTAACAGGTAATATTGCCCCTGTGCTTGAAGTCTTCAGAACTGCATGTTTCACTTGGAGTTTTGCAAATCAGGAGCACCTCCACAGAAGGATGCAGAACGAAAACAAACTTGAAATCATAACAAACAACTTGGCGTCTTCAGCATGGTTTCAGTGGGAGCACAAAAAATTCATTTTGAGAAACTTCTGGATGTTGTAATCAYGGGCTTTATGAGTTATAATATTTTATAATGGGTCAAGGCCATCCTAGAGTCAAAATTATCAAGGGAAACTGATGACTGTTAAGACTAATATAAGCCTGGTCTACACTTACATTTTACTGAAATTTCTAAGCTAGTTAGAAGTATTAAAAGATTAGATTTATGAAAAATATGACTACGGCAGCAAAATGCATGGAGAACAGATTTATCAGACAAAATGTTCTTTAAGAAACTATTTTCAATGAAGGAAATGAAGCTCATAAGTTAAACCAGCAAAACAGTAATTATTCTAGTTTAATTTGCATTTTAAATTGCATTCTAGTTTAAGTTAATATCCTTATTCCTTGTCTGTGTTAATGTAGCTTCTATTTTCACCTGTTGAATCCTGTTACACATCCTGGTTGATGGACCAGAAATCTTAAAATTATCAAATGTAACTTTTCTTGTATTCTGTTTATAGATATATCAAAATCTAGCTTAAACAAACCGGATCCTTTGAGTCCTCTCTCACTTATCACCATTTCGACTGTCAATGAGAGTTTGCCAGCTGTCAGGCAGTCCCTCTATGCCCAGTGCAGGGAAGATACATCAGTTCTGCTCCATTTCAGAGGCAGTATCTGCCAGGACCTCTCACTGCAGTCTGTAAGCTCCTCATTCCTTTTGGTCATAGTGTTTCACACATAGATGAGGATGAGCTGACTGTCCTATGGATCTGATGTTGTTTTTAGAAAAGCTGTTTCCTATGTAGAAAAGTTTACTTCCTTTGTGATTTTCTGCATGTATCTCTTTATTTGTGGGGGGAAGGGGGGTTAAAAACAGCATTTATATTTCATTTAGCAAGCAATCCCCCTTTTTCTGTACTGAAGGCCTCTTCTTTTAATTGATTACCATTCTGCTAATTGTTATATCTCCACAAAAACCATCAGAAAAGTCCTTATCATTTCGAAACCTGTTTTCTGGGGGTTCTCACTGGAAACAAACATTCTCAATTATCATTGCTGTTTTTGAACATATTTTGATATGGTTCAACAAGCTAATAATTATTTTATTTTCTGTCTTCAACAAATAAATGTTGYGATTACAAAATACACAACAATCCATTAATGCTATACACTAAGCTAACCATTTGAGTGAATCAAAAGAAGAGCAACTTTAACTATCACTCTCCCAATAGTCGTATATTAATTAACATGAGCTTTTTTCACCTAATTTAAAATTTTGATAAATAAAACCTCCTCTTGCATGTTTTTCTGTGACTGATGACCAGGCATATTAACCCAGCAAGGTTACAGACAATCAACATTCCTGGTACTCAGTCAGCAGGCATTTCTTTTAAAACTCTAGGATGCAAAGGTCCAACATCTACTAACTTAAAAGTACAGATTTAAAAACTGGTCTTTAACTTTTCTCTCTCTCTCCCCTCACTATGGTGTGAAGGATTCTACCATTTTTTCTGTAGCGATGGATGAATACCACTCTTTGGGTTATTCCCCTAATGCAGTATTATAAAGGTCAGTAGGTGATACGGAGAAGAAGAGTTACCATGCACAGGGTGTTCTGCTGTCTCAAACCCTATTGCTTTAATTGCTTAGGGTGTTTTGCTCTATCCCACAAAGGGTGGTCCCTCACACCATAGCTTCTAAGTTCTGCACAGAAAAATGCAGCATACTTGCCTCAATATTACCTAGAAATAGCTGACTCATTTAATTACGTGCATCAAGTGCTGCACCAAAATTAAATCCTCCAACCATAAGACCCTGGGGCAAAATATCAGCATCTAACTCACAACCCTCAGTTACAGGTATTGAGATGAAAGCACGTTGTCTTGCAAGTGCCTAAAAATTATGCCCCATGTTAACTACCTTTTTTTTTTAAGAAATTAACTGAATCACATTAAACCAAATAGATTAGAAATCTTCTCTTGTGCTGTGCTATCAGCTGTCACCAAGACCAGAATCATTTTCAAGTATGAGCCTGTTAATGATAACTTTCTTCAACAAGCCAGAAGTCTTGCCTTTGCTAATATAACATCTGGTTTAGTTACACCTTAATTGTTCACCATGAATTCAGGTATAAAACGCAGACTTAATTTGTTTGTTTTGTTTTCAGAATCATTGCCATGAGAGGCTATAGCAGCTTCTTCTCCTTTTGCATAGCAGTAGCAAGCCTCCAAGGCGTTGGCTTTGCTGCGTGACATAGGAAGACAGTAACTTTTTGACCTATTTAACTGGCCTGTTGTCTTTTTCTTGATAATTAAGTTCATCAGCTGGCTTTTAAAGTCTGGTCAGAATATAATTGCTATAGCCCTRGAGTACCGGATGAAATCAGCAGCTGTTTATCCTTACTCATTCCAATTATTTATAACTCTGGCTATATCATTCCTTTCTGTGCTATTTTCTTCAAATTTCTCAATGATTTTAATTGGATAAGGCCCAATAAATTTAGGAGAAAATATTTAAGTGTTTGTATGCCAGCTTTCCTTAGAAAAAAGTTGTGCCTTAGCCCTAATCTATGCATYTTTAATGCTCCCATTGCCTCAGTATCTGCAGTAAGGTATCTTAGCAGAATGATAGCAAAGAAGTAAAAATAGAAGCCTTATAATGTTTATGTAGTATCTACCTTCRTATGCTGAGATGTCAGTGATGACCAGGCCAGGACAAAAAGAAAGAATGCTACCTTCTTTTAGGGGGTAATTAAAAAGTAGTCACATGTTATGGTAGACTATGCAAGCTGATCTCCAGAAGCTCCTTGTTTCTAAAGTCTTACAAACCAAACCAAACCAAAGAAAAAATGAAAGAGTAAAGAACAGGGTACAGCAGATGAGGAGTCAGCAGCTTATCTGAGGTTTTTTTGGTAGAGCACAAACAGGCTGAGAAGAGAGGGGAGGGGACCCTGATAGGGCAGAGGCAGGGAGAAAAGGGCATGGATGGGTCGAGCACATAGTGCAGATGGGGTTATGGGTTGGTTTCCTTATCGTAGGATGCAATAGAAGGCTGAGAAAAAAAAACTGAGGCCACTCCTGGGTATGAGCCATGAAAGCACTGTAGTAGCAGTGATCCACACCCGCCGATGGAGGGAGGCGGGACGAGGAAGTCTGGAGTAGCAGCAATAACCTTCACACACAAAATCCGCCAAGTCGGCCAAACACAACCTACTCCTGCTAGACTAACACCGAATACTGCTGTCCCCTCTGCTCCCTGTGCGCTCTGCAAACAAGGAAGCGGATCCAGCACGTTCTGTTCGGAAAGGTCAGGACTGCATAATAGCTTAACCAGCATTTAACACCCAGGTTACAAGATAGTATCGGATTTCAGCACATGGTGTTTTGGTCTCTCTGGCTTGACAAACTAGTACAGCTTGAAATACTGTGTCTGAGTGATAGGAGGATATCCATGTGCTGAGAACAGTGTGTTGTTGCTTTTTGCTTTTAAATATGTTTTGCATTTCATTCATTTGCAATTGCTTCTTCAGCGTCATATAAATGAATCAAAATAATTGTGACCCAATAGGAACTACATAAGCCTGGCTGCTCTAATATCTAATGTTTCTCACAGAACCGGTCCTCTCATCAGTTTTACTACACGGAGAGATGAGAACCTGCCTGAATCAATGGTTGTCTTTACCTGCACCATATCTATCTTGCAGGTGGCACCAACCCATCTATTGCTCATGGCAGGTGCTCTGTGAATTCTGGAGAGTAAAATCAGTTCGGGCTGAGAGAGATACTAGAGATGCATACAGCTTTTTCCTATTTTTTCAAGCAATAGCAAGACATGCAATGAAACAAGTTCTGAGATTCTTGTTCCTAATTTCTATGTAGATTTACTCTGGGGTTTTTTTGCTATTTTGCTCGGTCTAACAAAGAGTGCCCTTAGCATTCAAGTTTTTCTTGGAGTGTATAGATTGTATCACAAAGAAACATAGACTGGGTGCACGGGTGATTCAAACGTTTGAACTAACACAGTGCAAGAAACTGGTCTTTTGTAAGTCTCCATTCACAGAAATGTGCAGTTATGTCTTTCAATTTTGAGGAACTCAATGGAAAATTTTAGGTTTTCTTTTGTGTTTCTGGAATTGTGTTAAAAAAGAAACCTATGACATTTGCTAACAAAAATGTTGAGGATTGGAAGGCAATGGCTGATTTCCAGCAAAATAAAAGCACAAAATCCATTTGTAAGCATTGCTCAGCCAATCGCAATTGTAGATCTGTTAGAAACAAGGAAACAAGAAACCCTGTGGATGCAATTGCAGCTCTCTGCCCACTTTGAAATCTAGCATGGCATAACTTGTTTACCAAAGACCATGGGTTTTGAAGGACTCACCTCATGCAGACTGGAACAACCCCATTCTCGTCACTTAAAAACAAATTCTAGAAATGGAAAAATATTTTCTTGAAGTTATACAACACCTAGTTTATTTATAGTATGTTTTAAGCCTGATTGCAGCTTGTCTTGAGCAGCAAAGCTATTAGAGTAGTTAAAGTAATGGAACGAAGAAGCCAACACTTGCTAATAAATAAACATTAATAGCTCATTAATAAGCTATGTTATGATCTGCCTTGGAACATGATGAAAGATATGAAAGGAACTTGATGCTTTATCCATTGAGCAGTCCAGACACAAATTCTTTGGTTTGGAAGTAAACAAGGGTAAAATATTCTCTCAGGTATCTATGATATTTTAGTTGCATTTTGTTTTGTTGAAAGATTACAATGATTTCAGTCAATAATCTCTTCTTTATATTCCTCAACATGAAAAGGATAGGGGGAGGTCAACCTGTATTTCTTTCAGATAACATTCAGATCCAGCTTCTGTTGAGATGAAGGAGTACTTATTTCTACCTATGCCAGCAGTGTCAACACTCATAAAACTGGAGCTCCTGACTGTTTAAAAAAATGAAAATTTGACCAAGAATGACAACTTTTGGGGGACACATTGTTTTCACAGCATTTTACATTTGAGAGATGTCCTAAGTCCTTTGTTGATTATGAGTCATGCAGTGACAAGTCAGACCCATTCAGCTCATACATCCTTGACCAGACTGCTTTATATGAAAGGATGGCTGCTTTCTGTGGTTATTAATACTTAATGCTAGAAATATTCTGTTCCCATTTCCATAACTTACATGAGTTATGGTGGTCTCATATATAACAGGATAAGCACTTGTCAGAGCAGTGAGTTTCTTTCATATATTGCTCAGCATTAAAGTACACAGACTGCATCATCTCTGTATTTTCATCCCTAGGACAAAGAACAKGTGAGTTGTAGATTAATTTATGCAAGTGATCCTACAGGTCTTTAATTGTTTTCCCTTTCCTCATAGCATCCAGGCAACATTCTAAGAAACATATTTCTTTGTCTCAAAAAAACTACTGTGTCCTTCTTTAATTACTTCTGTGGATATCCTCATGATGAGACCTAAAGGGRAGGTATTTTTCAATGGTATATTGTTTCCTTAATTGTCCAAAATCTTTCTAAAAAGATTCAAGTCACTGTACCATGATAAAATTATTTCAGGTATGTATGCTTTCATTATTTTTTGTAATACAATTGGTGATAAGTAAAACTTTTGGTTTTTCTTGGCATTTCCATAAAATATAACATTTTTGTAAAAAATGCACAGGCATGCAAGGAAAGTTCACATTTCATTCCAGATGTGAATTTAGAAGATCCTTTTACTATCATTTTCTTATTTAATATTTTTCCATACCTGTCTTTAATGGCAGGATGCTGCCTCAGATATAGGTATGTAATTTTCATCATCAGGAACAACGCATAACAAAACATTGTTTTAAGGCATACTGCTGGCTGGGCTTTTTTTGATTTTTGGTTTTTGGCTCAGGTTTTGGGTTTGTTTTTTTTTTATTAACAGGTTGAATCAAAACATTTGTTATCAGCCAAAATTTCTGAAGCAAGAATATTCTACCTGGCTAAAATCTTTGACTATTTTGTATTAGATTAAGCAACTTTTTTTTTTTTTCTGACATGTCCCTAGGCACCTAAATTGCCACATGGTTTATGCCACAAAAAGGACCTGTTCTCTAGCTGTACTTAATCCATACAAGGAGGAAATGCTAGGTTGTGAATTTTCCATTGGGACATCCCCTTTTACTGTATGAAAGAACAAGGTGGTATAGTGGAGAGAGATAAGACCTTGGGGGCTGGAAAGCTTGGATTATTTTCCTAGCCATTCCTGCAAGATTTCACTCCTCCATGCCTCAATTTCGCCATCTGGAAAAAGGGACTAATGGTACAAACCTCTTTTGTAAAACAAACAAGCAAACAAAGAACCTCTTTGAGTTCTCTTGGTGAGAACATGGCTACACAGAGGGAGTTTTATTATTATCAGCATTATCGGCTGGGCTCAACAGTTGTACAAATCCTGCAGTAATCACTTCCTTCCTTGTTTCTTTTTCAGAAGACAGAGGCTGAGGCTGTTTAAAATGCCAATGATATGCAGAGGATACGCCTGCATTCTTGTTTGTCTAGAAGGACATGTTTCTCATATTAAAATTTATGAAACAAAATTCCAAATAATCATGTCAACAGAGTGGATTTTGTGGGGCGCCAACATGGAATGCACAGTGCTCGGATTTGCATTCCTCTGTCATACCCAGCTTCAAAGAAGACACTTCCTTTAATTTTGGTCTTTGCAGAAATTATAATTGATAAATCCATAAAAAACCACTGCACCCTTAGGCCTCTAGTGGATATTATGGGTTTTTTAGAACACTTATTTAAAAATATGTCTTTATTGTTTTGGGTGGTATTATTGGCTACTCTATCTTTCTTCCTAGTCAAACCCTCTCCCTTCTCTGGAGCAAATATATGAAATTGATAGAGAACAGCTGCTATCCAGTCTGCTGGAGTTTTATAACAAGTTATCAAACCCTTTGAACACAGCTGGTAAACAGACGTTCCCCAAAGCATGCATGCCAGCAGCTCTTTGTGTTGAAAAGGTAAGACAATCATTTGGGGGAAATTCTGCTAAAGTACAGATACTGCATCAGAAGCCTTATATGCAGGGACCATATGTTCTGCACATATGGGGTTCAACCAGAGGTTGCCATTCACATTTAAGATGGGGGATCTGAACTAGAAGTGAAGTCAACTTCCACAAAGGGATTTACTTGGAATTACTTTAGCTATGAATCTTCGAACAGGATTTCTCCATGAACTCTCTTTTTAAGAAGCATTGGGAAAAGGCCATAGTGTACTGCGAGGATATTACTATGTAAACRTGGACTTATTGTGTGATGGCCCTGAAATCCTGAGTACTCAGTGGAGGTGGTCAGTTGACAGAGGTGTTAATCTTGGTTTATATGGTTGTCTATCCCCTATGTGTAGCTTTCTGCTACATGCAAGTATTCCTGCAAAGTAGATAACACTGTGGTCGCAAGGGGATTTCTGGAAATATGGCAGCAGTTTCCCAGGCAGAGCAGAAATGTGTTGAATACACTGCTGAAATGCGGTGGCAGCTTCACTCCGCCTAAGGGACCCCCTGCTCACAGACTGCTGAAAAACTGCAGTTGCTCTGGCAGCCACTAAAGTTGTTTCCAACAGAAACAGTGTGGCTGTCCTTTGTGACCAAAAAGTAGAAACAGCAGAGTGCTCTGGCAAGCTCCTGGAGCCAACTGTGCTTTCTCGTGGGTACCACCCGAAGCATGAGACTCACAGTGCTGTCGGCATTGTCAGCTGTCATCCTGAAACTGAGCAGGCTCTTTAGCTGGGAAATAAATATATCCAAGAGGTCTATTGCATTGTCAGATGCATTTAACACCTGTGAAAAACCCCATRCTGCTGCTGCTGCTGTGTTGCAAACATTATGTGACAAGGCTGCTGAATGACTTAAGCAATGACGTAACTCCTCTACCACATTTTCCAGGGTGGTAAACCATAGAGGAAAGTGTGCATCATTTAAGAGGTGTTGTTGGGACATCTGGTTTTCATACAGATAAAAATAGATGCTATCAGATGCCTGSGCAGTAGGCTACATGATATTATTTTGTTCCCAGCTGATTATCTGCCATATCAAAACATGCACAGTCATGCAGGCATTAGGCTCTCATCTTCAAAGGCAAGACCAGGAGTGGAAATCATGAGATATGAAAAACATGCAAAGGGCCAGTAGGACATACCTTTTGCATATCAGCCTGTTCAGGCTGCTGTTCTACGTACTTGGGTGTGTAATTCAGATTGATCAGCCCACTCCACATTGCAAGATGGCAGATTTGATCCATTGCTTTCAGCCCTTTGGAGACAGTGAACCACAACTGCTATGAAGCAGTACTTAAGGGAAGCAGAGTGTGAGTTTCCTTTAGAATGGATACATAACCAAATGTTTTGAGATACTTCATATGCTGGATGATCTGGACCAAAATGAAAGATCTGACTTATTTTCGCAATAGGAGATTCAACTCCTCTACACAGTTAGGAGATTTCCTGATTTTACTTTTTTTTTAATTTTTCAGAAGCTGAAATAACTTTTCCAGTTAGTGCTGGAAAAGCTTACTTCTAATAAGTCTGCAGCAGGCAGGGAAAATATGGGGAAAGATGCAATATYGTGCCAAAATATCCCTCTTTTGGGTCATATTTGAGTCATGTTGGCTTGAGCCGGACTCACTCATGATCTAAATCTAAAATTTAGTGAGTGATCCAGTTGCTGGAATGTACTTTGCTTTCAAAGGAAAGGTTAAAGATCTTAATAGGCATAACGCCCCTGCACATWAAGATTCTGGAGAAACACTAATGATAGTAAATGGAAAATTTTCAGCTTGTCCCACCACATCAGTCTGATCTCCAAAGAAGCAGAAGCAAAGAGACTAACTTGCTTTGGATAAGTTCAGAGAAACAATTACTTATTGCTGCAAACTGTGGAAAAAGGAATCAAAAATCGGCAGAGGAAACGTTAAACAGCAGTAAAATGTAAACCCGATAGTGGGAACAGAAGGAGGAAAATTATGAAGCACTTAGCAAATGAAAGAAAGAAATCAAATGTGGTTTAGATAATATATCACACTGATTGTATAACAGCATTAACATCTTCCTTTGTTCAGCTGACAACATAAGGCAAACAAAGCCTTTCTTCCGTCTATTAATGGCTCATTGTTCTTGTAAATGAACAATTGCTGTAACCGGAATGAGGAGGGCTATCAATGCAGCATCAGGTCATGATCACATTTAGTGAAGGATGAATAAAAATTGCCTCCAGACCCTCAGAARAGTTATATACATTTAGCAACAATGGCAACACTGTGCCAGAATAAATTACTTACGGAAATCTATGGAGACCATAAGGCTATATTTTTGCCAGTTTGAGTGTCAGATCAATTAGAGTCTTCAGTCAGATAAGGATTTTTCCTTTAGGTTAAAATGTAAGTAYGAGCCAACAATTCATTGCATTTGCATTTGCATTTGCGATATGTTTTCGGGTTCTGTATGGTTAAAGTGTGTGTCTTGTCAAATTAATAAGCATACTGCAAATAATGTGCAAATCTCTTCTTCCTTATTTGCTGAGTTACTTAATGTGTTTTTTTCTTTTAAACTTACACTTGATCTGGTTTTCTGCACTTCTTTTACCAACGGATAAAGGCAATTATTTCTGTTTGCCATCTAAAGCCTTTCAGCTAGCAAAACAATTGCTTAAAATCTACCTTCGTCTGACATAGCTGTTGACGCAATATGTGGAAATATACAGCTGCTGCCAAGAGTCACGGGGTTCACAGAAAGTACGAATACTGAGAATACACTTATCAAAGTAAGTCGGAGAGAAAAACAGTAGACTACATAGATACTGAAATACATCTTGTCTCTAAAAGGGAAGAAACCCCCATGTTTCATGGAGATGTTAGAATAAGAAGTTCTGCCTCCCACAAAGGCTTGAAAAGCATTTTATAAAATGCTTATCTCTGGACAATCACAATTTTCGGTGAAGTCAGTGATAAGTCTGTCTGGATCATCTCCCTAATAGCATAGAGGTAAGGCAAAGAAAAGAAGATCTAACTTGAGCAATAGTGGGGCAACCCCCTCATGTTGATAAGGAAGGGTGCTGATAGGTGTTTTCAGGTCAGTGGCTGGAGTCTGGAGTAACTTCACTGAGGTTCCATGGAAAAGGGGACACCTGGACTTCCTTCGTGGCCTTGGATTTGACTACATGCTTTATCTCCTCATTTCAAACTCATGGAGGCCCTTTTACAACCCCTCTTTTGCACTGACTTGCACAGACATCTCGAAGCTATCCTGGCAAAAAGGCTCTGCCAGGAAAATATACACAGGTTAACAGTATAAAGCAATTACTTATTTGCTAATGTACAACATTAAAAAAACACATAGCTGAGATTTACTGAGATATTTGGGTAAGTGTTAGTGTGCTTATCGTCCTCGATAGAGCAGCTTTAATAAAGAAAGTGTTAACTATACCCCTAATTGTTACATTATCAGAACTGAAATGGAGCATGTTATTCCTGATGACCTCACCTTCTTTCAGCAACAATGGAGTGCAGAAATCACTGCTAGAAGGAGAGGACATCAGACCTAAAATGCTTATGAAAATGCCCATGCAAAGGGGCATAGCTTCGAGTTGAGACTGTCCATGGTTTGGTGCATGCCTTTCCCTACTCAAGCACCACATCACTATACTGATGACAGGAAACAGCAAGCTTCAGGATGGTGTTCATCTGGGTGTTGTGACTATTTTAATGCTTTGCTTGTCATTTCTGTCCTTCCCTAACAAATTTGAATCTGGGGAGAAAAAATAACTACTGTGACTTCCATTTGTTTGGTATGCTTTCCTAATTATATACCTTTTTAATTTCTTACAATTGTAGAACCATGCAATCATTTAGGTTGAAAAAGACACTTAAGCTCGTTGAGTCCAACTGTTAACCTAATACTGTCAAGTCCACCAGTAAACCGTGGCCCCAGGTGCTACATCTACACATCTTTTAAATACCTCCAGGGATGGTGATACCACCACTTCCCTGGGCAGCCTGTTTCAATGCTTGACAATCCTTGCAGTGAAGAAATTTTTCCTAATATTCAATCTAAACCTCCCYGGATGCAACTTGAGGCCTAGTCCTCTCGTTACATAGGAGACCAACCAACCGCCACCTTGATACACACTCTTTTCAGGTAGTTGTAGAGAGTGMTAAGGACCCCCTGAGCCTCCTGTTATCCAGCTCCCTGAGCTGCTCCTCGTAGGACTTGTGCTCCAAACCCTTCTACAGCTCCGTCGCCCTTCTCTGGACTCACTCCAGCGCCTCAATGTCTTTCTTGTAGTGAGAGGCCCAAAACTGGACACAGCACTTGAGGTGTGACCTCACCGGTGCTCGGTAGAGGGGGATAATCACTGCCCTAGTCCTGCTGGCCACACTGTTGTTGTTACAGGCCAGGATGCCATTGGCTTTCTTGGCCACCTGGGCACATGCTGGCTCATGTTCAGCTGGCAGTGACCAATACTCCCAGGTCATTTACTAACAGGCATCTTTCCAGTCACCCTTCCCTAAGCTTGTAACTCTGCATGGGGTTGCTCTGTCCCAAGTGCAGGACGGGTGCTTTGCCTTGTTGAAGCTCATACAATTCACCTCAGCCCTCCTTTTGTTGCTGATGTAGTTATAGAAACATTTTTTATTGTCTTTTATGGCAGTAGCCAGATTAAGTACTTGCTGGGGTTTGGTTCTTCTAATTTTCTTCCTGCATAACCTCATGACATCCTTGTAGTCCTCCTGAGTTTCCCACTCCTTCAAAAGATCATACTCTCTCCTTTTTAATCTGAGTTCCAGAAAAAGCTCTGTCTCTCCAGACCAGTCTTCTCCACTGGCTCAGCTTTCAGCTCATGGGGTCTGCCTGCTTCTGTGCCTTTAAGATTTTCTGCTTGAAAAACATCCAACATTCCTGGACTCTTTTGCCCTTCAGGAATCTCTCCAGGCTCCTGTCAACCAGGCTCCTAAACAGGCCAAAGTCTGCCCTCTAGAAGGCCAAGGTRGCCATTCTGCTGGCACTGCTCTTTACTTCTCTAAGAATCAAAAACTCATGATCATTTTATTATCACTGTGCCCCAGGTAGCCTTCAGACATCACTTCACCCACCAGTCCTTCTCCGTTACAGAGAGATAGTCCAGCGAGCACCTTTTCTAGTTGTGTCCCTCACCAGCTGTGTCAGGAAGTTGTCTTCCACACAATCCGGGAAGCTTCTGGACTGTTTCCTCTCTGCTGTGTAGTGATTTGAACAGACATCTGCTAAGCTGAAATCTCCCACAAGAACAAGAGCTAGCAATTGTGAGACTTTTCCCAGCTGCTTATAGAATTTGTCATACCTAGCCTACATTTAGTCAGGACTTAGAAATCTTTGAAAAAGACTGTTCCCCAATGACATCCATGAAGGAAAAAATCTTACCTGTTTTGTCCTGCACATGGCTGGAACAGATGGTGTGTACTGTCAGAGCTAGAAAACTCCATGTTGCTGAATGCAGAGTTCAAACTGTAGCAACACTGTAATTTGGAAAACTCTTCATAAGTTGCATCAGGAAACCTTGTGGTTTTATTTGTGTGAGAAACACCCAGGAGAAAGTCATTACTTGCTTTTCTTGCATCTCTCTGGTGGCATAGATATAACATGAGTAAAAGAGCAAGACTTTCATATGAAATCTGCAAATTTCAGTGTTGGTTGACAGCCCTGTAATCCTTGTCAATATCTTTGACAAAGTTTATGGTATTGCAATTTTCTTGTTGACATTTGAAGGGGAGAAAGGCTGGAGTTATCAGTTTGATATGTCATTCAATACATCAAAATGGCCAAGTAATCTGCCTGTGGAGTCCATGCTTATAAACTGGTGAATTATTTAAATATTTTCCTGTGTCACTGTGCTCTGCAGTCAGAGCTGGCATAATTAAGAGTAGGGGATGTCTAATAGCAAAAGCAGATTTTAATCAGATTGTTTACTGGCACGGCGTCTGGAGAGTTTTCACTTGCCTGGTTTTKAGTTTCAAGGAGAATAGATACAATGAAGTATTTTCCAGGGTATTGTTTGATTTCATGAACACATTTTGACTTTAAGAATTTCAGTAGCTTATGCAGAGGGGAGTAAGGAAGAAAATGGATTCTAAAAGCAGTTGTCCATCATGGAGATGAGTATTGTAACTTGTGGCCCCAGCAAACACAGATATTTGCCAAAGACTTTTGAAATAATTCTGGGAGGTGTCTCAACACCAAGGACTGCCTCTAACAGAGAGAAAAGCATAGACCTGGCTCAGTACTGTAATTTGAAACACCCTACTGTTTGATGGAAAAAGGAAAGGATTCTCAACATTTTTGCATCAAAATACACAGCACTTAGGCTCTATGGGCATTGTGGACACGCAGTAATTTTTAATTGAGAACTTGAAGTTTCTTCTCTCAAATTACTCAGGCAAGAAATTATTTTTTTGCATTGCCTAGCTCAGACTGCAGTGCAGCCCATCAAAGGGAGAACATCTCCTCAGATTAATGAGCCACTTAAACTGTGTGTGTGTGTGTGTATGTGTTTGTATCTTTTCCTCTGAGACATTTAATAAGCAAATAACAGCTGCACTCCAGTTCTTTAGTCCTGCCCAGTTATCAGATCTGTAATCAGCATGCTAGAGAGCACAGGTTATGGGACTGCTTTTGTGACTGATAAAGCCATTGTAGGACATTACCTGAAACAACAGCTACTTGTCTGAGAAAGGAGACAATACAGGGTGAGGCTGGGCATATTTTAATTTCTAATTATGTTTTGATTGCTCTCAAGGTTCCCTGGTTGTGATGTGTACAGTACTTGCGTGAACTGTGTTGTATTACACACCAGTGAAAAGGTGGCCAAACCCTGTTATCAAGACATGTACAAGTTTTGGTGCGGAATAGGGCGTTAGTCCTTAAAACCATATTGTTTAGAGGGTACATGAACATGCCCAGTGTTCAGTGTTAGCATGGCAGCCTGGCACACAACTGATGACATCCATCCCCCGCCTGAATCTGAGGATAAATAGCACAATGAAGGTAAGATTAAGCAAGTAGTCAGAGTGATTCACCAACCGGATTAGCAAAACAGAAAAATCCATGAGGCTTTCCATGACCTCCCACAGGCTTTTGTTTTCCATGGAGCTGAGAGTGCATTATTTCCACTGGGTGGTGTGAAACAATGCAATGTAGCTTCATGGAGCGAGGGGCAGTCTGAGGCAGAACCCCACTGCTGCGCACGGTCAGTAGGGCCCATCCCTCAGTCACACCCCACTTTCAATGTTTTCTTCTGCTTTTAGACTGAAAGGAGTGTTGGGCGTTGTAGAAAGGAAGAAGTTGGACTGCATGCTGACTGCAAGTGAAGCTCCTCTGCCAGGGATTTCATGTTCTAGCTTGACTTGATTGTGCATGTGTGTTTTTCCTCCCTATGAGTTTTAGGGCTCTAGTTTGAGTTCAGCTAAATCTGGCAAATACAGAGCAGCCTTGACAGTAACTGTGTTTCATGAAAAAGGTTCTCTGGGCAGAGAGAGGGAACACTATTAATGCCTTCACTAACTGAAATGCTCTAGCAGGAGTCATGGGCATCCACAACGAGAGAATCCAATCAATGGATCCCAATCCGTAAGAAAGTGTATGGGATGGCTCTTCTCCCTTTGCGCTTTCCTCTCACATTCCAAGCTGAAATGATGGTCGGATGATCGAGATCCACAGCAGAGAAAGGAGCATGAAGAAGTGGAAGAAAAGGGAAAAGGCAACTCACAGATAATGGCCAGTGGGAATGATTGATTTCTAGACCTTGTAAAATCAGGAAAACAATGAGAGCCAGAACTGTATCTGTATTCAGAGCTTACAGACTTTAGCATAGCTAGAGATTAAAGAAAAACCAGACAAATATTGTTTTCAGTATTTCATGAGGTAGATGAGAGGTGAGAAGTGAATAAAACACAATTGCCAGAAATAATAACAAAGTCATTGGAACAACTGATAAGGTAATTTCATGTAAACTGTGTCCCAAGACAAACTAAGTCTTAAAATGAGACTGGTTTACTTTACCTGTGGCCAAGAACTAGAGGGGCAACCAAAGCACATTTCAGAGCAGGGATATCTGATGTAACTTTGGAAGGATTTTTGAATTCCTTCACTGAAAGACAGGATCATTTGTTGTACTTGTGACTTCAGCATGCAGGAATTATTCTTGAGAAAAACAGATACGGTCTCCAGAAATGYTTTTGAAAAGTGGGGACAAATGAACTATCTGGGGAAAGGATTAAATTCATAGCAGACACTTGAGCAGAGAAGGCAGCAAGCACTACAAGAAATCTAGGAATCGGGCCAGAGGGTGTTTTACTCTTCTGCTACAGAACCACTGCTCAGAGCAAACTGCAGGAAAAACAAAGAACACTTAGGGTGCAAGGAGGCTGGAAGTGAAAGGCATCATATGTGCTTTCTTCTGACAAGAAGCAAAGAATTGAAAAGGAAAAAGACAATAGACACAGGATGAAGAGATATACTGCAAGAGGGCACATGCAGTGTGACTGGAGATTGGACACTCCAGACTGGAGACTGGAGACTCCTCCACTGGAGCAGGCTCTCTCTCGGGTTTGAAGCTGATGGATGGACATCCAGTATTCATTCTTTCTCTCTTTCTCTCTTTCTTTCTTTCGTTCTTTCATTCTTTCATTTTCTCTCTCTCTTTCTCTTTCTCTCTCTTTCTCTCTCTTTCTCTCTCTTTCTCTCTCTTTCTCTCTTTCTTTCTTTCTCTCTTTTGCTCTTTTTTGTTTTTTTATTTCTCCCCTCTTACTTTGGCTCCCCTGGAGCAACAAAGAATGGAAGATCTGCTTTTTTACCCAGACCTCTCGATGCACAAAAATACTTTCTCTTTTAGCCACTTACACAAAAATACTTTCTCTTTTAGCCACTTATATATATATCTGTAATGTTTCATGCAGATTTCACTATGAGGTGCTGATGCAAAACTTACTAAAATGAATGACAGATCCTGTCCACGGTATGTTTTGGGTTAATATGGTATGTCTACAGAGCCAACCAACAACAGATGTGATCTTGTTCTCAAGTTCATAGTTGTATCTAGTGTGCACAGTAGACCCAAAAATATTAACTCAAGCATATATCCCTCTGTGGACAGAGAGTTTAGATCTCTCCCAATGAGTTTAGCAGTGCCACGTCTCAGGCCTCTGTATGGTAATGCAAATGTCTTTAAATTTAATTTTTTTTATTGTCTTCAGCATAGCTTTCCCCTGGGTAACATTCTCACAGTTTCCAGCTTTCCAAGACTGTTACCAAACTGCAGTTTGGGTGTTGATAAGAAGACTTATGTGGTTTATGTGGGTTAAGCAGTATATTGCTGGACTACATCAGCTGTTCTCAGGAGCAGAGAATAAGGCTTGGCACTGCCTGGTTTCCTTGTGGAGATACCGGCTGAAAGAGAAATGTCAATCATGGTGACATTGCATGTTAGCATCTGACCCCCCAGATCAGCCTCAGATGAGCTGGCTCACTAAACCCCTCTCCAGCTGAAGGTACTCCAAATCATCTACTTTTGCACACTGTGTGGAAACTCTGAACAGAGCAGCAGCCAGCACACAAGCTCCTGAAGGCTTGCATGGACACGCATAGAGACATGGTGGTCAGCTCTTCACACCTCACAATGTGAAACTGCGTGGAGAGAAAAGAAAATTACTCAACATATCATCATCAGCTATTAAAAAGTATGCTGAGCCTGGCTGTACAGAGAAAATAAGAACACTTTTGCCTCTGCATTTTTTCTCAAAGAGTTACTTCTGCCACTGAACTTGTCCCAGTGCGGGGGTGGTGCATGTCCTGGGAACCCCCAGGCAGTATCAGTGCTGCTCAGGGGGCTGACACAGGCTATGGCTCAGCCAAAATGTGCTATTTCAATAACAGAAACCAAACCCAGTGTTTGAAAAAAGATGTTTCTTCCAAGTGCTGGAGAGGAGAGTCGATATTTGTGAGCTTAAAAAACACATCAACTTGTCATGAAGCCTATGAAAAATAATGTCTTTTTTCTTGGAAACTGTCTTTTGATTACTGTTTGTTAGATGAAATGCATTTGCCAATATTTTGAAGTTACCTTTTGGTTTGTTTTCAAAGATAAAATGTTTTTTAGAAGAACTGTAAACGGAGTGCTAAAGTTATTTTTTAAAAATTAAATTATCTTGGAATTGTTTATAAATCTTCTCCAAGCCGTCAGAGAATTGAAATAAGGATAGTGATGAGCTCAGTGGATTTCGGATCACTAAGCCTAACTCATCCAAGGCTGCAGTGATCTGTGAGCTGGTTTTTCTTTACTTTTCTCCCTTAGGAACTCGCTCCAAAAATGGCTCCAGCATTCTCCAGATATGAATGGCATGCTCTTAATTTATTTATTTTTTCATACTGTTTGCTCAGTTTATTTCAATGTTTTATTAAATCTTTAGAATCAAATCATTAAGATTTGTTAGCAGTAGCTACCCCCACAACAAAACCTTTTAAATATGTGTAGTACTGCTCACTTGGCTGCTATTTCTGTGCATTTTAGAAACTGTTTTTTGCAAATGGCATGTTTTTTCATGTTGGGAAAGACCAATGCAATTGGTCACACATGAAAAGGCCCTTTAAATGCATTGTCTCCAATTATAATAGCAATTGTGCAGAAAGGTGTCTTTTTGCGTGGAAATTTATCCAGCAGGCATTTGCAAAGACTCGATTAATGCACTTTTGTACCTCTCCTGAAAACATTCTTTGTGTCAAAGGAGTCCTGAAAAATAGGGATGGTAGCTTAGAAGCAAATTTTTAAGCTATAGAAGCGCAAAGCCTTCTGGTGAGTGATGGTATTTGATTGATCCTTCTGTATGTAAAGTCTGTGCTTCAGATAAAGATAACATTAATTAGTTTCTCCAGATGCAAGCTCCAGAGCTTCCTGAGAAAACTTGTAACATCATTCTCTTGGTATTTTGGCAGCTGTCTTCCATTTCTTATATTGGAAGTAATTTTACATATGAGAAGCAGCAACACTAATGCTTCCAGAAAAGGAAAAAAGACATCTCAATTCTCAGTTCATTTGCCTCTTCCACGAGAAATTAAACAGCATCCTTCCACCTCTGCTATGCTTCCAATAAACATGACCTGAAGACTCCAGCCCAGGACTACAATACAAATTGTCATAATTGTCAACATTAGTGTGGTGCTATGTCCACAGAGGATCTGATTCTTTCATGACTTTCATTTGAAAGGTCTTGGTTTACCCTGCAGCCTGGAATATTTTGGCTTGTGTATAGGCAAAGGAATTGAAGCTTGCACTTCCCTGATTACTCTGATAAGTGTCATATTGGAGGTTTCAAAACTTAAAACATATTTGGACTTTCAGGCTACTGCATACTGCAGCAACATCATTAAAAAATCAATTTGTGTAAGTTGAGGTACATTTGGGTAACATCCCAAAATTGCTAGCAGTGTTTTCAGTTTCTGGGGAAACTTTGAAACATGAGAATAAAAGCAGTTATAATCAGAGGAAAAAAAAGAAAAAAAAATTCTTTTAGTCTTTTGTTGCATTAGTTACGCAGTATACAATGGACTGTTTGACAATTGCAATTACCACTGTTGTAAATAGCACTGTCCATAATTATGCTATTAGATAATCCTCCTGTGAAATAGAAGCACTTTCTATGGAGCTGTGCTAGTGACTCTTTTATGTTATCTTCAGTTCTAGAAATAAGGCATAGTTTGTTTCACTGAAAAGGCTCCTTTAGTGGAAAAATCTATCTCTTATATCTGGATTATCAGGTAAACACACATGTTGTTTCAGCTGACAGTTGAAAAACCATGGTGCCCTGTAATGAAGCCGAGTGCGTTCAATAAAGGTCCTAAATTCCTGGCAGATAGACAAACTGTTCAGGATTTTCAGTGAAACACTAATGGAGATCTGGTAGTGCTCTTTTAATATTTTATTTTCCTTTAATGCCATTATGAAACCATTTCATAGACTGTATAAATATTCCTTATTGTTTTACTTTATTGCCAGTGCCTAAGGAATAGTCTCACTTTCAGTAAACACTATGCAGTTCAGTAGCTGTGTGCCACAGTGTTGCTTCATTGTTCTGATGAAAAAATGTATTTCATATGATGTAGGTCAAAGAAATATCCAGTTGTTAATGTTTACTGGCTGCTAGTAGAGGATAAGAAAAGGAAATCCTGTACCATCATCTTGTTTTTAATTTTGCACTTAGATTCACAAAAACATGACAATGAATTATAGAAGGGAAAACCCATTTAAATATCAAAAAAGTACAAAAATTATCCTTTTTCATTTTCTTTTCTTTAATCAAAAGGAATTTCAGGGAGACACAATACATGACAGTAGATTTAGAAGAAAACATCATAACGAAGTTTTAGGAACCTTCGTTTCTCTTCCATATTCCTCCTTGCCTAGTTTAGGTGTCCCCTAGGCTTTGGTTTCTGGCCACTGTTTCATGGTAGCTGTCATCTAGCTCAGGCAGATTAATTCAGCTGGACTGTCCTCTCACAGTCAGATGTGGCAATATTCAACACTGTCTTGCTTTTTCACTTGCCTTTGAATGTGAATGAAGCTACAGTCTGGTATGGAATTGAATAATTTTGAATCAGTAATATTTAAAGTTGGGTAAGGCTGTGAAATAAAGTCAACTGGGATTTTTATTATGTAGAGAAATTTCTGAGTCACTCAACTCTACACAGGAAAAAACAGCATAATGGAGTGTATAATTGAAACCTTGTCAGAGGTTTAAGAAAATCAAAGTAAATTTACCTGAAATTAAAAACTAGCTGCGGCTTATAAGAAACATAGATATATGAATTAAAGTTGTTTTTTCTCTCAATTCAAAATATGGATTTCATAATCTGAAGATGCAGGGTTTGATTTATCCATAGCACTTAATACCTGTGCAACTCTATCACCATTGAAATGGAAGGTAAACACTGCAGAGAGCAGAGATAGTTTAACACTGAATATTTTTTCCGTTAGCTCCACAGATTTTTAGCTGCTTTTCTTCTGATTTCTGTATGAAAAGAGAAAAAAGGAGTAAATATTCCTACCCAGGAACCAGGAAAAACACCTTCCTCTCTTGCTGTCTTCATAGATTATTTTGCAGGAGTTAAGATTTAACTTTAATATCTAAGTAATTGGATTAGATTGAGATGAAAATGCACTAACATAGGTATAAAACAACATTACTTTATGATTTCATCCTGAAGTTTTTTACATGAATGTTTATTATTTTCAAGTTTTCTTCCATTAAAATTTTCATTCTTTGATGGCTGTTTTCTTCATTAAACTTCCTCAGTATTTAATCACGTGTGTGATTTTTTGACGAAGTCATTTTGATGCAACATAAAGGCCAGTAAGACCATCACTAAGAGAATACTGCTGAAGACGTAATATTCTCTTTCATGTCACTGCAGCCAGATTCCTTGATTCAGTGTTTCTTGCCACGGAGGAAGTTATTCAAATCTACAAGTCCCAGATTTGCCTATGGCAAGGCCTTTTAGATGTGCATTTAGTTCAACTCTCCTTAAACAACTTAATGAGTAAAGGCAGCCAGGAAAAAGAATGGCAAAGGGTGTGATTGCTGACATTTAAACTCAGCAAAACCACACTCACTGCTCACAGAGGAGAAATATTTTATGGACATGAAGAAAAGATTCATCTCAAAGGATAGATTTTGTCACCGCAATTTAAAGCTTTTTGCCGTGCTCAGGCACTGTGTAAGAGATAGTTTTGCCATCTCTGACCTACAGTTGCTCAATGCCCTTCTGCTCCCTGATATTGGAGAATTGGCTGCCAGCCTCTTCTCCTCAAAGTGTCAATTAGTTTGGAATTGATTTTTGCACTGCTGTGACAGGTGTAACAATTTGGGCAAAGATGGGGATGGCATTCTAATTTGCTTTAATGAATAAGGATTTAGCAGAATTCATGTAAACACGGTGCCTGTTATTTTGCATCACTCAATTGTCTGGCTTTTTCAATACTCTATTCTCCTCATCCTGTAGCATTTTGTTTTCTAAATTGACAGTTCATTCAACTTGCAAATACAGGTTGAATTTGGGTGGAATTTAACTTGCTGCTTCTAATTAGTTTTTAATTTCACTAGTCTAATGGGAGGCCCACTGAGGAAAAAGGATGTCTTGAAAGATTTAATTCCTTTTGAGACTTACTAGGATGGAGTCGGTGCCTGACAATTTCTCATTATTTATCCTTGAATCTTGCTCTTCGTGTATGTGTTATTGGCACTATCTTCTCAAGTCATGCTCAGTTGCAGTAGTGATTCTGGGTCCTTTAGAAGTGAAATATGTGAGCACTGTGAACAGGAAAATATTATTAAAATATTTCTCCTCTCTATATTTCCCATTGGTGAGTTGGACTTTTCTTGACAGCAACAGTTAACAACGTAACAAGTGTACTGCTTGAGAAGCGGTTTAGATCATGCCACTGAAGGAGAAAGATCAATTCAATTTATGCTGCATGAGGCCTGAGGGAGCTATTCACAAAGCTGAGTTAGTAGTATTAGCACAGCTGTGATTCTTACCATGTATGAGTTCTCTCTGTTGATTTTAGGTGATGTTCGCATGCTCAGTGCCATGTGAATGGAACTGCCATGACAATAACAGGACGTGGGCTACCAGTGCTATGGACAAACTTCCAGCACTTCTTGGTCTCTCAGAAGGTGAATGGTTTTACAGGGATCCCAGCTGCTCCCTCAACTGGTGAGATAATCAGCATTTGTAACCCTATTGTTTCAATTTAAAATGGCCAAGGAAAACATCCTAAAATAAGCTGCAGCAGCTTTAGCAGTGAAAAAAACAGAAGTAAACCAATCTGAGCAATTAGCAAGCCATGTCTATATAGATAAATTGGGTTTTGACACAGGCAGGATTTAAACACAATGGCATTATGAGAGCACTAGACGCACACAGAGTAAATGTGATAGACATACAGGAAGATTTCATCTCAAAACTTCTCACAACAATTTATAAATCATACTGAACGCAACAGCTCACACAAACAGAGCAGTATTTGCCCCTCTGATTTATACAAAAGATTGTCTCTTCATCATTGTAATGTATAATACTTTTGGGGGATTTCCAAACTTAATTCCTCCTTAAACTTGCAGGATCAACAGTTTGATAAATATTAACATCAATATGGAAAATTACACCTACATTTAAATCACTGGATGCAAAACCCAGACACTTCCACATAAACTGGGGATATTTTTATGTCCTGTAATGCTTTTTTTTCTTCCCACATTACAAACCCTCTGAGGAATGTTACATGTTCCAAACTGCTCATGTTTCCCTTTTCATTTATTGGCTGTTTATAGCTTTTAACTCTATTCATTACTTTGTTTTGATGTAGTAGTTCTTAATTTTTTTCAATTTTCAGGCAGTCATGAGAGGAATCCAATGAGAATCATGGCCAGGATGTTTTATTTCTAAGTGTACTTTTTAATTGCATGCTATTTCTGTTCCTTTTCCTGAATATATTGAGTGCAGGCACACCCTGTTGTTGGGTTGCTACCAATTCCATCATCTCTTCAAAAGAAAGCAGCATTTGTTTTCCTGTTGGGCCAGACTAAGCTGAGCATGACCATAACTAAAAAGAACGACATTTCAAAGGGTAGTTCCCATTAGAAAAAAAACCAAAAAGATACTGGAGATGACAGAATCCCTCCTGTCCATAACCATGGCTAAAAATAATATCCAGAACAATAAATAAATTACTTGTCAATTGCACTATAGAAGAATGAAAATTGCTGCAGGTTGCAGGTTTTAAGACTGGAATATTATTTCCTGCATGATGTGATTTTTCTCAAATTATAGAAAACTTCTCAATTATAATCTAAATGAAATTTTTACCTATCAAATATATAACATGTTCACACCATTGCTAGCATGTGTATTGACTGTGTCCCTAGTGTAAGGCTGACCTGGCTCAGCTGCTGGTTTGCTTGTCCAGATTGTGGAACCGCTTGGCAGAGTTTTCGCTTATACCAATGACTGCTCTTTCAAATAATACCTTGGCCTGATATGGGGGATAAAACAGGCCAAGGTGGTCTCCTTTTGGAAGTTTGGAGGCCATTGGAAGAACAAAAATTTTTATCCATTTGGGCAGAAAGTGGACTGTATTGCTCTCAGGGCAAGAGAATGAGACTCATACATATTTACTAAAGTAGACTTAGGCCAGGTTTGAACCATGTTGTGTAAATAAGAAATACACCAGTTTCTCCTGGGACATGGAAGTAGGACTGGCTTACTGATGTAAAATGTGGAAGAGGTCCTGCAGCCTCAGTTTGTCTCTCTTCAATAAGTTTCGGGTCTAGACTACTCTGCTTTTTCATGTGGCAATGATACCCAAATATACAAATCAAATGGTCAACAAAGTGAAGTCTGAGTGCATGAGGCATACACATTGTCTGCTATATCTGTCTGTAGATGTATTTTGAATTTTTTTTTATGAATTTGAGTGAGAAAATATAACCAGCATCAAAGAAAACTACCGACTGGAAGCTTCAAAAATCTGGAGCTGGAGTGATAAAGTTTGACAGACTAAAAGAAAAGTAAATAATGAGCTTATCCTTTGAAGTCATTATATACATATGAAAATGCTCAGAGGTTTAAAAAACTCACCATCATTTTCTTGTTTGACCTATGACACTGAGTGCTGAAAGCTGACTTGCCTATTGTCTAGATAAGGACTATTGGAAATGTGGCAACATGAAAGTACAATCCAGTGATTGATGGCATGGAACCAGTTAGTGGTACAGAAGAGAAAAACTAAACAGCAGATCAGCATAATCACTTTTCCAAGAAAACKAGTTGCTTAATCTGTGCAGGAGAGAGGGTCCTGTATTTGTATCATTTATTTCATGTATTGTGTAAATTGTTACATTTTGTTTTGTTTTGTTTTCTATTAGTCATGTTAAGGAGATCTGATCTCATCCATCAGTTTTCACTGTGCTGTACAAATGGAGGTATGAGGTGATAAAGTTGACCCTGGGGATATTCATAGATTCATTGGCCTTAAAGTCACACATGGTTGCTGGCTTAAAATGGTAATCTTATCTGTTAAAGGTGTCTTTTGCTTTCTGGATTCTTTGACTTACAAAGAAACAGAAAAATGCTTGGCACTGACTACTGAGACTAGAGTCGGTGGTTGGCCATTATTCCTGGAAAAGAAGTTGCTTCCCCATTTTCAACAAGCCAACTTGCCAAAAATGTTTTCAAGACAAAATGTACTAAGAGTAGATGTTACAGGATCTTGTCAAGATTTCAAAAGTTTAGGGGTACCTTTCCAGGGGGGTACCTCAGAAGTGATGTCATCAAAAGCTTCTGTTAATAGACTTTTCACTTCTGAAATCAGGATTCTTTTTGAACAAATTCTTTATTTGGAAAGCAGCGGTGAATACACTGTGCTCAGCTTCCACTCCTCTAATCACATTGAGTTATAGTCTCAATATGTTATCCCTATAGTTAAATGTCTTCCTTATGAATCACTTCCATGCATTCTGAGAAATATGACTTGGAAGCTACTGTTTTCACTCCCTTGCACTTATTAGATTAGACAGTGAGCAATGGGATGATTTTTTTTCCTATAAATGTGGGTAATTATTGGATATGGATAATTATTTCAATTGCTAAAGGAAAATAATATTAAAATTTATACCATTCTGGTCTTCTCTGATTTTCAGTGAGGGTAACTTTTACACTTGAGAAATGAATATAAAAAAATACTTTTGTGACTTCTTAAAACCACATATACTTTGTCCAGATGTAACATCTTCCCCAGATGTTAACCAACCAGGAATGAGGCAGCAAAATTTATCTGCTTCTCTTTGAGTCTTCTCCTGCTCTACAATTCTCTGCAGTGAAAATCTAGAAAAAAATTTCAGGCACTGTCAATGCCATGTGTTATTTCAAATAACAATGTATGGAAAACTGAGGGAGCAGCAAATTATGCTTCATAAAGAAAAAAAATAATTGAATGGTTGAACTTCTGTACAGCAGAAGGGAGCAGTGCTACGGAGGACAACAAGTAACTGTTTATCTCAGTACTGACATCCACCAACAGCTTTTGGTACAAACTGTAGCTTTGTGTTGCTGGTACTTGCATGCGTGGGCCACATCAGGATTTGCTAGTTTTACATGAAAACATATAAACAAACTAGAATAAAGTGGACTGCAGAACAACTCTCCTTTTTGATATGGAATCTATAAACTCATTCCTAAGAAAAATATTTGCCATCTCCCTCCTCATCCCAAGCACTCCTTATGTTTAGCTGGMATTCTGTGCAACTACTTGTTTAAAACGTCAGACTGTTGTTAGCTTTTCCTAATTTGTGGTTAGAATGTGAATACAACCGAAATGCTGTTCTAATTAGTTTTTCCTCCGAGTGGTGTGCAAAAAGGCTTTTCTCTGCTGTTCTGAGTAAAAAAGTCTGAAATCCAGCTCTTTTATAACCCACTTATATTTATTTTCATGTTGGTAAAGATCATCAGAAGACTTAAACATAAATCCTAAGCTTTGTTTTGTGCTTTTCTTAATAGATTGAATCCCATTAAATTAATATTTGTTTCAATAAATGATCTGAGAACTTTGTGGTGTAGAAGACCTTGTAAAAGGCTTTGGGTGTATCTACTGGAGAATGCAGTGTGCTTTTGATCTCAGAAATACTTTCTCTAAAGGGAAAATGACATGTTTTGAAGATGAAACAAGATATGGAAGTGTTTGATTTGTTTTATTAAAAATAAATTCTACCATATCAAGGCTGGTTTTCATGACTCTGAGAAAAATTTTAGAATTTTGTGTATCACAGAAAGAATACTGGTTTTAATAGACTGTCTTTAAAATGGTGTTTGTGGAAGTGATAAACACAGGTCTTTGATTACACCAGGGAAGATGCAAGCCAGACCTGTAGTAACTTACTCTGAAGATGCTGCTTTTTACATCTCCTGTAGTTACAGTCTGCGGGAGCACGGGACCCTCGTACAACGAATCAATATGATTACGCGAGAGTCCGTTTATTGTTTACATTACTCCATTCTTATGCATTTCTGCAGCTGTAGTTCACGCGATCACGCACGACCCGATTGGGTCTCCCGCATTGTCCACGCGCCCTGCATGCACCTCTCAGAACACCTGATTGGTTTCAGTCCAGGATGGTACAGTCCCTCTTCATCTGGCTTCTTTCCACTATCTTGTTGTTCTCTCTCTAACGTCTTCGTTCCCAATTTAGAACTGCTTGCATTCCTCAGGCCCTGATAAAGGTACTGAAGACAACTTGGCTGGGGCACCCTGACAGGGCTTTCGTGCCTTACAGCAACAGTCTATCTTTAACACACCACTTTTGCTTTAAAAACATGTTTTTCTTAGTGAAGAGTAAAGATATCATTCCCTGTATGAACGATTATGTAGAGCTCCACCATGTGAAAGTCTTATCTGGAGAATGAGGGTATAGAGCCAAGAGTAGAATTAGTGCAGAGAATTAGGAGTTGTCAGCAAGGGCTGCCAGCTGTTTCAAATGGCAGGATATGTTAGATCATATTCTTTCATATACACCCATTTTTCTTGCTCTGTTAAATAATGCTAACCAGAGATCTCAGCATCCATTCGTGTAAGAACCACACTAAGAGAGAGAACAGATACTGATGGTCATACAGGAGCAAAATAAGGAATGCTAAGGAAATAGTTCAGCAGAAAGCTTTTGTGCTAGTAAAGGAGACTTCTTGGGTGGATGGCAACATCGGAAGAATTTGGAACACATCACCTTTCAAAAAAAACCACACAAATATAATATTTTTTATCATGCAGAAAATGGAATCTGTAAACTCCAAAAGGGATAGATAGCACAGCAATCCATTATGCATAGAGGGAATATAATGAGCATTGGGAAACAGGTTACATAAACTGGAAATGTGCTAAGCAGCAAGGGAAGAAATGCCAGCCTTTAGGAAGCTGTCAGTAAATTAATGGAAGGGATTTTATTTAGTGGTGTTGCTATTCTGCAGACTTCCAGGATCAACTGCTTTGTCCTCTTCCTGTAGCCCTTCTCATGAGCAAGATGTCTTACTGTATCTGTCCCCTTTTCTTTTGCAGCATTACCTCCTGTCAACCACAAGGCAATACTTCTGGGGGCACATTACTTTATGCTTTAACCAGAAAATTGTCAGTTGCTTTAATAAAAATATTTCTCCTTCTCCTAAGCATTGCTGCTTTTGTTTCTGCTGCCATGGATAAGGTGGCCAAAGAGGTAGTTTTGCTCCCACCACAACCTCATTGTGCAAAGAGCACCATGGCATCAGGACACTGGAACCAGTTTGCTGCCCCAGGTGAGGGGACGCAGGAATCAGGTAGCAGATCTGTTTTGCCTGGTAGCAGTACTGCCTTGGGACGGGACTATGTTTTGTATTGTCTTGTTGATAAGGCCTTAAAACTGATGTGTCCTTCAAGCTTTCTGTAGAATGCTGACAAAAAGAACAGTCATCAGAAATACAAAATACCAAATAATTTGAGATTATTTTAATACTTAAAGGTTATTTTCCCCTGTATTCCATGCATCAAATCCTTAGACTTAAAAAAAAAAATTTAAAAAAAAAAAAATGGAGGAAGAAGGATTTTAGGTTAAAGTAGTAACTTGTTCTGAAATTGCCATTTTGCTGCCTCCAGTGAGTTAGCCACCTGTGAGCAGTATTGCTGTACTGTACAGTCGAAGCATTTACTGGGTTTTTTTTCTTCATTTTCCTAAATASATTACTTAAAAAATATTTACTAATAATGCAACCAAATAGCAACAAGACTTGTTTAAAAGTATGCTTACTAAGTGCACTATCTTTTTAAATAAAACCTTTGTCCTGTAATAATGCATCCCTTTAGGATTATATAAGGACTATATGCATGCATGTATGACAGAAATGGTCCTACAGAAAATTTTTAAATAGCCATTTCAATCTTATACACTGGTATGAGTTAAATCAGCTCCCTTTTTGCAGACTGACCTCTCCCTGGGAACATGATCAGAGCTGTAATGGGAGCTGACAAACTTAAAGATTATTGGACTAATGAAATCTGTAAAGAAACTCAGACTGGCAAGCCATCCCTTCCRTGTGACTGTAAGGTACAGAACACAGGACAGCAGAGACAAAACAATCACAAGGACAAAAATGAAAAAGACAACTTTCAACCACACAAGAAATGACAAAAAGACTGCCAGTCTGAACACAGGGAGAAACACAAGCCAGAGTCAGAGGAAAGTGGCAAAACGGGTATGAATAATCCAGGGACACAAAATCTCCCCAGTAAATATTAGCATTTAAATAGTCTATATAATTTGATTTTCCTCTAAAAGGAAAATAGAAAGTCTTGAGGTTTTCACTCTTTCTCTGCATTTCTGAAACACTAACACTAGTGAAGGATTCATCTTAGACCATTACTTTATTCCCACCCTATGGATAATGCACTATTCGGTTCTATCCAAGCACAGAAGCACCCATCTAAGTCCCTACTTATCTACCTACATGATAACTGGAATATGGACCTCTTTGCCATCTCCTGGCAGTGACCAGTCTTCCTAGTGTGTAATGCGATCCAATATAATTGGTGTCCAACACGTTCTTTCCACTTGGAAGAATTGTCATCACTTATCAGATCTAAAGCTATAAAATCCTCCAAAATTTGAGAAAATTTTTGATCTTCAGGCAGAATAAATTATTTTAAAATTAAAGAGGTTGCCTGTGTAAAGTGAAAGCCTGAACCAAGTTCCCAACCAATCCAAACTGAATGGAATTATACAGGAGATAAAGTCCAAAACAAGTTTAAAATATAAAATGTAATAGTACTTTTTCTAGATGTATCCAGTTGAAAATGGAAACCTACAAAGAAAATTAATTCAAACAGACCTCTAGAAATGAGGGCATGTTTCATTCCAGTTCTCACCCAAGACAACTTCCCCTTTTTAAAGTGTGGCTGTGAAATTAAAATTAACATATGAAATCCATGATTTCCATTCAATAAATTAGGGCTCATAAAGATCTTGCAGTCATTTACATTTAGACATAGAAAAATGTGTAACCAAGATTTTTACTCAGCGTATTGTATGTTCTGTAAGTATAATGAACTTGGTATATATTTTCATTGAGTTTTCGACTATGGTTCATATGCAGACTAAAGAGGGAAATTTGGATTATACAAATTGGAATTCTCTGGGTTTTTTTCTGGAGCTTATGAAATTTTTAACAAGTTTATTGTGTTTGATTAATATCTGTCTAGCTCATGGGTAAAATTTTATTTTTAAAACTTCCTTCCAAAGTGAAGCACGACAATTTTCTGGATTGGACTCAGGAGTATATTGAGTTCCTGGGATACTTTTATAAAGATGCTAAAAATCAGATTATTAAGCATCTACACAGGACTCACATGGTTTTACATCACTATTTAGTTGCATATATAAAAGTACCTAATCAGAATCCATACCAAAGTCTTACATAGTATGTCACAATTATGGGCTGCAATTGTCATAAAATTCATCCAGAGTTGTCTCGTAAGTAATTTAATTTTTCAGCCCTTTTTTTCTTTACTTATTACAACCCAAATCTCTGAAAGCATAAGGGGGCTTTGGGTTTAGTAAGAATTTGACAATTTCTATGGAAAAAAGAAAATTGTGTATTTATATGAAGCCTCTCAGCACGGATTTATACAGACTCTCAAACATACATTTGATTATATTTGATACAATATGTAGAATTTCACAAGTCTCCAAAAGTGAAAGACTGGCTTTGGCATTAGAAAAAGCTCCTTCCTAATTCATAAGTCTATGGGGGGAAAAGAATCATGTTGTAAGTAAGAAGACTTGGAAGGAGACAATAGAAATACATGAGAAAGATTCTTGATGTATGTCATCGTCCCAGACTAGGCTTATCGCATCAGAAGATATAAGAAATCTGAGTCTCTCAAAGAAATTGGTTTGAGGACAAAAGAAAAAAGGAATATAAGGTTCTTCAAAAACTTCAAACTACTCAATAACACCTCCCATGTTTTCTTGGCCCTGCTCCAATTATTAGACATTTAGCAGTGGACAAATTATGTAGAACATAGAATGTAGTGCAGGACCTGTAAGCATGAAGCTCACAGACATGTAACGAATTGAGATGATTGGCTACATCAAGCTCTTCTTCCGCTTTTACCCTTACCTAAAATATGTATTCCAGGAGAAATTCTCATTATGTAAAAGTTTTCCCATTCTTCTGGTTTCTTCCTTATGCTATCAATAACACACTAAACCAGTAATTTCATTACAGATCACTATCCTTTAGTCTAGACTTCCTTCAGATTTGTTCCGGATTTTTATAGGAGGATATGAAGGGAAAAGGAAGAAAAATTGTGGTCATGAAACCATGAGGAATAACTTTTGATACAACGCTGAACTGAAACTCCTGCTTAATGGAATGCTAGTGGATCATGACCTCACCTCAAGCCTACAGGCATGAATTGAAACAGACAGTGTCCTTGACAAGCAAATACAAATGATTGATTACATTTACTGAAAGTTTGCTCTTCATTTCTCCTTTAAAGGATGATACTTTCACCTCTTTTCTGTTCTGTACTGCTATTAGCATCTCACTCTGAGTATGTCCTTCAGATCTTCCGCCATTCCCTACCAACTCTTCAGCCATCTCCTAATCTACTCTGCCACCTTCTGTATTTCGTTCTTAAAGCTCACCGACATCATTGTGTTTTGCGTCAAAGGACCACTTTGGGGAAATCAAAAGCACTGACAAAAAACTCAGCTTGATCCCAGTTCTGACACCAGGATGAGCTTTCAGCCATCCAGAGTAAGAAAAAGCCATTGTTTTAGACTAAAACATATTCAGATGCTGTAATTATTTCAAACTGTTTAAGACAGATAGATCCTATGGAGAACTGGGTTTCTTAGTATGGTTTTACCTGGGAGCCAAATCGCATAATTTTTCCAGATATAAAGGTTGGTTTGCAGTTTTTGGTTGGTTTGTGGGTTTGTTTGACGTTTGTTTTGTGGGTGCATAAATCTCAGGAAAAAAAAGGTCTTTCATGGTAGAAAACACACATTTTTCTTTTTATAATTTGTGTCATATTAACTTTTAGAATATTGTTTCTCATCGTTTCTTGAAATTTTCAACAGATTCCTGTTCTTCAAAGACTCAAGCTAATGATCAGGCTTTCGTGTATGAATTTTAGTCAGTATCCTTAATGCAGATATTGGTTAGAAGCAAATAGAAATTGGCTTTCCCAGCTTCTTATCAGTTTCTTTTAGCAGTAGGATTTACACCATAAGCACCAGGAAGGATCTGGGGAGCACTAATAAATCTGACACAATTTTTAATATTTTTTAGCTTTTCAATTCTTGTTCTTACTAATTTATAATTTCACCAACACTGATATTTTTCACCCCATGACAGTGTTTAACATTTGCATATCTTTTCTGTTAAGATTGCTAGGCTTTAACTTTCTTTTAGGTTCCAACTTCTAAGTACTGTTTTAATAATTAATGTAATGTTTCAAGAAAGCAACCCTTGGGATGCTGAGTTATCCATATGTGACTCACATTGTATTTATGCATTGTTGATTTAAAGGTATCATTTATTTAAACATAGAATATATGATCCTTTTCTATTTTAGCAATTTTCCTGGTTTCTTTATCCAAATCAATTACAAATTTTCTAGTTCTTCACAATGTTCATATGTCGTTTTCACAATTCTTTTTCAGAGTCTAGCATAAATTGAAGTATTTTGCAGAATCAGAAATCTAGAGGCAATGGTAGAAGAGGAAGATTAAGGGACTTTGGATATCCTCAAGTCCAACAATAACATAAAAATCTATTAGTTCCGGGTTTACAGATTCATGGAGCCATGGTTCCTCACTGAATTTTATGCAGCATTCAATGTAAAATGTTGCATATACCCTTGCCATCATGTGTACTATCGGAGATTGTTTCTTCAGCCTGATAAAGCTGTGAATAAGACTTCAAGAGAAGAGGGAGTTTCTATTTCTATGCAGCTGTTCTGTGTTCAGATAAATACCAAAAGCAGAAATACTATGTTATGAAAAACGCTGTGGTTTTTGCCATCAAATTTTCATATGCTAACAAACTCTCTCTCAGCAAGGATAGACTTCCAAACATCTGGCCAATCTGTGATAGGTTTTCTAGCATTAAACTAGAAAATCTCTGTTTTTTGCTAAAAGCTCTCATCAACTGAGATTGCCATTCTCCAGCTTGTCTAGAGTAGAGGAAAAAGAAAGAGAAGGACATCAGTAGAAGGAAAGCAATATTCTATGATTCTATAACGTTATTCTGGAACAAAGCAAAGGAGATGTATTAGGTAACTTTTGCTCTGAGTTACCGTATTCTGTGAACAGGATACCGTTAGAGTTATAAAATGCAATGAAACTGTAATAAAGGACCAAATATGTCCTGTAGAAGCGGTCTGTTGCAATGGATTGACACCAGGCTCTCACCAACGCCACTCTATCACTCCCCGCCTCAGCTGCCACAGGGGAGAGAAAATAGAATGAAGAGCTCATGGGTGAGAAAAGGACAATGAGAGATCACTCACCTGCCTGTAACAGGCAAAACAGACTTAAATAGGGGAAAAATTAATTTAATTTATTACCAGTCAAATCAGAGTACAGTAAGGAGAAATAAAACCAAATCTTGAAACACCATCCCCCCACCTCTCCCATCTTTATAAGCTTAATTTCACTAGGATTTATTTTCCTCCTCCTCTGCAAAGATGCATGGGGACAGGAAATAGGGTCTGCAGTCACTTCATCACACGTTGTCTCTGCTGCTACTTCCTTCTCTGGGGAGGACTTCTCACACTCTTCCCCTGCTCCAGCATGGAGTCCTGCTGCAGGAGTCAGTCCTCCACCCACTTCTCCAGCATGGGTCCTTCCAACTGGCTGCAGTTCCTCATGAACATCTCCAACATGGGTCCCTTYCACAAGGTGCAGCCCTTCAGTTATAGGCTGCTCCAGCGTGGTTTTCCCACAGGGTCACAAGTCCTGCCAGCAAACCTGCTTCACTGTGGGCTCCTCTCTTCATGGGGCCACAGGTCTTGCCAGGAGCCTGTTCCAGCACAGGTTTCTCCTTCAGGATCCGGTGTGGAGACGTCCAGGGGCTGCAGGTGGATGTTTGCTCCACTATGGTCTTCCATGGGCTGCAGGGGAATCTCTGTTCCAGCAATAGGAGCACCTCCTCCCCTCCTTCTTCACTGACCTTGGTGTCTGCAGAGCTGTTTTTCTCACATATTCTCACTCCTCTGTCCCAGCTGCTGTTGCACGGCGTTTTTTACTCTTTCTTAAAGGCACTGTTATACCAGCAGCCTTACCAYCATCACTAACAAAACCTCACCATGCAAAACCAATAAATCTATAAAATAGGTAGCTTCATATCAGTTAAGATAGTTACAGATTAAACATCATCTGAGAACATTCAGTTTTATGTAAAATCTTTGCTGAACTTTGAAGAGCTTTCATGTCCTACAAATGGCTTACGTTATGTTGTGCCTTACAAACATGTTTTACTGTGAACACTTAACTTGTATTGTAGCCCTATAAAAAGGTATTGTGTGCTTAAGTTTTATTACATTGATAGTTACACAATTTAATTGAGAAATAATCTGTTCCTCAGTGTCCAAAATGTAAAAAAAAAAAAAGCTAACAGATAAAAAACTGAAAAACACAAAATCAAGCAGAGAAAGCAAAAATTGAAAAGCTGGACCTCTCTCAGAAGACAAAGATGCAATTTAACTTGAAAGCACAATAGGAATGTCTCATTTCCCTATGAAAACATTTCTTATACAAAGTACTTTATAAGAAGCACAATGTGGTATATTTGAAGATTAAAACAAAAAGGTAAAAGGAACTGTTCAATATCCTAAACAAAACAGATTCATCATATGCCGGAACTTTACCTGGTAAAACACTCAGTATTACCTTGATTTATACTGAGTATTATCAAGTTAATGTATACCATGTGAGCATCACCCTCACATATGAAGACTTAAGGAACATAAGCACTACTGTATATTCAAAACTTTCCTTTTAGAGCTGTTCAAACAGGTTCTTTCTCTCCTCTCTTCTGTTTTTTGTTTTAAAGGTTGCTTGCTTCAACAAAGAATTTCTATACTTCTTCCTAACTCAGAAAAAGTTTCAGCAAAACATTACAGGCCCATTTTGCACTACACTATTTTTTTCCATATATCCTGTTCAAATACCTTGTGTTTATGTTGTATACACCATAAAGTACTTGGAAAAATCACAAGAGAAGATCACAGGAAACCTTAAATACAGATCACAGATATCAGAAGCTCCCTTTGTTCTGTCCTTCCTTTAAAATTGTGTTTCCCACTGATGACTGTTACATTCCCCGTACACCATGAGTTAGTATCTATGTAAAATGAATTAGTTAGGCTGCTAATCCACATCCATTTTCACCATGGATTTCAATATCTTATTTTCCCACATAAAGCTATACTGCATTTCCAGTGTAGGATGGGATAATTGTATCCCAAATGAATCCTGTGTCCAGAAAATGTACACCTGCATCTGCATAATCTGGCAAATTATGACATATTCAACAACTTCTAGTTCTCCATATTTCTAATACAGACCCATACAAATCGATTCAACTTCCTGTGTCTTGTCCAGTTTTAGATGCCCCTAATATCTAGTTTTTCATCATTTCCCTTGCAGGCTGTTCAACAGTCTTGCTATCAAAAAGATTCTCCTAACACTTATTGTACGTTAAATTTTTTTAATGTCTTCTCACTGTATATAACAATGAACTTTTATACCAGTTTTTATGACTTCACATGTTCTCCCTTTTCCACATTTGGTGCATATGAGCACTAAATAATTTGCATTAAATAATTGAATTCAGCAAATTGCTATGTTCACAGATTATTTGTACACCAAAACATTCTTCTCTGGATTTTTTTGTTGTCGTATTCATGAATTGCACAATTGTTATGGGCTCATTGTGAAAAACTCCCTGAAAGCAACAGCACTTGATTTGAGATACAAAACCCAAGAATCTGAAATTCAAGGTCTTTTCTTTATTACGATGACATACATCACATGGCATTAACTTGTACTCAATCCTGAAATAATTAAAGCAAGAGTAATTCTGATGCAATTTTATCCACTCATGTGGATAAAATTAGAATGTACTGCCTATGCTTGCTTTGAAAGTCATGCCCAATCAACACCAAATGAGTCAACCTGGTAGAAAATAAATGTGAAAGGCATCTAAGCACCACAGTTATAGAAATTTTCTTTATCTTTTTTTGTTGAAAGATGAGGCTATATATTTCCTTTGAATAGTTCTAATCTTTTTTGTACTTCAGGAATTGCTTAGCAGTAATAACCATATTCAGATATTTTATTAATCCATAAGATAATGAAGTATTTGAATACCTTTTCTTGGTTTATTTTTCTTAGTCTTTGATGTGATTTTTATTCTGAATTGTCTGAAAGACAATTAGAGCTGTGATAGTTAAGTATATCTGCTTTCTTCTGATTCAAGACTTTCTTAGAGGTGCTCTCTAGAGCATCAACAAACCTGCCTAACTAAATATATGATTTAAATGGCTAGATAAGATAAAATGGATACAACTTCTGTGTGGGTGCTTTCCCAATTATTTCAATTTAGTTTACTCCAGGTTGGAAACTAATTGAGGGAAACGGAATTGTGGTGAGAGATTTTAACTCTGAAAAGTATTTTGCACAAGCAATTAGTAGAGTTTTACTCATTCATTTTAAATTGCCTCCCTAATTTTCTGAAACTTTCCTGAGAATTTCTGAACAAGTCCTAGTCTTTGATTTTTTCAGTCTTGAGATAAAGACTCATGCTCAAAATAATGAAGAAAGTTGAAGCAGTCACCTTGATTAACTGAACACCTTGCTTTCACCTAACACTGTGGCTTCCCTTCTCGATCAGACAGGACCACTCAACGTTCTGTATTCCATTTCTGACTCCGTGGCAAGTACCTCAGATGTGTTTCTGTTCCATCAGTGGTGAGATAAAACTGCTGGAATGAGTTCAGGGGTAGAAGTGCTCTTTAGTAATTCCCCTGGATTAGACTGTATACCCTTCCCCATGGTCTGCTTTACCATTCAGAAACAGCTGTTAGGAGTCTTCCAAACACAATACAAAACAGCCCAAAGACATGCGAGACACGGATGTCATTACAAAAATGAATCACCAGTTTGTGCAAATACCCTTTTTTAATCAGCATTTGCCACTAGTGGTGCTAGAAGAGCATCAAAGTAACACCATAACTTAACAAATTAAATAGGAAAGGATTGTTCGTCCATGAGAGCATCATTTAGAGAGGAAAATTTATAGGTTAAGTTATCAATGAATAGTTCTGCATTCCAAATGGCAGCTCTTTTTTCAAGACAATGAGGGCTTTTGGCCAACAAGACTAACTTTCACACCGTTCTGCAAACACAGTACACTGTAGCTTCAGAAATCGGAGATCTCTGGTTTGCCTCACTAAAAACCAACATTTCACATAGAACATCTCCTTTTTCTCTCTCTCTTCAAAAAAAACCTGCAACAAATCCCCCCAAAACTGAACACAGCAAATAGTATTAATTATTCTCTATGAAATATTACACACCATTCTTCTCCCAGCACCCTTGTCTTTACTCATTACTGAAGCAAACTCCCTCTGCTTGGTTATGCCACCCAGGTCTTGTATGAGTGGAATTCCCAGAACTGGAGCTATGATCCGAAGAACAGGGAAGCCCTGAGTGGATGTGCAGTGCAGTTAACTCTCTAGGACATCCGGGAAGCTGGGCACATCTAAAAATTTTGATTGCACATTATTTGATCAGCCAGCTCTCAATATCTGGTGATCTACTCCTTCAAACAGGGCCAACTGGTGATGATGAATCACTTGAGTGGAATAAGAGCTGCAACAAATATGGAAGCAGTGCCCACAAAGCAAATTCAAAAAGAGGAAAGTGATGTGAAAATGGCACAGGTTGGGAGACTTGACCACTGAATGGCTTTAGGAAAAAAGAACACAGCAGAAAGAACATGACTTCATTATACCAGTAAGTAGAAAATTAACAAAAGAAAATTATTCATAGAATCAAAGAAGAGAACGTAGAATGGTTTGGATTAGAAGGGACTTTAAAGATCATGTATTTGGAGCCCCTCTGCCATGGGCAGGGACACCTTTCACTAGATCAGGTTGCTCAGAGCTCCATCCAACCTGGTTTTGAACACCTCTAGAGATGGGTTATCCACAACTTCTCTGGGCAACCTGTTCCAGTGTCTCACCACCCTCACCGTAAAGAATTTCTTCCTAACATCTAATCTAAACCCACTCTTTTTCAGTTYGAATCCATTTTGCCTTGTTTTGTCACTATGTGCCCTTGTAAAAAGTCCCTCTCCAGCTTTCTTGTAGGCTCCCTCCGGGTACCGGAAGACTGTAATTTCTTCATCCATAAGCCTTCTCTTTCCCAGTCTGAACAAACTCAATTCTCTCAGCCTTTCCTCATAGGGGAGATGCTCCATCCCTGTACTCATCTTGGTAGATCTCCTCTGGACTGGCTCCAACAGGTCAATGTCCTTCCTGTGCTGGGACACCAGAGCTGGATGCAGCACTGCAGGTCAGGTCTCACAAAAGCAGAGCAGAGAGGCAGAATCCCCTCCCTCACCCTGGCCATGCTGCTTTTGATGCAGCCCAGGATAGAATTGGCTTTCTTGGCTGTGAGTGCGCACTGCCAGCTGATATCCAGCCTCTCATCCACCGTTGCTTGCAAGTCCTTCTTGGCAGGACTGTTCCTGATCTGCACATCCCCCAGCCTGTGGGAGATGAACAGATCCCCCACAAATCCCCCAATACTGGGGGGTATCCTGAGCCGGGTGCAGCACCTTGCACTTGATCTTGTTAAATCTCATGAGATTGCCATGAGTCCACTTCTCTTGAGCTTGTCCAGGTCCCTCTGGATGCCATCCCATCCTTCAGGTGTGTCAACTGCACAGAATTCTGATTATACAATAGGAACAAGAAGAGGGCTATTTAAAGATTTGGATTGGTCTCATGAAGTTGAAAATACTTTTGTCCCTGTGTGTTGACAGCACTCATTAGTTTTCATTAAATTAGAGAGGACTGTTCTGACTCTGCAGGACACTGAAACACATTTCAGACATTTCAAAACTGGAAAAAGAGACTGTAGGGTCTACATCACCTAATGTTTGATAACATTCCAGGCTAAGGTGATTTCCTTTAGCAGAACACCAGAGTCTGCATATCTTGCCCTAACAGGAAGATAAGTTACTCATAACATCAGTGAAGGTGGAGAAATGATGCATGCTTGAAATTGTTGTTACTGAAGATGATGCTGACACTGGCACACATTACACATTTTCTCAATCTGGAATAAACTGTTAGCTTTGGTGTAAAATACAGGGAGCTGAATACCATCCATGGATGCTAATTTCAGATTAATTTTGCTGCTCCACTAATGTTAGGGGTCGCAATCTAGTGACTCCATACTGGCAGCTGATCTGTCATTTCCTATTTTCAAAAGTTAGCTGTAGCTGGAACAAGAGACAGGAAAACTGTAAAATAAACTTCACAGTGAAGGACACGGGAGTATAAAAGAGACTGTGTTAACATACGTCCTATTAGCAGTGCTTTCAGTTTTCAAAACACTCTGCTGGGCTCTTCGACAACTAAAATGAGATATGAAAGAGGTGAACTTGCTCACACCTGTACCCACATATGCACAGGAGGAAATAATTTGTGAGAGTAACTACATCAAATTAAGATTAATGTTGAGGGGTGGGAAAAACCACAAATTAACCCTGCAAAGCACAAGTCTGAGTGGTGTAGATAGTAACATGCAGCATTTAATAGTGTCATGTCACAGATGGAAAGGAGTTTCCAAAATCTTTTGGACAGATATTGCACTGATGCATTCACTTACGTGAAAAGTCCAAATGAAAGTGCTTGCCCACTTCAAATGATTTAAGGGCTCACACATTGCTTGTAGCATTTGGTTATTGATGGAATTCCATCTGTGGAATTTAAGATGATACTACTGGTGGTATCAAGCCTTCTCTCAATGTGCAGAGCTAGAAAAAACAGTACATGACTGATACAGAGATGGAAACTCTTCTGGTCAATACGTTTATTTCTGCCTTACAGGGAGAAGCTTCACTTCATCCAAGAGTTTGACTAAACAGCAGAAGTGGGTGAATGTTTGGCCCAGAATATTTTTGAGAGATTTGGTGACTGTGCCAGTCATGTGGATCATCTCTGGATGGCTGCAGAGCAGGAGATGGGAGATGCAAGGACCAGTCATGAACTCAGGCTGGAGGATTTCCACAAGGAGCAAAGCCTCTTCAGGAACAAAAAAAAGTATGTGCAGTGCTTGCAGTCTGGGAAAGCACAGAAAGGGCTGAGCTAGACAATAAGTGTGGAAGAAAAGGGTCTTAATATAAGAAGACAGCAGAAAGGAGTGAGAAGAATTTGTTTTTAAACCTTGTATTGCCATCTGTTTTAACCAACAGAGTAGAGGTATTTTCTATTCAGAGCCTGGGTTGGGTTTTTTGTTCTAGTTCAGTATTTTACATTCCAATAAAACCTAGATCTGGAGATTAAGTGACTTCTGATAAGCTCCTTAGGCAAATATGTGATATATTCACCTTGGGAAGCTAACTTTCATAGAACCCTGTGCAAGCATCTTTTAAATGTTGATTAAATATGTCATCAGAGTTTAGCACTTCTCCCTGTTGACACTGTTATGGCTTTCATTTCTGCTCATGACTTAATGCTCAGCATTGTTCTCAGACAAAGCCTCAACTTGAATTGCATGCTGTTTTCTGTCAGTAACTCACAGCTTCTGATGTCAGTTTTGCTTTGCAGGAAAAGGCGCTGTAGTGTGTCTTTCAGGAATACATCTGCCTTTCTCCCAAACAGTTCTCCCATCTTCAGGTTACTGTGCAACTGTTATACTTCAGTAGTCTGTGTCTTCCATTCCAGACACAGAACCAGCTCAGCACAGCTTTTGTTCTATTATCTTGGCATCAGTCCCTGCATGGCAGTCCCAACTCAGTGTCTTATCACTGCAGATTTTTATCCTGTCATTGGACATGCACTCTGTTATGTAGACATCGCCAACAGCTTTTGCCTGGAATCTGGATAGTAATCCATGATTCACAGGAGAATTTGCATAACACGACTATTTGGGAAAAAAAAATTACTTGCTTGAAATTTGATGTCTTTTCTTTCCAGTCCTCTCTGATAATTGATCAAAAGATGATCTGGTATTTTTAATGAAGTTTGTCAATTTCCTTCCTGAGGGTGAAATTGATGTGTGTATTTACTATTAAGACAGTTGCCATATGTAGCTAATTCTAATTATTTGACCTATATTTCTGCTGCATGCTGCCCAGGGAAGTGGTGGTATCACCATCCATGCAGGTATTTAAAAGACGTGTAGATGTGGCACTTAGAGACATGGCTTAGTGGTGCACTTGGTAGTCATAGGTTAATATTTGGACTCTGTGCACATTCGTATATATAAATAAATATTTTATTGCATCAGTATGGATAAACGGCTCTTTGGCTGGCTGGCTGATATCAGTAAAGGATTGTCTGTTTTGTACTTGATCTCTTCTTGACACTATAGCCACTTCTGTCTTTGGCCAGTTGCTATTTAGAATGGCAAAAATTGTTCTGATATTTGTTTTAAAATTACCATTAAGGATTTGCATTTTGACAGTAGATATAAGCAGCCCACCAGATGTGATCTTTCCACCAAAGTCCAAAGATTGCAGATGATTCTAAGGCATTTTGCCCCTACCTTTCTAATCTCTGGAGGAAGCAAAGTTCTTCTAAGAAGGGTTTTTCAGATAGTTGAGTTGTGGCCAAACCCATGCACCTCCCACCAGTGCTGCTCAGCATATATGCTCTCACGCAAGTAAGCAGCCTGTGCCCGCATGGTTCACACTCATGCCTGTTGTGCTGCAGTCATGTCTTTGAGAACTCTTCTTGCTCTGGGTGTTTTCTGGGGGCTGCTGTTGTTGTTATGCTATTATTGCATAACAACCATGCACTTGTTGCCATGCACATAGGCCAGTTGTAGCAACTGAAGCTGACAGGGAGGTTTGTGACAGTACATGGCTTCTCTAAAATTCTTTATGTGTTCTTGGCTGGGACCTTGGAAAGCATCCTGTCTTTCACAGGCAGATTTACTTTTTTGCCACAAAGTTTTACCACCTTAAATCTATCACCCTGTTCTCCACCTGATGCTTTACATGATTTTGTCCCTTGCTCTGTGGTGTATCTGACAGTATGACCTGGAACTTGATGATAACTTTTGCAAGGAGCTAAAAAAATAAAGCAACCTATATGGAAGAGAATTTAAAAATTAAGCATGAACTCTTGTGGCTTAATGAAACATCTGGAGTTGTGATTTGCAGTGCAGTGAGAGAAGACACAGGCACCCCAGGTGCTTCAAAGCCAGATCCTCAGGGATGGAGATGCTAATGGGTAGTATCAATCTCTTGTCTAAAAGTTGATCATCTAAATCTTGTGTGGTCAGCAGATTCTCTTTTTCAGTCAGTGGAAAAAATGGAAATCTTCTGTTTTATCTCATCCCGGGGTGATGCACTAGAGGGGTGACTGAGACATGGATCAGGACTCTCTGCACAGGTCTGTGTCTCTTCATATTTCTTGAAGAAATCTAGCCTAGAGGATTTAGAGAACTAAAGATACTGAGATGATCTGCACCTACAACTCCTATGTGTTTCTTCTGCAATAAAGGACCTTTAAAGTAGAAATATGTGCTGGTTATCTGAAGGTGACAGGTACCTTTACCTTCAAATTCTGTTTCCTTATTTTAAATATTATCACCTTAGATATATATGTCCGCCCCCATTCTAGAACTTGTTTGCATTAGAGAAGGGATCATTCTTCACGCACGCATGACTAAGTTCTTCCATTTCTTGGGGCCTTTGTCTGCACAGGAAAAGAGATGCTTTATGTGATGCATTATGTGATGCACTTAGTGAGAGTTTCCTGACAAAAATGCTGTGCTGGGGATCTGTCTGTTCCCTTCGCTGGAGCATAAGCACGCACATTCCCTCTGTACAAATGGGAGAGGAGAAAAGTGCATTCAACATCTGTTGCAGGCAGTTATGAATATTAGAGTAGTCTGGTTTTCCTAGGAATTATGCCTCAAGCAGGGCCTATAGCTCAGAAATTAAAAAGGGAAAAACTAGCCTAGTACAATTTCTATAGGTCTATTTCATATGATTTTCCTTTAAGTTCCTACCACATGTTCCTTGAGAAAATCGAGCTCAAATTTCCTTATCCTGATTTGTAGCTTTTTGTTGTCATGTTTGGATGTCTGGATGATCCCTCACAACATTTCTGAAATAAATTTGTGTGAATAATTTGCCTGGGTGGCACAGGAAAGAAATGGTGAGATTAGGAGTGAATTCATGCTTTGAATTTTCAGTGAAATCAGAAAAAAATTGGTTTGTAATACAAATTTGAATTAAATATATAGTTTTCTCTAGGATTTTATTTGTTAGTTTTATTATTCAGGTTATATTTTACATGTTTTTATATACATATATTTTACAGTTTAAATTACATGGGGGATAAAAATCTTGAAGTTGATTGCCCGAGACCAGTTTCACATGACAGAGCAAATTGCATATATGGTGGAGCACATTAGTACATGTTCTTTAAAGGATCATTCAACATCTACTTCTATTTGCTTCCCTAAGAGTAAAATTGTATGAAGTACTTTCTAAAATTCCTAACAGCATAATGGATGAACTACTTTTAAACTGAAATAAATTAGAATGGATAGATGTCTTTCCTTTCTTTCACAGATTTTCAAGACAGAAAATAAGCTAAAAGTACTGAAAAAATTATTTTTGAAAGTTCACACAATTTTACTTTTTTATCAAATACAGTTAATTACATCTGACATCCAAAAAGCACCCAGTTGCATTAATTTACAGCAAAAGTCTCAATATTAATGTACGCATTCCTTTCCTTTATAGACTCAAAATAAAAATTAAACCTCAGAATCTAATTGTAGTGTAAGACAGAATGATACATGTTAGGAAAATCACTATATTGAGCCAAAGATAAATTTAAAATGGTCTTCCTAAGACAATATACAACTCACCTTTCTAGGATTTCAGTTCCAAAAGGAAACATGATAAAATAATATGCAGTAAGTTTTTACCCATTTGAAACATATGTTTATGTTAATAATAGAACTACACTCTTCTTTTTAATCTGTTTCTTTCAGCACTAATTATGTGGCTTCCATCACACCACATATTTATGAGAAAGAAAAAAGTGAAGAGAAATTAAAAGATGAAAGAGAAAAATGTTGACAAATATTAAACAGTTTTACTTAGACATAATTGTGAGCTATTGAGTATGCCAGAAGTGATGTTTCAAAAATTGGTACATAATTATCCAGAGAAGAAAGGTTTTAAGAATTCCTAACAACTCCTTAGCATATCTTATTGGATTTATGCCAACATGAAGGATTTGGTAATGAACTGTTAATCCGACTGCTCACTACCTGCCTGAGGTTTAAAATGTGGGTCTGTCTAAACGTCAGCTGCAATTAAGTGTTATAGGACTAAAAGCACCTTAGAAAATGAGAAAGTAGAATAGATTTTACTGTCTGTTATTGGCATTTATGGGTCTTCTCATGTGTAATCACTCACACACCAAACACTTTCTTGCAGATGTGTCTGGAAATAGTGTTTAATAGGAGAAATGGGGTGAAATGAATACAGGGAGTTTAGACATGTAAAACATCCTGATAATGAAATTTGTTAGACAATAGGAGAATCCCCTAAGGGCAGAGGGGGAAACTTCAGTGTCTGAGATATATTCAATTAAACTTGAAGAACACTAGTAAATATTCTCCTTGGGACAGGAAACAGGTGTAATTAATATTTTTCATGGCTAGTTTCTGTTATTCTCAAAGCTTTTTCCCAGGCAAGAAATTTGGGGTTCTTCCCGTCATGTCTGCAACGGGTAGCTTCCTTGCCTTAAGGAATTAAGGAAACTAAAGTGGCAATGTCTATATTAACTTTGAAACTGGAAATGGAAAGTTTAATCAAAGTTTAATCTAGATACCCCTCATGCTTACCTATTAACTGATGTCCTTTAAGGAGTTCTCTAAGGCTGGTAAAACGTGAATTTCTTTTACCACGTTCTTACATAAGAACAACTGTAAGAACATTTCTACTGCATTATATTCCTATATGTATTCATGCTAGCAGTCATGATGCTCTTTTATGGCTATTGTTGAGAGAAGAGGAGCTCTCTTGGAGTCACTCGCAATTTTTCACTTACTAGGCAAAACTAAGAACATTTCAAAGAGGTGGACATCTGCTAATGCAATCCCAATATTTTAAAAGTAGGAGAGGAATGGCTCAGTACTTGAGAGCAACGATCTTGTTAGTCCCAAGATAAAAGGTTAAGGGATAAAACCATTAAGCTGCAATCCTTCAGATTACATCAAAACTGACCTTACTGATTCTTAAAAGTCAAGCATTAATTAATGTTAACTAACTAATTTTGTTCCCAGATTAATTTACTACTGCAACCATCTCTCATTTAAGCTGGACTGATTTTTCATTACCCTTCTTCTGACTCTATGTGTAAACACAAAACTCGAAATCACACCATAGAAACTATTATTATATATACTTATACATAGATGCACATACACATATTCATAAATATATATATTTAGATAGCAAGAGACAATAATTACAATAACTCGACTAAATATTACTTCTATTTTTCTAATCTGAAGAATAAGATTTTTAAATGCATTTAATTTTGAATTAATCAGTTTTCCAAAATTTTTACAAAAATATTTGCCACTATTTTCAATTTATTATTTTTTTATAATGGTTGTTTTACCTTAAAGGTTTGTTCTTCTTCCCTTCTTTCATCTCAGAAAGTTTAGTATATATAAGCAAGGGCAAAGCCAAAACCTAGAAATGAGAGTAATATGCAAAACTTCAAACTAGATTTTCTTAATTTCTCTATTTTTCTAGTGGGAAAACAGAGAAATCTTTCTTGTTGCTTTTACAGTGTCTTACTTTCTAACTTTCTCTTTCTTTGATGGAAAAAATTGTTTCTAAAAAGTAAGAAGAAAGTGATTTTCTCCATTAATAAAGAAAATATTAGTTTATAAACTATTTTCAATGAACTAAAAAAAAATCTTAACATATTAGCAAATAAAGATCCAGCCTTCTTTTTCCTTTCTTTATCTCAATAGAAAATTACATTTTTAATACTATCCTTTCACCTTTCTTATGATATTCCAAAATAAGATTTGCAAAGCCTAACCACCTAATACGCAGTTGGTTTTCTGAGTATTCGCATGATCTGCAATAGTAAACATAAAACTAATAAAATTTTCTGGAAGATTTAATCTCTGCAATCTATAACAGCAGTGCTTCCCACTTCTTCCTGCCAGTGCTGATTCTGTGCTCATAGGGTTTATCAGTGACCCTGATTCAGAACTTTTCTCAGTTTAAAAAAGCAGCAAGTGATGCACTGGCAGTGTTCAAAGCATCCTTGGTTGTTCATAAGCATTTTATCAGACCCTTTTCCAGCTGACAGATCTTTTTGTGAGCTTTAACTAGGTCGGCACTCACATTGTGATGCGTGTCTGGATCTGAACTCTGTGGCCCTGCCCTGTCTCTGCTTGCTGTAAAGATTCACATTTTCAGAAATGCTTCTGTTCTCAAAGATCTGCCCAGAGTGAATTGCAATCCGAAGTCACAATGCACTGCCTAATCAGCCCTATCCCTTCAACATACTGCATGAGCTGATTAAAAAGAAAGAGGGTGATGAGTTTAAGCGAGAACAACTATCAGAAAACTGCTTAGCTCCTCCTTTTCTTTTTTTTTTCTTTTCTTTTCGTGGTAAGGAAAGAGAAGCAGAGGAGGGGGAAAGCAGATTTTAAGAATAGGTCATTTTAATCTTAAAAGTCAATTAACTAATTTGTTTTTCATTTCAGTCTCACATTTTATAATCACACAATTATAAACCCAGGCCAAAAGACTAGCCCTGCACACTGGTGTAGAGATCAGAATAGCATTCTTTTGCCAAAAATTGTGAAGAATCAGTAAAAACTAGATTTTACGTTTGTTAAAAGACAGCCACAAGCCAGAAAAGCTATGGGGAAGGGAAGGGAAGGGAAGGGAAGGGAAGGGAAGGGAAGGGAAGGGAAGGGAAGGGAAGGGAAGGGAAGGGAAGGGAAGGGAAGGGAAGG